>JAESUZ010004456.1:0-371439 GCA_017311185.1 Proteles cristata cristata | reverse complement strand
GAGCCAGTGGAGGAGGGGGAGGAGGGGGAGCCGGGGGAGGAGGGGGAGCCAGAGCTGGGGGCGTCGCCGCCTGCTGCCCTGCGGCCTCTGCCTCTGCCGCCACCCGTGCGCCCCCTTGTCCCCGGCTCCGTTCTGTTTCCGCTCTTCCGGAGGAGGACGATGGATGGCGAGGAGGCCGCCAGCCCGCAGGGCGGCTGTGTCAGCCCCCAGGGCTGCTGGGGAGAAAGTCCCCACAAACCTGGCGGCTAAAAGCAACGTGACTTTGCTGTCCCTGGCTCTGGCGGCCGGAAGTCCAGAAGCAAGGTGTGGGCGGGCCCCTTGCCCCCCAGCCGATGGCAGCGGGCCATCCCAGCTCGTGGACACACCGTCGCAGTCTCTGCTTGGCTCTGTCACCTCCTCCTCTGTCCCGTATAAGGACGCTTGTCATTGGATTCAGGGCTCACTCTAAATCCAGGGTGACCTCATCTTAAGACCCTTACTGACATCTGCACAGATGCGTTTTCCACTTAGGGTCCCACTCACCCGTGCCGGGCTCAGGGTACACGTATCTTGTGGGTGGGGGGACACGCGCCAACCCACCATACGCTAAAGGTGATGTGGTGCGAGATAAAGGGAACCCGTGAGCCGCAGGGCAAGCCTGCGGCCCTGCCCCTCCAGCCAGGGGACATCACCCTTCTGAGCCTCAGTCTTTCCAGTCTGGAAAATGGACCACCCAGCAGCAGTGCTGTGAGGAGGAGTCACTGAGGTGGCACGTAGAAAGCCGCCCACACTGAACTTGGCCACATAGTAGGGCCTCAATCACTAGCAGCCCAGCATTATTTCGACCTAGCAATTAGTGGCCAGCCACACTCCACCCAGCCACCCAGTCAGTGTTCCGGGACTTGAAGGGCGACAGAAATGTGCTAGAAGGGGCAGGCTTGGTCCTGGTCCACATGGCAGGCGGGGAGGCCAGCAGGGGGTCCTGGGGGTCCGTGGTCTGCATGGCAGGTGGGGAGGCCAGCAGAGGGTGAGGGGGGCTCCCTGGCTGGGAGGAGGCCCGGTTTCCCCTCCCGCCCCCAGGCCTGTGGGCGGGGCCACTCCGGCCCATCGGGGTCACTGGGTGCCAGCCCAGACGCAGAGCGCACGACGTTCCCAGCGTGTGAGCCAAGGGTGAGCCTCCCCCACGCACTTGGAGGGTGGAATTCTGGAAGGCACTCTGTGGCATTCTTGCACACCCGTGGCTGCCTTCTGGAATATGCGTGCTCCTCAGCAAACGCCTGCTGCCCAGCGCCTCTCTCTGGCCTCCCTGCCCCCAGGCCCCCCCCAGCGGCCTGCAGCAGATGAGGGGCTCCCTGGAGGGCTCACCCCACGGCCCCAGCTCTGCGGTGGGCTGAACTGGGCAGCCTCTGCGTTCCCCCGCCGGTACCCTGTACACGGCGCCAGCTCCCGGCCAGGGCAGGAGCCTCCAAGCAAGCCTGGATTAGAGGTTTGGGGTTTGGAATGTCCACTCTGGGATAAAATCAGATTTAAAAAAAAAAGGAGACAATTCCAGAGACATAGTCTGAAAAACAAAACAGCTCTTTTAGCTCTTTCTCTGAAATGACATCAGCGGCCACCACAAAGCCTGAGTCGGCCCCAGTGCACCCAGCCGTCAGGACGTGTCATTTCCCTCCACACCGCCGGGGGCCTCCTCCCGGATCCCAGCCGCCCGGAGCCGCCCCACCCCCACCCCGGGGTGGGGGTCAGCAGCCCCGCTCTCCCGCTGCGCTCCAGGCCGCAGAGGAGCCGGGCCAGGACGCGCATCGGCAGGTGCACGCCCGTGCGGATGGTGTCCTCCTCGCGGGCACCAGAGCCCGGGCCCTGAGCACAGCCTGGCCCGGTGCCCCCCCTGCCTCGGACCGGGGCCCGTCCGGCGCCCTGGCCGTTTCCAAGGGCTTGGAAACTAGAAATCGCTTTCAAGATGCACTCTTGCTTCATGGAAGCAGCAAACCCAATTGTCCTTCAATTCGGTTATCGCCGCATAGAAACAGATGCACGAGGAAGGAGCAGAAGGAAACACCATGGTCTGTTAACAACCTGCTTGTCCGCGGCTGATGGACTATTTTCCTTAATTCCTTGCACTTCTGTGAAGATTTTCGAGGCTAACTTTTGCAATACCAGACGTTATTTATTAAAAACTACCAACTGAATCTTGTCTCAGGGCCGAAACGAGCTACTTAGGAGAGTGGGAAGTGGGCCTTCTGGGAGAGCCAGGAGCCCCCGGGGACCGAGTCTCGTTAAAGAGACGGCTTTTTAGAAATCAGGAATGACCCGCGTAGTGGAACCGGCCGCACAGGAAACGTCGCCACGGGACCAAAGAGTGACTCTATTTCCCAAGCATTTGCTGAGCGTTTGCCCCGGGCCTGGCCTTGGCCGCCGCGTCTCTGTCCGGGGCAGGCGGGCGTGGGAGGCAGGCCTCGCGCCGGGTCGCGCAGCAGACACCCTCCCCCGAGCTCCCACTGTTTGGGGGTGCGGGACATGGCCACGCACCGACGGCACCCAGCTCCCCGCCTCGGGGGGCTCCATGCATACAGCGAACGTAGAGAAAGTGCAACATGGGAAGTGCTCGGAAAATCAGAAGGTCCTTCCGAAACAGTGGAAGGAGCCGCCAGGGCCGGCTGCGCTGGGCGTGTGCGCTTCTCCGGGAGGACGTCAGGGGGCAGTTTCCGCCACCTGGAATCTGTGCGTCCAGACCCACAGCCCCTCGGAACGCGCCCACACCTCGGATCGGGAGCCTCCGAGATGACCCGCCCCACGCCGCCCGTCCCGCTCCCTGCCGTACCCAAGGCTGCTGTCTGCAGCAGACCCTCCCCGTGACGGGCAGATGGTGGCTGGTGTGGAAGGCAGGCGGGCCACCCACCCACCGCCCAGCAAGAAGCCAGGCACCCAGGGCAGCCTCTCCGGAGAGGTTGCCGAGGGCTCGGCCCTCTCACAGTCGCCAGCTCTGTGCCCAGGAGGGTGGGCAGGGACACCCCCACCTGCAGAGTCCAGGCGGAGCCTCCCCCCCCGACCTTGGCCTCCGGTAGGAAGTGGGGGCCTCGAGCAGGCCGTGGGCACACACTGCCGGGAGAAGATGGGGCTCTCTTCTTGCAGACAAGGCTGCCGGCCCCAAACTGGGTCGGGAAGACGGAGCCCCCCAGCCCACGATGTGCCCCGCAGCAGGGAACAGGGCCGGCCCACGGCCAGACCTGGGCTGAAGATATCATGAGCCACCTCATGTGGGAAAAGCCAAGGGACAGCTGATCCGTGGCCTTTTGCCACCTCTCTCTCTCTCTATGTCCATCACCTTCTGATTCACACAGACACGTGTTTGCGAGGCTTCAGGGAGAGACCTCAGAGTGGCCAGAGCCTCCCTCCCCTTCTGGGGCCTTCAGCTCCCCATTCACCTCTGCAGGCCTTTGGGTGCGGGCCCCCCACGCTTCACCCTCAGGTGTTTGCAGGGTCCTCTGAGGAGCCACATGCTGCTGCAAGTTGAACAGACCACAGCACTGAACAGAGAGGGCGAAAATCTTTTAGTCCTTAAGTACAAGAGGTTTTCCTGAGCACCTACTATGTACCAGAGGCTGCCAGAGGAGATGAGTGCCAAGTGGCGGGGGTTGGGCTCTGGTGCCAGGGCTGGGACCGAGGAAGGGCCCGGGGTACAGCACAGGTCACTCTGGCCGTGGGGGTGGACACAGTCCTGGGGTGGCAGAGGGAGAAAAGGCAGGAGCCTGAGGGGTCGGGGCTGAGCAAGATGTCTCCAGCAGATGCTGGGAGCTCAGAATGATGGATGAATGAATGAATGAACGAACGAATGAATGAATGAACAAATGGCAGCCACAGGGCCCTGGAGGTGGACCCTGGGGGGACCGCCCGGGGAGGAGGCACAGAATGACGCTCTCTGCTCGCTGCCAGTATTGGTCACGTGACTGCCAGTATTGGTCACGTGACTGCGGCTCCAGGCACTGTCTTTACCTCCTGCGGCTGCTGCCTTGAATGGCCCCGACCTCGGTGGCTTAGAACAACATGCATGTTTTTTAATGTTCATTTATTTGTGAGAGACAGTGTGAGCAGGGGAGGGGCAGAGAGAGAGGGAGACACAGAATTGGAAGCAGCTCCAGGCTCAGAGCCGTCAGCACAGAGCCCGACACGGGGCTTGATCTCATGAACCATGAGATCGTGACCTGAGCTGAAGTGGGACGCTTCACCGACTGAGCCCCCAGGCGCCCCAGAACAGAGCGCATTTACCCCTTCGCAGTCGGGGGCCGGAAGTCTGACACGGGCGGGCTCACAGGGTTTAAGTCAAGGTCTCAGCGCGGCTGCTTCCTTCTGGAGGCTCCGGAGAGAAGGTATCCCCTCAGCCTCTCCAGCCTCGAAGCCGTGCACAGTCCTGGCCGGCGGCCTCTGCTTCCAGTCCTTTCCAGCGATGAGACTGGGGCTCAGGAGTGTGAGTGACCTTCTGGGGCCACACAGCCTGGGCCTGGCGCAGCAGGACAGACACCCTGGCCGTGACGCTGCTGTCACCTCACGGGGACAGCCCCAGGGCCCTTCCTAGCCAGCGGTTCCCGGGAGGGACCCAGGCAAGCCCGTCCCAGACCACGGGGACACCCCAAAGGGGTCCTTCATCTCAGAAGCGTCATCCCGGAGCGCCACGTGGCCCCTGAGAAGGATGTACACCCCGACTCGACCCCTGCCACCACTCACGAGGTCGGGCGCCGGCGTCGAGGACAGAGTGCCTTCTGAGCACCGGGCGGGTGCTCTGAGGAACCCTCGGGAAGGACAGTCCTCACCGCGGCCCCGCCCGGGGCCTGCAGCCGCGTCTCTGGGGAGCTGAGAAGAGCCAGACGCCCCTCGGCGTTGCCTCCAGGGGAGGCGTGCCGCCTTGTTTATTTTCTTGCTGCGATTGCAAACGATTGCAAACGCTCACTTCCGCCCGAACGGCTGCTCCTTTAAGGAGAAAAGGGAAGCGTGGCCCTGGCAGCGGCAGCTTCGGCAATAAAAAATAAATCTTGGTAATTGTTGTGGAGACAGAGAGCAACACAGCCGGACTTAAGTACCTCGTAGGAAAACGTCCGCGTCGGAGGGCCTCCCGCCAGCGCTGTGGTCCTCTGTCGCCCGGAGTGGCCCCTGGAAGGGGACCAGCACAGTGGATTTTCTTCCTGGAATGTCACACTACAGCCTTGTTGGGGTTTTCTTCCTCCTGGCGAGGACCAGAGGTGTCGACGACGGTGGTGGAGAGGGCGTCGCCGACGAGCCTGAAGGCAGACAGCAGGCGGTGGGCACCCCCGGCCCCGCCAGCCCCTCCAGAGCGTCTGCGCCACAGAGATAAAATGGGACATTTCCACGTCCTTTGCCCCCAGAAGTGACAGCGACCCTCCGTATCTGCGCCCCCGCCCCAGCAGAAGAACCTGGCAGCGGAGCTAGAGGGTCCAGGAAGGCCTGGAACTGGGAACGGACAGCCCCGATTTGCTGGAGATGGTCCCCATCCACACCCGGGTGCCCCTGATGGAAACTTTCCTTCCAGAGGGTTCTGGCTGAGGCGACCGAGTAACTTGGGGCATGAGCTCGCCCAACTCCCAGATGGGGAAACCGAGGCTCAGGGAGTGACGTCGTGGCCCAAGTTATCCAAAGGGCCAAGTTGAGATTTAATCCCAAGTCCGGCGCTCTCCCTCCCGATCGCGGCCGCCGCCCAGCTCGGCAAACCGCCGTGGGATTGACGTCGACGCGTCGGGGTTTGCAGTGTCATGAGAGCAGTAAGTCCGACTTCCGTTGGGGTCGGAACCTGACTTCTATCCGAACATTCAGCCGGGATCTACGACTCAAAGATAAGCCGTTTGCTGAACTTAACGAGGCCCCACTGCTTGCCCATCGACACCTCGGGCCCAGCGCCTGGGTGCCTCTCCCCAGCTCGGCCCTGGGTCCTGGTCTGCAGGTTTATCCAGCGAAGGTTTAGTGCATCCCAGCTGCTGGGGTGGTGAGTGGAGGTCAGCTCGCCCGAGGTCTCTCCCCGGGGGAGACATGTCCCTTCTCCAAGACCCTTTGGCCTCCAGCGGCTTCTTCGCCGGCTCTGGTCATCAAGGCACCGAAGGGGGCGCTGGGTTCCTCCCAGTAAATCAGAAACTTGGACACCCAGCGAAGAGAGGCGGGGCCAGCCCTCTGGCTCGAGCTCTGAAGGGAGGCCCGTTAGATGTCTGAGAACGACACGTGGTCGCGGATTAGCGGGTTTACAGACTCTAAACAACGCAAAGCTGAGCAGCGGGAGCTGCGGCGGCCCCTCCGGGGTGAGGGAGGCCAGCGGGGGACGGGGTGCAGCCCCACCTGGCTCCTCCGCCACCAGCTGTGCAGCCACAGGTGACAGGCTTGGCCTCTGGCGCCTCCCTGCTCGACAGGCACATGCAGCTCACTGCCGTCCAGGTGGGCATCATATTCGCATCTCGTCATCCAGGGTTCAGAGAAGGAGAGCGATCTGCCCAAGGTCACACAGCTTGGAACAGAAAAAAATCAGGGCAGGAACGCAGGGCTCTCGTCTGCGCTAAATGGTGCTCTTTCCCCTGCGTTGGGTGAGAAGGTGACTCTTATCCCACGTGACCCAGGAACGCGGCATCAGAACGAGTCCCCAGAATGAGCCAGAAGACCCAACAGTGCACCCTCCTGACACCCGAGGCCGCGGATTCCCAGAACGTTCTCCCTGTGTCTGTGGACGCGCACGCCTTCCGGGGCCTGTCGGGACGGACGCAGACGCCCGGGACCACGCAGCTGTCGGACGGCGTTCCCAGCCCGGCTGGGAAAGGAATGAGCCCAGACCTCCAGAGAGAGCCTGTTCTCATGAAATCCGCAGCCTGGCGGGGCGGCCGAGCGCGAGAGCAGCTCCATCTGGGTTCCCGCTCTCTTATCTGCTGGCCCGCCCGCCCTCCGGCAGCGCGCCCGCGGCCCCTCGAGAGAGAAGGTCTGGCACAAGCGGGGGACGCTGACCCGGACTGGAACAGTCTGGCTCCCACATCGCTACCCAGAGGCCCTCTCGTGGCCTCCTGGCCCCCCCGAGGGGGTCGGAACAAGGCTCTTGGCTACAGGAATGCGGCTGCTGGGGGGGAGGGGAGCTGCGAGCCAACGCCTGCAGCCTGGAAGCTTCTCTTTACGCTGCCAGCTTTGGGGGGCCTCCTGCTACTTTCAAGCGCCCCTGAATCTGAGCAGCAAGAACTGTTTCTGGGCGCACGGCAATCCCAGGAGCCCGCGGCCGACCTCTGCCGTGGTGCTCACGCTCCGGCGTCCACGCGGGGCGCGCATCTCACGCTCCGTGATGCGCTTCCTCCCGAGGCGTGCAAGCCGCCCGCACACGTGTAAGCGGATGTGAAGCCCCCCGGTGCCAACGACCAGAGGTGCGCACACCAACCGATGTCCACACTCCCCCGTCCTGTGGGTTTACATTGTTACTTTTTATTTTTTTTATTTATTTATTTTTAATGTTTTATTTATTTCTAGGAGAGAGAGAGAGACAGCGTGAGCAGGGAGGGTCAGAGAGAGGAGTCACATCTGAAACAGGCTCCAGGCTCTGAGCTGGCAGTCAGCACAGAGCCCGACGCGGCTCGAACCCACGAACCGCGAGATCATGACCTGAGCGAAAGTCGGACGCTTAACCGACTGAGCCACCCAGGTGCCCCAACACATTGTTACTTTTTAAAATGTTGTTTACTCTTGAGAGAGAGGTAGAGTGCAGGGGAGGGGCAGAGAGAGAGGGAGACACAGAACCCAAAGCAGCTCCAGGCTCCAGGCTGTCAGCACAGAGCCCGACGCAGGGCTCGAACCCACGAACCGTGAGATCATGACCTGAGCCCAAGTCGGACGCTTAACTGGCTGGCCACCCAGGTGTCCCTCTTCTTCGTTTTTATACAGTACAGGGCTCCACTGTGTGGACACCAGAGTGGATTCAAGCAGATTGCCTACCCGCGGGCATTTGGGTTGCAGTTACCAGTAGTGTTAAATGGACGGCCCCTTGGTGTATACTTGTTACTGTTTCTATGTGGCCCGAGCCTGTGTATTTTGCACTGCTGAATGTTGCACAAATAAGGGCACAGACTCAGACCTGGTGGCTTGGGCTGCGACCGTGCCCCCGCCAGCTGCCTGACTCGTCCTCACAAATGCCCCGACCTCTCGGCGCCTCAGTCTCCTCATTCGTGAACGGGGATGATAATCAGCCCTCTCTCCCAGGCTCACTGTGAAGACCAAATGAGCCAAAGTGTAAAACTGCCGAGGACGGTGCCTGACGCACGTGGAATCCCCGGGAACGCCTGCCGTGGATGCCTGCACCGGACAACGTCAGGGATGTGCAAAAACAGGCTCGCAAAAAAAAAAAAAAAAAGCCCTGAATTGTAGCAGTTGCCGATTTCCATGGTGTAAAGACTCCCACATGTCTGATTTCAAGCGGAAGCCACGGTCATCCCTCAACACGGAGTGGGTGCCCTCCACCCTCCTGCCCGACTGTGTGCACAGCCCAGCAGCCAACGCTGGTGGCTGAGGCTTTGAGCCTCACCCTCGCCTGGCTCCCCTCCTTTCTCACGCCCCCACCTCCGCGAGAACTTCCCGAACACACCCCTTCACACACGTCCCTGTCCAGGGTCTGCTCCCAGGAAGCCCCGCGAGATGCATCTCAACACCTTGTTTTCCCTGAAAAGCCTGAAGTTTGGGACCGTTTCCTTCACACTAGTACTCGACAGGCTTGCAAGCTCTCTTTTCTGTTTCCCCGGCCGTAACCTCCTCCGGCGATCCATCTGCGTCCATGCCCCAAGGTGTGTCTGTCCCCGGGTCCTGACTCACAGAGCAAGGTCCTCTGCCCTGACTCAGCGATGCCATTTCCTGCCCACAACCTTCTAGAACTCTTGCGCTTTTCACACAATGGAGACCAGCCCACCCCTGATTCACCAGCTCAGTTTTCTGTCACATCCTGTACTTTCCCTGAGGATTTTCTGTTCTCCTTCTGACCAGGGCCAGCGCCAAGCAGCCCGCAGCACCAGAGAACAGAAATGTGGCCAAGCTGACTCCAGCATGGTTCAAAAAAAGAAAGAGGCAAACGTGGAGGTCAGGAGGGCCTCAACCCTCTCTTGTTGGAATCAAATTCGCTGTGTTGAAACGTGCATGGTCTCCGGGTTCCCTTCCTGAACCCCCCCCCACCCCGCCACCAAGAGGCCATGGTGCGGGGACCAGATGGCGTTCCACGTGGCAGAAACGTGAAAGGATCACCCTCCAGCGAGTGTAATCATTCTGGAAATAGTTCAGAATATTCATGTGTTCTGTACTTTGTCCTCAAGTAAATAAGGTGGGGAAAGGATTGGAGAGAAGCCAAAGTTCCCCTCGGGAATCCGGAGCCCAGGGAGAAGACAGCGAGGTGGAGTGGCCTCGCCTCACGCACGGCTTCTCCATGGGTCTCACGTGGACACCCGTTCAGAGCAGACCCTTGAGTCTGCCGTCAGCTTCCGTGACGAGCGGCGACCGTCACGTTCCAGGGGAAACAGTTAAGTCAGCAAAGGAACACCCAGATCCCAGGCGCACCGCGCGCACTGGGAGGACTTGTCTAAGAGCCGTCCTGAGCCACCACCCCGTGGCCTTCCACGGACACGGGTCCCCCATGGGCCTCAGGATCACTCCGCAAATTCCTTACAGATCAGCTTCAGGCACAGACACGGGCTTTCGGGTGAAACTCAGTTGTTACTGCAGAGCTCGTGATAGTAATTCTGCTGTGTCCTGTGCTCGACGGGAGCCACGGCGTAGACAGCACGCGGAGCCCCTCCCTGCGGGGCCGTGTCCACCATCGGGAATCATGGTAACAGAGTATTCTGAGTCAGAATTATAAACGTAAATGGATTGTCTCCTATTAGGTAACCCTTAAAACAAAACCAAACAAACATGAAAAGCACAGAACACCACAAGCTGTTTTAAGATACAGCACCTTCCTAACCAAAGGCGGAAGGAAGGATGAGCAAATCGGGGCCCCTGCCCCTCTAATCATGAACGTGTGTGTCCTGAGTTACTCCCCATTCAGTCCCCTGAGATGTTTACATTCAAGCGGGTAGGAAAGGGCTATCTTCCCAGTTGCAGTGTCTTCCAAAGAACCTTCCAGATCGACGTACACAGTGCAGTGCTTAAGAACACGTGCTTTGGACCTGAATCCTTGGTTTAAGTCTTCAGCCCGCTGCTCACAGGACATATGACACGTGTAAAGAGCAGACCGCTTCCTCTCCCAGCCCCGGAAGGCCTGACCGGCTTGTGGAGGTGATGGCGCACCAGGCATCAGAAACACCACCCCGCTGCCTACCGCCTGGGGAGCGCTCAACACGGGGGTTGCCCTTGTTTGCTTAATGTGCCCCCTCCCGGGAATAGACGAGTTCTTTAAAACACAGGGTGGTTTGTGTTTCTACAACTTTGTGACAATGCAAAAATAATTCTCCACGATGCACACATGCGTGTGCACTCACACGTGCACACACACAGTTCTCCAGAAGGGTAATTTTCTCCAGACCACATGTTAAGGGGCTGTGTGGTTTGGGCAAGGATTCTCACTGCTGCTTTCCCAGCAAATAAAGTTGTCCGAATCTGTTTACTCTCAAATTTACACGAAGAATCACATTAGCAGCAGCGTGGATTGAATGGCCACCACATGGTCCAGGACGCTGGCTCTCCGGTCTTGCAGAGTGATTTGTTTTTAATGAATTAAGCACAGTGATCATAGGCTCTTCTCAAAGCCTCATTTACTCTGGAAATTCCTGAAATGGCTGTTCAGTTTTCCAAGTTCTTTTTTTTTCCCCCTTGAAAGTTCACAAACACCGTCTGAAAAAGAAAAGCATTAGCGTACATACTTTCGTAGATGAGGAAACACAGATGATTTGATAGAAAGCAGGTTCGGGGTGAAATATTCATGATAATGAATCAGCTCTCGGGCCTTCTCTTTTAATCTCTGGAAACCCTGACAGCAAAGAAAGGCTGATTAAATAAATTCACAGTAGATCCATGAGTGCTCACGGATGAGGGGCTGAGACTTCTCTGGAGTGATTCATGGCGCCCATAACACGGCGGGGGCTCGGATCGTACATACAAATGAATTACTGAAATCCCATTTCCAAACACGTCCTCCAGGAAGTCAAGTAAGGAGCTGACCCTTCTCCGCGACGGCGTGCCCACAGAGCCTGCCTGTCTGAACGGTCCGGATGCGCTCGGTGAATCTCCGCTGGGGAAGGATGGTTTTCCTTTCCGTGGACCAGGCAGCGGCAGGATTTCTGGACTACGTTTTCCGCCCAGTTGTAACCAGGAGACACGAGTCAAGTGTGTGAACAGGGCGGGTTTGCTGCTCACCAGCATCCACAGAGAACATGAGAGAAACAGCCCACAAGCCAGGGCCCCCCCACTCTCTGCCCCAAAGACCACGGGCACACGTGGTCAGAGAACGAGGGCATGAGCCCTGGGCTGGAGGATAAGAGCCACACGGACCTGGTCGGTCCCTTATGAACATTGGGAACACCCCCCGCGGCAAGGTTTCAGAGGGGCACACGACGCAGCCCAAGATAAAGCCTGTGACTCACCGGGTTGGCTGCACCTTCACTTCCACAGATCGCATCCCCGATGCAGGAGCCCTCCAGCCCCTCCGCGGCTGGTCCTTCCGACTGGAGTTATCCAAAAAAATGCTTGGAGGCGTCGCGGAGCCCGAAGTCGGGTGGAGGCTGACAGCATCGGATCGCCGTCAGGGCACAGCCTCCCGCCCGCAAGAACGCAGGTGCTCCCAGCCATAGCGACCAGCAGTCGTCCGAGGGCTGCTGGGCCATCCCCACCCCCAACCCCGGCCCCAGGCCAGGGCCCTGCGCCTTCGGGTCTCCCAGTGTCCTGGGTAAGGGGCTGAGTTCAGGAGGAAGGATACTGCTTCTGAAGGCAGCTTGCTGAGGTTCTGAGTCCGTCTTGTCATCTCCTGGGGCTGATGCCAAGCCCGTGAACCTCGCTCGCGGGAACCGACGGCACCCGCGACCGCACACGGTATCGCGCGGGGGAGGCGTCGTGGTGTGCGCGCCGACGGCAGCCCGCCTGCTCTCATGGGCACCGTGGAACCGACAAGGTGGCTTCGGTGTCTCGGGCTGGCGAGGAAGACCGTGGTGATGTCTTCAGATTCTGTGTCTCCTTCTCTCTCTGCCCCTCCCCTGCTCGCACTCTGTCTCTCTCAAAAATAAGTAAACCTTAAAAACTTAAATAAATAAAATGCTGTATAATCAAATGCATCAGCGTTCAGAACGTCTGAGCCAGTTGTCCACGAGTAAACAGTCCACTCAAAGGGCCAGACAGACTAAAGCCTTTCACATCACAGAGGATGCACAGTCCATCCGTTGGATTTCAGATTCCACATGCAACTAAGCTTGACGAGACTCCCACTTGCTGAATTTTGGTGTAGTATCAAAGTAGCAAAGCCACGATTATCTGGAAACACTTAACAAATTCCTCCCTCTCTCTAACCGCTGTGCACGTCTGCAGGAGGTTGATATTCTCCCTGTGCTTCATGTAAACCATGTGAAAGATGAGAAGGCAGAAGCAGATATAAAAATCAAGCCGTCTTTTATTACACAAGCCATTAAAGAGATTTGTAGAAGTATAAAGCAATGCCACTTCTTGCTGATTTTGTTTTGGAACAAAATTGTTATTTTTCCTTTCAAAATGAATGATTTAGGGGCGCCTGGGTGGCTCAGTCGGTTAAGCATCCGACTTCGGCTCAGGTCATGATCTCTCGATTCATGGGTTCAAGCCCCGCGTCGGGCTCTGTGCTGACAGCTCAGAGCCTGGAGCTGCTTTGGATTCTGTGTCTCCCTCTCTCTCCGACCCTCCCCTGCTCACGCTGCCTCTCTCTCTCTCTCTCTCAAAAATAAATAAAACACTAAAAAAAAAAAAAGACCATAAGGAGGTTCTGAGACCAAGCCTCTGAGAATCACCGTTCGAACCATGTACTTCCTGAAATTTCCCCTCAAACTAAGCTCCATCTGGGAATGGCTTCCAAGAAAGCGAGACGTGTTTCGGCGCGTTATCACGTGGCCCCGGAGCTCCTAGGAAACGGGTTCTTGCCTCATGGGTCTCTCCCCAAGCATCTCACTGCCTCTCTGAATCATCTGGGAGAGTTCTAGACCTGTAAGAAGGCCCAAATTAGAACAGGCCTGTTATTTGGACGGGGAGAACCCGGCTCCCTGAACCTCCAGGACCCCCCGAGCGGGGGACACGCTGCAGGAGCCGGCTTTTCTCACGACACATCCACGGCTTGGCCTGCGGCCTGGCGGCACCCGCCCTGGGAATAGCTCGTGGGCTTCTGGCCCCCGTTCATTTCCGTCACCACCAAAGGCAGGAATTATCCAAGTGGGTGGAAAAAGAAACTGGGGGCAATTTAAGAAACACGACATTGGCGGTAAACAAGGGCCTGCTCTCCTCTAGCCGCGGCTCCGCAAATTCATCTCCAGCATCGCAGCTGCTCATCCGAGCAGTGAGAGCCATCAAGGCTCGAAACGGCGGTTTAAAGGGACAGGCGGGGCCCCCTTGCCACAGCCTCCCAGAGCCGACCCGCCCGCCACGGCCCGGCTCCGTTTCCCACACACGGCTCTGAAAAACGATTCCCAACAGCAGAGACCGCAAGGGCCATTTCATCTCAGCTGTCAGCCTGAAATACATTCAGAACGCAAAGCAATTATGGAAACATTTGGGTCTCCTGAACTTTTCTCCGCTGGATTTCTCTCCCAAATAAAATGAAATGAAGCTTAGTTCTTTGGGGATTAATATAAACAGAGATCGTAAAGGCATCCAGTGAGCAGGCGCTAGGAGGGGAATCCCAGGCGGAGATCGGGCGCTCGGCCTGCTTTCAGGACAAGAGCATCATGTTTCTGAGGAGGCTGGGGGCTTGCAGGGAGAGCCTCGCCATGAATACAGTTAATTCTTTTAATTAGAACCCAGCAAATTTTGTTCCAGCTACCCCCCACCTCACTCTGTCAGTCCACGTCGCCGAGGTCCTGAATAGTATCAGATGCAAATATCCTTTAAAAAAAAAAAAAAAAAAAGGAGGTGGTCAGAGGGTCTAGAGGGAAGAAGGGATTTTTGAAGTATGTACTAAGTCAACAGACCCGTGAGCAGTGGGACAGTAAAATTTCACAGTCAGGCTTTGATCTGGATTTCAGAAAAATGAAGCCATAAATGTAGAATGTTTTATGAACCCCAAAATAAGAAACTCTTTGTCTTTTATCTAAAATGTCTGCTGAGAAAAAAAATCAGAGGATTATCTCAACGTCAAGCTCATTATATTTTATTTGTGCCAGGGTAAAAAGAGAGCACAAAAATATTTACCGAGGTTTATTTTAACTCTAAATAAACTAAATGTCGCTTTAAAATATATACGTATGTATATTTCGGGTGGATTTCAGTGGACACATCCATCAACCCAAAGAGGCAGGAATGAATGCCTCTTCTTGCCGAAACTGAGATTTTCCCTCTGCGTCCGCCGTGACCTCAGTGAAAGTTTGGTTCTGCGGTCAGCCCCGCAGGTGAAATCTTCCCTCTGCCTGTCACTGCGGGCCCGCCACGCTTCTCGGAGGACAGTTCTGGACTTGGGATGCCGTCGCTTGTGTGGCCAGCGCTGTGCCAAACACACTTGGGGCTCCCTTCTGCCTGGGGTCTCTGTGCTCCTTCCAAAGATGGAGTAGGGAAGAGGGGAAAACTTCTGGAGTCCACGGCTGCGCTCAGAGAAGTGGGGATCAGACCTTGCCCTGCAGACAGGAAGGGGCGCCGCATCTCCCCTGGGCCAGGATGAGGGGTTCGAGACCATGCCCACCTGGGTGTGGGACTCAGTCCCACAGCTCAGTCCACACCTGGGCCCTCACCTATGGAAGGCAATGCCAAGGCACCCACGTCCAGGCACCGCTGCGGGCATCCCAGGAGATGCTGCCGGTGGCGCTGCCTGGCGCACAGGGGTGCCCTGTCAGTGGGACGAGGGGTCCACAGCGAGGATCCGTCTCAGCCCCCCTGAGTCCCTCCATCTGGGATGTGAGCGAGCTCTGCTCAGAAAGCAAAGCCACTTGTAGGTGAGGTTACTCAGGGAAGCCTAGGACCCCGTCCCTGCAAACCTGCAGACAGACTCCCTCTGCTCAGCCTGCTTTCCCACCGCGCGGAGCTGTATTCCCAGAGAGCGAGTGGGTGCCGACCTGATCTCAGGAGAAAGGACCCTGTGACTCACCGCGCCCTGTGAGGCAGGCGTAGCTGCCAGCAGAACCTAGCGTACAGACGCGAGCAAGCCGGTGACCGTCCCTGCCGCGCTGGCCCAGATGCAAACCTCGGGGTCCCAACACTCATTGCAAAGTCCTCAGTGTTTATTAAGACACTTGATTTCCCTGAAATGTGTGGCCTCTTCCTTGTGAAAGGTTACACTGCCGCCTTCTCAGTGTCTGCACACAGTACGTTCATTTATTCTGTTTTGGCAAAGAGTGGGAAAGTTTCTTTTAGTTGAACCTAAATATCCTTTCAAAATCATGTGATGATCTCAGAAGTTGGGAGAGGTAGTTGTGGTGGTTTTCTTCAATTTTAAGTCTTAATAATAAAAACGAATCCTCGATTAGAGTCCTTTCAGCCACCAAATTCTTTTATTTATTTATTTATTTTTGAGAGAGAGGGGGAGAGACAGAGTGTGAGCAGGGGAAGGTCAGAGAGAGAGAGGGAGACACAGAATGCAAAGCAGGCTCCAGGCTCCGAGCTGTCAGCATAGACCCCGACGCGGGGCTTGAACTCGTGAACTGTGAGACCGTGACCTGAGCCGAAGTCGAACGCTTAACCGACTGAGCCCCCCAGGCGCCCCCAGCCACCAAATTCTTCACAAGATAGCTACCGTTTTTACTGGAAATCTTTGCTGCAAAATTCTCTGTCTGCCCTTCAGTTAACTGGGATCATGTCTGATCTGTTTTAAGTTAGTGCCCAAATCTCCAAGGAGTTGACGATTTAGTAATAATGATAGATGAGACACGTGATGGACATTATGGACATTATTTTCCCAAACGAGCCAGAGCCACGTCAGCACCTTTCATACAGCATCTCACCGTCTCTGTTACGCAGTGCCCACTAGAGTAGCTCTGCCCACTAGGGTACCTGTGCCCACTAGAGTAGCTGTGCCCTCTAGAGTAGCTGTGCCCACTAGGGTAGCTGTGCCCACTAGGGTAGCTGTGCCCACTAGGGTAGCTGTGCCCTCTAGAGTAGCTGTGCCCACTAGGGTAGCTGTGCCCACTAGGATAGCTGTGCCCACTAGGGTAGCTGTGCCCACTAGGGTAGCTGTGCCCTCTAGAGTAGCTGTGCCCACTAGGGTAGCTGTGCCACTAGGATAGCTGTGCCCACTAGGATAGCTGTGCCCACTAGTGCTGTGCCCTCTAGGTAGCTGTGCCACCTAGGGGCTGTGCCCACTAGGATAGCTGTGCCCACTAGGGTAGCTGTGCCCACTAGGGTAGCTGTGCCTAGAGTAGCTGTGCCCACTAGGATAGCTGTGCCCACTAAATTTAGCTGTGCCCACTAGGAGGTACACTAGGTAGCTGTGCCCTCTGCTCCCAGAGCCCTTCCCACTAGGTGAAGCTGTGCCCACTAGGGGTGTGCCTCTAGGGTGCTGTGCCCTCTAGAGTAGTGTACTTACTAGGATAGCTGTGCCCACTAGCTTGCCCACTAGGGTAGCTGTGCCCACTAGAGTAGCTGTGCCCTCTAGAGTAGCTGTGCCCACTAGAGTAGCTGTGCCCACTAGGGTAGATGTGCCCACTAGGGTAGCTGTGCCCTCTAGAGTAGATGTGCCCACTAGGATAGCTGTGCCCACTAGGGTAGCTGTGCCCACTAGGGTAGCTGTGCCCACTAGAGTAGATCTGCCTAGTAGAGTAGCTGTAGCGTCTCAAAGATCCAGCCACCTAACTCTTCATCAGAGGCTAATCCTCTTGGACAGGGGTCACTGTGCCCATTTCATAGGTGAGCAAACCATGATAGGAAAGCTTACCTAACTTCCCTGGGGTTATGCAGCCCGCATGTAGGCTCAAAGGACACATCCTTTCTTCCTGCTGCCTGTAAAGTTAGCAAAGACGTCGGGGGTCGGCGGGTGGGAGCAGCCCCGAGGAAGACAGAATCACTGGTAGAAAGTGGCAAACAGAGACCGCTGGTCTGAACAAAGTGCCGGAGGAGGAGGCACCCTTGTTCCCGGGCACCTCCCTCAGGGCACGAGGGGCTCCCGGTACAGCGCGTCCCCCTCCCCCCCGGGCTCTGAGATTGGCGAGGCACACGCCTCAGCCGTCTGTGTGCTTTCATGCTCCTGGGAGCCAAGTCCGTGCCCCTCCCGTCGTGACCGCGCCTGCACGGCCCCCGCAGCCCCCGCTCGGCTCGGAGCCCGGCGGCCCCCCAGCACAGGGCCTGTGAAGGCTGCACCCCCGTCAGTCCTGTGCCTGGGCCGTGTGCACTTGTCCGTGTTCACCCCACCTGCCAGGGAAGACGATTCCTTCTCCCTCTTCTCGGGTGCCCTGTCTGCGGGTCACTCGGCAAAGGACATGGGTGGGTCCCCGGTGCCCCAGGCCTGCAGGTCATAACGTGGGTCATGAAGTCAGTGCAATGGGGTATCCACTGTTTGACAAAATAGAACAGGTTAGGTTAGGATGGGATAGGGTAGGGTAGGCTAAGGCAGGGTAGGGTAGGGTAGGAGTAGGGTAAGGTAGGGCAGGGCAGAGGTGGGGCAGGGCAGGCAGGAGTGGGATAAGGTAGGGTAGCGTAGGGCAGGGCAGAGGGTAGGGTAGGGTAGGGCAGATCCAGGGGGTAGGATAGGGCAGGGTAGGGTAGAGCAGGGTAGGGCAGGGCAGGGCAGGGTAGGGTAGGGCAGGGCAGGGGTAGAACTGGGGGCAAGGGCAGGGCAGGGTAGGGCAGGGCAGGGCAGGGCTAGGGCAGGAGTAGGGCAGGGTAGGGTAGGTCAGGGCAGGGCAGGGCAGGGTAGGGCAGGAGTAGGGTAGGGCTACTTGGTAGGGCAGGGCAGGACACGGTAGGGCAGGGCAGGAGTAGGGTAGGGCAGGGCAGGGCAGGGGCAGGGTAGGGCAGAGGCAGGGCAGGGTAGGAGTAGAGGGCACGGTAGGGCAGGGCAGGGTGGGGTAGGGCAGGGCAGGGCACGGTAGGGCAGGGCAGGGTAGGGTAGAGACAGGGCAGGGTAAAGGTAGGGCCCAGGGCAGGGTAGGGCAGGGCAGGGTAGGGTAGGGCAGGGCAGAATTAAGGGCAGGGCAGGGCAGGGTAAGAGACCCAGGGCAGGGTCAGGGCAGGGCAGGCACGAGTAGGGCAGGGCAGGGTAGGGTAGGGTAAGGGTAGGGCAGGGCAGGGTAAGGTAGGGCAGGGTAGGGTAAGGTAGGGCAGGGCAGGGCAGGGTAGGGTAGGGCTGGGGGTAGGGTAGGGCAGGGCAGGGCACGGCAGGGCAGGGCAGGGTAGGGTAGGGCAGGGCAGGGCAGGGCAGGGCAGGGCAGGGCAGGGTAGGAAAGACCAAAACACATTTCACTTGGTAAGTTGAGGCGTTATTGTTGAAACACTGTGTCCATTGTGTGTATGTGTGTTTGTGTGCCTGGGTGTGTGTAAGTGTGTATCCTGGTGCATCAGTCAGGGAACACGCTGCTGTAACATGGAAACCGAAGTGTAGTGTACGGACCAGCTGGGAGTGTCTGGCCCCGGAAGTGGGCAGGTGGGCCGGGTTGGCGGGGACTGTAGGGCCGCCACAGCCCAGGGGAGAGGGTGCCCTGCCCAGTAGGGGAGAGGGTGGCCAGGAGAGGACGGCGAGTGCTTTCGCGCTCTGAGGACACGAGCGGGTGCACGCACACACGTGCTCTCATGCAGCGCGTGGGCTCAGGGCCGCCCTCTGTAGGGGAGCCCGACGGGAACCTCGTCTTCCAGCGGAGCTCAGGCCTCCTCCCTTCCCCATCCTGGGGGGGCTGTGCTACTAAAAGCAGGGCAGGGGGAGGAGCCGGTGAACACCCTCCACCACACTGGGTAACCGGGGAAAATCACTTCTTACGGGGGACGTGCCTAAAATACCCGAAAGCCGCGGCCTTGGGGCGCCCTCTCTCTCGTCCCTGATAAACCCCCAGGATCCCGCGCTCTAGCCAAAAGGCATGATCTGAATTTGACTCGGAGCGCGGCCCTGGTGGGCGCCAACGGACCGCGTGCCCCCCGTGCAGGAGCACAGCCCCCTCGCTCCTTGGGGTCTTCGGTCCCCACGCCCCAACGCACCAGGCTCCTCAGAGTCTGACGTGAGGTCAGGAATGTGACTCACCTCCGAAAAGGGAAGGGTGCCCTCTTCAAGCCGCACTCTGCTGCTGGTCGTCCGCCGCCTCCTCCCCCCGGGCCTCGCCTTCCCTCCAACACAGGACAGCCTCAGACTCAGCGGTCTTGAAGGTCTGACTTTTTTTTTAATTTTAAATGCTTATTTATTTTGAGATAGAGACAGAGCGTGAGTGGGGGAGGGGCAGGGAGAGAGGGAGACACAGAATCGGAAGCAGCTCCAGCCTCTGAGCTGTCAGCACAGAGCCCAACGCGGGGCTCGAACCCACGAACCGTGAGATCATGACCTGAGCTGAAGTCGGTCGCTTAGCCGACTGAGCCCCCAGGCGCCCCGAAGGTCTGACTACCTCTTTCTGTCCCTGCCCCGAGCCTTCTCTGTGTGGCCCAAAGCTATGGAACTAGAGGCTCAAAAGGAGCCAGAATATTACGGAAATGCCATCGTTGTTTCCACGGGTGCCCGCGGGTGAGAGCGTGCAACATGGGCTGAGTGACCTGGGGGCGTTTCAACGTTGTCGCGAGAAGATCTGGTCCGTGGCCGAGTCCGCAAGGTGGGATCACTGAGGGGCAGAGCGGGAATACTGGGGGGAAAGAAAAGAACTCGTGCATCGGGTGTCCTTTGGAGGACCCGGCGACTCTTTAAACGGAGTGATGGTTGCAGAGGCTGCTTCCTTGCCAACGTCCCTCTGCCCATCTCCAAGGTCACCGACCAAAACCAGCCCAAGGTCAGTTCAGTAAAGACCCACCAACAGACACTCTCAACCAAAGGCCGCGACTTTGGCCTCCGTGCCGTATCATTCCACCTTGAAACCGAGCTCTCGGCAGGCGGTGCTTGAAGTGTACAACTTCAAGCTAATTGGAAGGCTAAAAAAATGCGGCTTAATGAATTCAAGACCTGTTTATGCTCTAACCTGCCAAGGGGTTTGGCAACGAGAAAGTGTGATTTGGTGAACATCTGATTAGAGGCCGTGTGGAACGCCACATGCAGAGAGGCTGGCTTGGATTGGACTTTTATTGAACTGTTTTCTAGGCTGTGCACTCATTTCCGACTACATAAGGACTTCTGAGCAGGGTTGACAAAGGATTTATCATAATTATTGCTCAGGCCCGGACAGTGATTGCAAGTGATACATGTGTAAGCCGTGTTTATAACATTTCCGCGTCGCAATTAGAACACGCTGTGATTTCCCCCCTGCCCCTTTCTCTCCCGCTCACGATGATTTCCCTTTTAAAAAAAACCTCCCCTTTTTTCTCCCTCAAATGAATACCTGCCAGAGATTTCCTTCGGTCAGAACAGGCTCCCAGAACATACCACGCACATTCCCACGGAGCTTTTGATCTGCCGTGTTTTCAAAACCTGCCCCTGAGAACGGAGAGCAGCTACCGACACTTCACATAACCCTTCTTTTCAGAGCCGAGAACCGAAAGCAATTTGCGAACGCCACTCAGCACGCTAGTCTTTTTCTTGCTTAGCTCCAAGCAACTTGAAAATCATAGAGTACATTGACGACACGTCTATAAAAGGAACAGAATGGGGGTGCCTGGGTGGCTCAGTCGGTTCAGCGTCTGATTCTTGACTTCGGCTCAGGTCATGAGCTCACAGTTCGTGAGATCGAGCCCTGAATGTGGCTCTGTGCTGAGCCTGCCTGGGATTCTCTCTCTCTCTCTCTCTCTCTCTCTCTCTCTCTCTCTCTCTCTCCCTGTGACCCCCCCCACTTGCACTCACACTCTCTCTCAAAAAAAAGGGAACATAATGGGGTTCAGGGGGCAGATGGGAAGAAAAAAGGAGAATGTGTCAAGAGCAGGGATGAACCATAACTGGAAAATGTGTACCCTGGTTGTTGGACGGAAAGTTCTACGTGCATCTGCACGAGGGCAAGCTCGCGATGTGACTCAGAACTCCCGCGTGTGCATTACTTTTGTCTCTGAGCTCCTGGGATCTAAAAGGATGTGTTTAAAAATCTCCAACCAGCAAAGATTTGATGAATTTCCCATTTCTCCCCATAATGCAATCTACTGCGCATTTATCGGTAGAACCGTTATAGAATCTGATTTTGTTTCTTTTTAAGGCAAAAAAAATGCCGAAGAGATGACATATGTAAGAAAAGCGAGACCCAGAAGGGGACCGTGGCATCAGCTGCCAACCCCGTCCCCCGCCCCGACAGTACCCTTGCGCTGCGGTCCCCTCTCTTGGCAGCACCCAAGTGTGCGGCCCAGTGTCCGGAGCTGCCGCCAGCCGGCGCGTGACACCTGGGGACCCCTCTGAGTCTCTGGGGGAGGGCAGCTCCCCGCGGCTGTCGCGAACCTGCCTGCTTAGGCAACCTCTTGTCCAGCAGCATCGCTATGGGGACTGGTCCACTTTGAAGAATGAGCCACACGCCAAGGCCTGGCGATTGCCTGGGTTCCAAGCCCGGCTCCACCCCCTACCCCACCCCCAGCCGAGTGGCCTGGGCGCAGTCATGGACCCTGTCCGAGCTTCCCTGTCCTGATCTATAAAACACCGACTCCAGAGTGCCTACTCCACGGGGGGCTGGAGGGATCTGATGGAAAATCCACAGAACGCACCTGCTGCGCCTGGTGCTTCGTAAACCCCGGGGAGTCCAATCCCGCTGCTTTTCCTTGGTTACAGCTCCCTGGGGCTGAGGGTGACCCCGAGGCCGAGTGGCTTAGTGGTTTTACGTGAAATCTTTAAGCCGAGCCACGTGGGTTCAAGGGTTTGCTTTGCAAGGGACCGGCTGCTGGCCTGCGGCAGGCGACTTAGCCCCCGGCTTCGTTCTGTCGTGGCTCCCAGGGGCGACCCAGCTCACAGGGCCGTTGTAAGAGTTCAGCGAGTTAGTGTTCATACATGCCTGACCCAGGGCGGCGCAGGGTTCCCTGAACGGCACCCCTGTGGCGGGGGGACACAGCAGAAGGCGATCGGACCCTCCGCGCAGGCCTGTTCTGCTCAGGAAGCTCCTTGCGGCCAGGAGCCGCACCTCCCCTTGACCGTCCCCGCTCCACACCCCACGCCGGCCCCAGGCGCCTCCTCCAAACAGGCCACTGCCCCTGGGCCCTGCCACCTCGTCAGCAGACAGACTTCCGTCCACCACACATGACACCAGCCATCAAAGACCGAGGCCCCCACAGGAGCGCCCTCAACACGAGAGCAACTTGCTGAGTGCGCAGCTCTCTCCTCAGTGCCTGTGCCTCAGGCCAGAGCCCCTGGGCTGAGCGGGCTCAGTCCCTATCGCCCAGAACTTGGGGCCGCGAGAGGAGGCGGGCCGACCCTTCCTCCCTGACCCTGCTGACCAGGCGAAGCCTCTGGGGCCTCGGCTGGGAGAGTCCGCGCCCGCCTTGGCGCCGGCCCCTGCTTCCGCCGGAAAGACAAGGACAGTGGCTGTCAGTGGCACGGCCGGCTCTCACACGTGGCAGGTGGGGCCCTCAACAGTCAAACAGCCAGCAAGGTTCCCGTCCACTGTGGTTGAGTCTTCCAGGCCCTTCCCAGTGGGGCTTGGGCAGAGCCCAGAACACAGGTGTGAAAGGGCTGCGCCCAGAGACTTTACCTGGGAGACTGCACTCAGCCCAGCAGGGTGGGGGTGGGGGGTCACAGACAGACAGTCCCTCCCGTCTGATGGCTTCCTGCACCAGGCAGCACTCGCCAGGCAGCCGCTGGCATCTGCACTCAGCGCCGATCAGCCGGTCCCGCCTCAGTCTGCACAGCTGTAAAATAGGAGAATAATCAATGACCAAAGCCCCCCCGAAACCCTTGCTGAGAAGCCGACAGAGGAGGAAGGCGGGAAGTATCAGCTATGCTTAGTGACCGTGACGGTGACGGCGTCTGGCAGTGCCCTGTGACGCCGGCCGAGGTCCAGGCTGCAGTCGGGGGTGCCGAGGCCAGGCGGGGAGGGCGGGCTGGGTCCAGTCGGCCGCCGAATATCCCCGGCACCGTCCGCCTGACATGGTCCCTTGTCGGGGGGCCGGAGGAGCACACTCGGGAGGTCAATGCCGAGACAAGAATCTCTAAGATCACATCCCACGTGCCAGGGGGTCAAACTACGCATCTCTAGTCTAGCTGTTTGTTCTGCCGTCAGCGGCGCGGGGACCGCATGGCCCGCAGGCTCCCGCTGTCACCCGCTGTCACACCAGTGTGAGTGCCCGTGTGGCCTGAGGCTGAGGGGAGCTTTCTCAGCGTGGCCTCAGTGCGCTCCAGCCTGGTGCCAGGTGGGCGCAGGCAAATGCGCGGATGTGGAAACCAAGGCTCAGAGATGAACTCCCTGGTCCAAGTCCACATACCTGCAGAGCTGGGCCTTACGTGGGCCTAATCCGTCTGACTCTGTTCCGGATACCCACTGTGTCATCCCTGCCTTGTTTCTGGATGAAACTTAACACCCGCACGGGCCGGGAGACATGGCCGTGACCACCAGGTGGCTGCGTCCGCCAAAGGACTCCTCAATTCTTCAGCCCCTTGGCTTTTGAGGAGAACTCCTAGTTATCCTTCAAAACCCAACTCAGATAGCCCCACGTCCCCAGCTCTTTCTCTGTGTCTCCCATAACTTATCACACTCAGCTGAGCCAACGCGAGTCCAAGTCCTGGAAGGTTCCAGCATGGCCCGACAATCTCAGTAGTCAGGGGTGAACCCCTCACTGGCCAGATGAGACCCGCGTTGTCGGGGTGCGTGCCAACAGCGGCGACTCTGCCCCTTCCTACCTGCACGTGTGGCCGCTCTTCAGACACAGCTTAGGCTTCGCCTTCTCCCTGCAGCCCTGATCCTCGGGGGCCCCCTGCCCCTGTTGCCCCGCCCTGGATTGTCCCTTGGCATGGCTGTCCCCTCCAGACTATGATAAAGTCCTGCACAGGGGCTGTGAAATCAGGAAGATAATTTAGGGTGTAACTCGGAGAAACCAAAGCCTATTCTGGCTCAGGCAGAAAAGGGGACGTTGTCTGGGAGGCCATGGCCTCTCCTGGAGCCTCGGCCAGGAAGGCAGCAGGGGCTGGGAGAGGGGAGCTAGGAGCCGGAGGGAGTTAGGACCCCCAGGCTGCGTTCTGTCTATGCCGCTCGCCCCCCCCCGACTCCTCTGTGGGTCTCTCCGCCCCAGGCTGAACCCGTGCTGCCAGCAGGCTCGGCTCTGACTTCTAGTCCTGGTCCAGAGTCTAGAGGGAGTGGAGCGAGCACCCTGGGGGTGAGGGCAGCACCCAGAAGGTGCTCGGATTCCCCGCCCCCTCTCCTGCACAGCTGCAGATGCCAAGGCCGTGAGTCCTGCAGTGACGTCACGGCCAAGCGTCCCCTCAGCGCAGAGGCCACGGCCACCATGCTTAGGGCACCCACTGCCGCCCCTCGGTGAGCCCGAGGCAGCCAGGGTGCTGAGCGGATGAGGCTTCTGGCTTCCCCTTCACCTCTCCACCTGCAGACCCAGGTGCAGGAGTCTGGGCTCCCTCCATCGTGCAAGCCGCTCGTGGGCCCAGAAAACATGCCGTGTTTGGGGGCCACACTCCTGCACGAACGACCCACCCCCCTGTTGTGCGGCCATCCCAGGAGCCCAGGAGCCCAGGGTCCGGGCAGATCCTAGCATCGGCCACCCCGCTGCCCCACTCCCCTGCCCCTCTCCTCTACTGGGCAAACAAACTGTGAAGGTACTTCCACCAGACGGAATTGAACCCATGGATGGGCCCGTGAGCAGGTGGGTGTGCGTGGGAGCACCTGGCTGCGGGCCCAGCAGAGACGGCAGCAGGATTGGACGGCGCAGGAGGGGTGAGCTGGCAGCAGGGGGCGAGGAGAGCCCCCCCACGCTCTTCACCCCACCGTCTGGATCCCCATTGGGCAGCTCTGCCCAGGGGCCAGTGTGCACGGACCCTGAGAGCCACGTTTGGAGAGGAGCAGGCCCGGGTCCCCGGTGTCGCCCACCACCACCCCCTGCAGGAAAAGGGGGACGTCCCTTTCCTCCCGGGCAGGGCAGTCTGCCGTCCTGGGCACCTTCCCCTTCCTCTGCCCTGGGGAAGCTGCCCTCCAGCCTCCCCCCTGCCAGCCTCCATACCCCACAGTGAAGCCGGCAGCTTCCCTCTCTCTGCAGAAGAAGGGGAGCCCAGGACTCCACAGACCCGTCCATGTGATGAGATCCCCTATTGTATTTCCGTGTAATCAGTCCACTTCCAACGCAGTCACACCTTCCTCCCACGACGGCAGCCACTCACCCAGAAAGATGAGTCGGAGCACTTCAGACCACACAGAAATGTGCACAGCAATCCCACGACCCCCAGACGGCGCTGCCAGGGCCACGCATGTGCCAGAAATGGACCACCGGCTACCGGGAGGGTCGGCGAGCCGCAGTCCCGGGCCGAAGCCGCCACGCGTGGCCCCGTCCTGCCCACAGCTCAACCCCGTCCGTCCCCCGCCACTCTCCCCTCTTTGCATTGCTTGGAAGTTGACTTCCCCGGATGGGATTCAAACATCTCCACGTTTTTATCAGCTTTTTAAAGATGGAAGTTACAACTCTAAGGGATTGCGGAGCAGAGATCGAGCGGCTCCAGGGAAGGAAGTAATGTGGGGCGAAGGGGTTCGGTTTCAAAGGCGCCTCCCAGAACGCTGGAGGAAGCCCGCACGGAGCACAGCGCCAGGTCCGTTACAGAGAGCCGGTCCCAGGGAGCAGTGAAAACGTCAGGGTGGAAGAGGAATTAGGGTGCCGGGACTTCACGGTGGAAGGAAATATTTAACTAAATGCGTTATTCATTTTTCATTGACTCAAATGCCAGGGGCTTTAGCTCATAGTGTGGGCTTGACAAAAACATCCAGACCCAGCAAAGCTATGCAGTTAAACTTGCTTTTTTCTCATCTGTGATCTCGGGGTAAGAGTTCTGGTCCTTTGGGGTCTGGGCTGAGAGCAAATACTCCGCCCTCTTTAGGGAGAGTCTCCGCTCTCTTGCTCGAGAGGAAAAAGGGCAAGGGCAACCGGGTAGAGCCCGCGGTCCTCTGGTTACGAGGACTCGGTGAGCCGTGAGTCCCCATCGGATCGCCCCGTCCCCTGGGGTCGGCCGGAGGTCCTCGGGTCTGCGCCTCGCTTCTGACGGGGGCCTGCTCTTTCTGACACTTCCGTCAGGGTCTCTGTGAGCCGTTTAGACATGTCTTACTTCCTCCTCCTGACGGTGACATACAACAGGGATTTCTCCTTCTTAGTTGACGTGTTTCAAAATGTCGTAGCGACTGCACACCGTTTCCCTAATTGATCCGGAATGCAGACTAATTCCCATGCCCTGAACTTGTTCGTGTGTTCCAAATTTGGAAATTGTTTCGTACGTTTAAGACAAGCCCCGTTAGGATGGCAGTTTATAGTCGTGTTTAACAGAGAGACCGAAAAAAAAAAAGTAGGGGAAGACGATGAACTCTGACCTCGATGAACTCTGACTTTGTTATAAATGGGTTTTTTTTTAATTCTACAAACATTTCGGTGATAATCACAATAATGCTAACAAAAATAGACGCAAACATTATTGAGACATTCATGACTGGACAGGCACCGTAGTGAGTGTCTCACCTTCAAAGCGCGTTGGATTTTCCGAATCAGCTGTGTGTAGCAGCACTCACACGCCCGTTCGCAGAGGCACGCCAAAGTAGCTTCCTCAGCAGGACACAGGCCATAAGAGGGGGACCCCGGGGCCAGGTTCTTTTGGGTCATATTCATGGTAATCTAAGTCACTCGTGGATACAGAATTTATGGGCAACCAGAGGAAGTCTTTTATGCAATGATGATGCCACAGCTTTGACCCCAGGACCAGCCTCCCAAAACCTTCCAGCTGAGTGAAAAGTAAAAGCACCAGTACCCAATGTCTTTTCGTTACATTTTTCATCTGAGTTGGATAAGCAGGTACGTACTAAGCAAGTACATGGTACGTACAATGGATTATTATGCAGCACCAAATTTCCTCTTCCTACACGTCCATCAGAGAGACCAAGGCCTAGTCCAGACACCTGGGACATTACTGGCATCCGTATCCCACTGGCCAGAAGCTCATCACATGCCCACGCCCTGCAGGCCAGAAAGTGTAATCCTTCACAGGGCAGCCACGTACACGTGGGCTGAACCCCTGGGGTTCAATTACCAGAGGCAAAGGGAAAGTAAATACTGACGGCAACTAGCTGTGTCCACCACGCTGTGTCCCCAGCGTCCCTTCCAGTCTCCAGGATGTAAGTCCCAAATAAACTCACCAGATAAGAACCCCGCCGTCATTCCAAACTTCCAGAAATCCCAGCCTTAAATGTGAACACTCTCTTCTCAGCATAGGTAAGGCAAGCGTTGGTATCTCCATTTACAGTTGAGGGTATAATAGTCATGGTCCTCGACCTCCTTATCAGAAGGATCTCAGTCTTTTTTTTTTTTTACTTTTTTAATGTTTGTTTATTTTTGAGAGAGAGAGAAAGAAAGACAGAATGTGAGCAGGGGAGGGGCAGAGAGAGAAGGAGACACAGAATCCGAAGCAACTCCAGGCTCCGAGCTGTCAGCACAGAGCCCGACGCGGGGCTCGAACCCACAAACCGTGAGATCATGACCTGAGCTGAAGTCGGACACTTAACCAACTGAGCCACCCAGGCGCCCCTTATCCAGGGCAATACTATAGCCATCCTTCTTCCTACGGAGGAATTTTACATATAGACATAGATGCTTTACCCCAGAAAGTAGAGCTTAACCCCACCCTTGAGTGTGAGCTCATCCAGGTGCCTTGCTTCCGAAGAACAGCATTGGCAGGGAGCCAGCAGGAGCCTGACGGTGGAGAAGCCTGGCAGATACCACGTTAACCGGCGGAAGGAAGTGAATATCCCCAGGGATGTGTCACATGGACATGCTTCCCTGCCCGAGATGCCGAATGAGGGAAAGGAGCCTCATCCCTGTGGTATGCTTCCCTGCACCCACACCTCGGTCTGACCATGATAAAAAACCCAGGTCGACAGATGGGATCCAAGTTGAAGGACATTCTGCAAAATCTCCAGCCAGTCTTCTTCAACACTGTCAAGGTTGGGAAAATCAAGGAACATCTGAGGAATTGTCGCGGCTCAGCCGGGGCTAAGGACATACCGAGCCTGGATGTGGGGTGGGCTCCTGCGTGGCATCCACAGCCTGGGGTCCCGGTGACAGCACTCGCCTCTGCCCTACTTTGGGACACATGCCGTCATTATGGAGGATCGAGGCATTCAGGGAAACTGGGCGCAGGGTGAACGGCACACCCTGTACTGTCTTGACAACCCTTCTGTGACTCTAAAATTATCCCCAAACAAAACATCTGTTAGAATTGAAAATACACAGCATCTCCGACAGTTAGGGGCCAGATGACCCCGTCCTGGCCGGCGATGTGAACAGATGATTGTCCACAGAGTGGGTTCCCGGGAGGGCGTGTGTGTGTGTGTGTGTGCACATGTGGACACACAAGTGCACGCACATGTGCACGTGTGTGTGTGCATGCGTGTCTAATAGAGTCTTGGCACACAGCCCCTTCCCTTGCTCTCGCCAGCCCCATGCCTGAGGTGCAGGCTTCCTCGTGAGCTGGAAGGAGACCCGATTCTTTGCACGTCCCCTCCCTTAGCGGCCATGGTGCGCTGGACGGCCCAGCCTGGGAACCCTCATCGCACGAGAGCGTCAGGCTCCAGGGCTTGGCCTCATTCGCTCGAGCACATGGTCAACTTCCTGGGCAGCTGAGCCCACCCCTGATTTATCCTAGGTGGAGCCCCAGGAAGTTGCCGGTGTGTGCTTGTTTTGACGCAGAAAGGTGGCAGTTTCAGAGTTTGACCTTCCTCAGGTAACCTCGCTTCTAAATACTGTCGAACCATCTTCCCCAAATCTGAGTCACAAAGCGTAGGGAGCAGCCACTCTCCAATGCCTTTTTCTAGGGCAAGGAGTCAGTCCCTTAGGAACCATAATAATAGGTTTCGTCTATTTATTTATTTAAATTTTTTTTAATGTTTTTTTTTTTATTAATTACTAGGAGAGAGGAGAGACAACGTGAGCAGGGGAGGGTCAGAGAGAGAGGGAGTCACAGACTGAAACAGGCTCCAGGCTCTGAGCTGGCAGTCAGCCCAGAGCCCGACACGGGGCTCGAACCCACGAACCGTGAGATCATGACCTAAGTGAAAGTCGGACGCTTAACCGACTAAGCCACCCAGGCACCCCTATTTATTTAAATTTTTATTTATTTTTGAGAGAGAGAAAGAGAGGTCATGCATGCATGAGTTGGGGACAGGCAGAGAGAGAAAGAGAGAGACAGAATCAGAAGCAGGCTCTGCTCTGAGCTGTCAGCACAGAGCCCGACATGGGGCTCGAACTCGTGAAGCGCGAGTTTATAACCTGAGACGAAGCTGGATGCTCAAGAGACTGAGCCCCCCCAGGTGCCCCTTAATAATAGGTTTTAAGTATCGTGTTTTACCTCGTGCCCTTGATGCCTCAGGGGACTCTGTGAGAGACCCCTGACCTCTCAATGTTACCCCCATAAGACAGAAAACCACACTACTGGTGTGTAAAAGAAATACTTATCTTCCCAACCAAGTCACTCCTATGTCCATCCCCAAAGGCCCGAAGACAGAGATTCAAACACGTGCGTGTGGATATTCACAACAGCCAGAAAGTGGGAACAACTCAGAAGTATCCAGAAGGTGATGTACAGAAAAGCCAAACGCGGTCTGTCTGTGCGTACGCTGGGCTGTCACTGAGCACAGTCAAGAGTGACACCCTGACGCCGGCCACCACGCCACCACGGGCATGAAAACATCATGGCCGATGAAAGCAGCCTGGGAAAAAGCCACATGCATAGGATTCCTCGTACGTGAAATGTCCAGTACAAGGAGATCCAGAGACAGAGCCGGTGGGCGGCTGCCAGGAGGGGGCAATCGCCAACGAAGACCGTTTGCCATCAGGACATGAAAATATTTTGGAACTCGGGATAGAGGTGATGTTTTCGATGCACTGTTAATGTGCTGAATGCAGCCGACTTGTACTTTAAAATGATTCTGTTCCGTGAAGTTCACCCTTGATTTAAAATACTTTTCCTCCGTGTTTTTAGATACATGATAGAAAACCAAACCCATCCTCTTACGAAACGACTTACGTTTGAGGTCAAACGGAGTAAGACCCGCCAGCTCCGGTGCCGCGGTTAGCTCAGGCTGCGTGGCGAAGCTCTCCAAACGTGGCGAATTCAGACAGTGACGTGTTTGTTTTGCTCCCAAATCCGTGCATCGTGCAGATATCTGCAGGGACGGTCCGCAGCCGCCCCACACGGTGTCACCCAGGACCCCCTGAGGTGACCCCCCGCGAGTCAACCCAGTCACCTGGCTCGCGGTGGATGTTGGCGGGGACCTCAGAGGGGCCTGGAGAGCAGGACGCGTTCTGCAGCCCTTCCACGCGGCTCTTTAACTTCCTCATAGCGCGGTGACCGGGTTCCGTAGATGAGGCCCCCCAGAGGCCGGGTGGGCGCCACCTCACCTTCCGTGACTCCACAGCAGGGCTCACACCAGTCACGGCCAGGCAGGGTTTCGGTGGGAGGAGATTGGGGGCTGCGGTCGGCTGGCATGCGCGCCACGTTAGGGGCTGTGATTCTCTTAGTGCCACGGACTGAAGTGCCACGGACTAAGTCAGGAGAAGCCTCGGGAACAACCTGTAACTAGGAATCCAGCCGTGGTTTCTGGCTGACGACAGAGCCAGCTTCTGGGTTGTCACCACAGGACTCGGAGTACCTTCTCTGCACGTGAAAACATGGATCACGTGGAAACATCCAGCCACTGAACCCCGGATTCGAACATTGACCCCATCTGTCATCAGCTGCCTTCCATTTACTGCGGCGATGAGCACCCTGTGGGCTGGTTCTGGCCGGGAGGCTTCCGGTCGAAGCCACACACACACCACGGACTGACTGAAACATCAAACACATCTGTGCCCAATGATAACTTTTCTCTTCCCAAAAAGAGAGAAGAAAACAAATCTATTCAAAGTTGTTTGGGTTAAATGCCAGCATTTTTGTCTTAGGGATGAAAGCCCCTTCGTGCGAAGGCCAGGCTTCCTTAAAGCACCCCCTGTAGGGTCAGCTAGTAAATGTTTAGGGAGGAAAGAGGTCACCCAACTGCTCAGTCTCACCCCAAAACTCAATATCCCCCCAAAGTGCCCTCCAGGATGGGGTGGACTTACTCCTCCCCCACGAGCCCCTGGTTTTCTGTGACCTCCCTGGTGGGGGTCCCACAAATCTCTGGGGAGCCTGGTGGGGAGAAGAGGTGCCAGACTGGGCGATGCCACCGAGGGGGCCCCGTCCGGGTCGCCAATTCCGCGTTCACGGTGCTCAGCGGTGTGCACGGCTCTGTCACGTGCATCTCCGTCATAGCCAGGACCGGGGACCCGCTCGGCACGTTTGGTGGGAGGCGGGGTCAGGCAGAGCTCGGACCCCGGCCACCCTGGCCAGCCCCCCAATAGAAGCGCAGCGCTGTTTCTCGAGTCGGCCGCCTAACCCACGACGAAGCCTGCGCTCCGAGGGGCACCCGGTGGCGCTCAGCCGGTCGGAGGTTTTTACCTTCCTGGTGTTGGCCCCACATCTTTACTGGAGACGCATTTTTCAGATCTGTGAGGGCAAAGCTCATGAGCTCTGAAGGGGCGCGGGGGGCGGGGGACGCCCGAAATAGGGTCCAGGCTCAGGCTCCGCACCGCCCGCCGACCCCCAGCAGCCAGAGAGGTCAGCGGCTCCCCACAAAAAGTAGGCTTTGTGCCCCTGGCTCTGGCGGGCGACGCTTCTGGAATGCAAAAGCAGCTGCCCACCGGCCAGGGCCCACCCCGAGGCATGTCTCACCCTGGGGGTCCCTGTCACCTGCCCCACGCGGGCCACCCTGTTCAGTCTCAGCGTCTGCTCCCTCCTTCCCTCCTCTCCGGCGGCTGGACGTATCAGGAGCTGCCCTGATGCGCCTGAGCAGCAAGGGCGAGGCCTAGGGTCTGGGGGGGCGGGGGGGACAGTGGGATCTGTCTCTGAGTCTCTGAGCCGGTGTGCCCCCCTCGAGAGCGAGGCCACAGTGAGCTGCTCTCTTAGCCCCTTACGCTCTCCTCCCCACACATGAGTTGCAGTGATTCTTTTATTTATTTTTTTGTAATTTTATTATTTTTTATAGCTTATTATCAAGTTGGTTTCCATATAACACCCAGTGCTCATCCCCACAAGTGCCCTCCTCCATGCCCATCACCCTCTCCCCCCCTCCCCCATCCGCCCTCAGTTTGTTCTCAGCATTCAAGAGTCTCTCATGGTTTGCCTCCCTCCCTCTCCCCCACTATTTTAGACTGGAGGACACCTTCCGACTGAAAGTTCATAGCAGTGGTTCTTTTAAAACCTGTCACAGGTCATTCCTCTGCCCTCCGGGGATTCCTGCTTCACTTTGGGTTACAAAGTCTGAGCAGGTTCCTACAAACACTGAGCACCTTGTCCGTTGCACACAAACAGGGTCCCAGGGTCATACCTGCCTCAGGACCTTGGCACTGGCTGTCCCATTCTCTCTGCCTGGGAGTTCTTCCCCAGAAAGCCTCCCTCCACTGGCTCCTCAGACCTCGCTCAGACGCCCACCCTCCTGGAGGCCGTCCCCATTCCTGTGTGACATCTCACTGCCCCCAATCACTGGCCCTGTGATTTTTTTTTTATTTGCCTTCCTGGCACTTTCCGCCACTTGGTCCTGTGTGTGTTCTTCTATTTGGTGCTGGTCCCCCTCTGGTTCGTTCACGGCTAGCCCAGGGCCTGGCGCACACGGGCCCCCAGTGACCCATGCCTTGTGGGCCCGGGGTCGGGGCTGGTCCTAGGTGACACAGGCGACCTCTGAGGCTAGGCCACAAAAGGCCTACGGCTTCTGCCCTGGGCTCTCAGGACAGCTGGAGCCCGGAGCCGCCTCGTCGGAAATGCGGCTTCCTCGTGGCCGCCATGCTGGAGCGACTCGGCAGAGGGGCCCCGTGAAGACAGGGAGACGCCACCGCACCCAGTGCAGCCGTCTAGATGAGGCTCTGGCAGCGCGGGGCAGAGACCAGTGGACCCCGCGGGCCCCACAGACTCACAGGCGGGACAAGCCCACCAACGTCGTAAGCCGCTCAGCGTTAGAGTCGTTGCTCATGCGGTCGCGGGTGCCCGAACGCCTGCTGTGAAGGACTCAAATCCCACCCCAGGGCCGCCGTCAGGGGCCCACGCTGCCAGCGCGAGGGTCGGATGGACGGCGTGTGCACGTAGCCCATGTGCCGTCAACCTGCCCCGTGAAAGTGTGCAGCCACGTCCGCGCCACGTCAGCTCCGTGCACCTTACACACCTGGGCGGGGCCAGAGGGGCTGGAGGCGCCGGGCGCGGGGAGGCCGTGGGCTGGAGGAGAAGGTGCGGGAACCAGGCCTTCGCAAGCCGCTCTGCGTTCCTCTGGGGCCAGAGTCGGTAATTAAAATGCAAGCGGACGCACATATTGTTCACATGGAGCGACGCTTTGCTCACGGTCACGGCAAATTGAAATCACCTGGCAGAGGGGCCCTGGGAAGGCGCCTGTCCCCGGACAGCAGGCTGGGACTCCAGCTGCAGGCACGGGGACGAGGGGGTTCTTGCCTGGAAAGGAGACGGAAAAGCCAGGACTCCAAGCCAGAGTGAGAAGACACGCAAGTGTGGGGTGTCTGGGGACAGACAGTCACTTGATGTCTGGACAGGAGACTCCAGGGGAGAGGCAAGATCAAAAGAGGCCCAGAGGGCGCCGGGGGAGCCTGAGGAACTACTGCATCAGGGCTGGGGCTGGAAGAAGAGCCTGTGGTCCCAGTGGACGTTCGAATCAGGGGCCCATCTGCAGTGACGACGCCGGGAAGCGACTGCAGGGATGAGTGGCTCTGGCCGAGCGGAGGCGAAGGCCCAGACCCACAGAACCCCAAGGTCAGGGGTTTGGGTGGGTTTCCCACGAGGCTGCCCACCGCTCCCAGGATGGACTGTGCTGGAAGACTACACGCAAATGCAGCCAAGCCTTGTTTCCAGGTGTGCGGCAGCCACCTGTCTCCTCCACAAACGGGTCCTCAAAGTGCACTGTGGCGGTGACGGCGGGTTCTGTAAGTGGGGGGAAGGGCAGTGTTTAGGTTCCGGAAGTTTAGCCACCATGAAGCTTTACTCTTACCGGGTTCTTGATGCCACAGGGCGGCCGGGGGCACAGGCTTTGTGCGAGCAAGTGGCCAGGATCAGTTCTGTCCCCCTTCCTGGCCCTGCAGCTTCGTAAGCTCCCAGAAGCCCCCGTGCCCTCCGCGTCCCCCCTTGAAGTGAGAGAAGAAGAATACCCGCAGCGTGCGGCGGTCACGAGGGCTAGGAGAGGACGTGTCACAAAAATGCCCTTCCGGGTGGATTTCTGTTCCCGCCTGTGCCACACGCACGATGAGAAACATGCCTCACACCTCACCCCAGTATAACCAGAACCATACTCTTCCACTTCTGATGTGGTCTGGCTTTTTCTATTCTCTTCCCGTCTTGTTTATTCTATTCTACTTCATTAAAACACACACACACACGCTGCTTATGAGTCATTCCACTGATTTGACAATCCATCAGCCGTCAGTGTTCCAGCACTGTGTTCCCCAAAGTTCCTGATAAGAGTCACTTTTCCCTAAATTCACATTTCCGAGCAGAGGGTCTGTTCTTCCCAGGTCGGCAGGGAGGAGCGGGTGGCTGGTGACACCGCAAACCCGGACCAAGCAGGTGAAAGGTGACAGCCCTACAGAGCGGTTGCTTCGTGTCATGGCCTTTTCTCATTCACTCAGTTAATAAATACAGATATTTTCTACGCTAAAGAAACGGACACGCCGAGGACCCCCGTTCTTGGAAGTCTAATTTAGCAAGTGACCTTGAACTAGCGAGCTAGCGATTCTCAGCTTTCCAGCCGGCGGGGCCACCCCCAGGGTCAGAACTCAGTCACACCCTGGATGGATCGTTCACAAGACAAGAGGGAAAAGCATTTAGGGGTCTGGAACATGCAGGTTCTGACCGTGCAGGGGGTCAGGGGATGCCTGCAGCCCAGGGGCCCTGGAGGCATCAGGGCGTTAGAGCCTGGCTGAGCAGAGGAAGCCCCTGGGGGTTTTGAGACCCCACCCCACACGAACCGTACGAGTCTCTGGGAGTCCAAGGGCATCACGCTCTGCAGTTGGCTCTAACATGCTTGAGTCGGGCCCCGCGTGGCTACGGCAATGGGCACAAACGCATCCAGGGAACGTGTTTTGAATCCCGCCCGCCCTGGCCACGGGGCCTTGGGTGGGTCCCTATGCTCTGTGAGCCTCGGTTTCCTCGTGGCTAACGGCGGCGGCATGTGGGTCCTGGGGTCCTGACTGGAGTTCAGACTCGGTCCCCGTGGCCCATGGAGCTCAGGCTGCAGAGAGACAGAAGCCAGTGAAACAAGAGGGCCCCGTGTGGCCGGGCCACAGCCTGGGCGGGGCCGTGGGGAGAGGGTCCCTGTCCCCTAGCACCTTCCCAGCCTCGTCCCGGCTCTGCCACGCCCCCACCTCTGGCCGTCCCAGCGCCCTCCCGCCCAGGAAGGAAAAGGGTCTGTTGTTGGACCATTAGTTCCTTGCTAACTTTGGATTCAGAAGACTGAGTTTCAAACTCCAGCCCAGCTGTGTGACTTGGGAAAGTAACTTAACCTCTCTTGGCTCCCTTCTCCATCCACATCGAATAGGAACGAGAAGACACAAAAGTCATCGTGAGGATTAAAGGAACATTCTACGCACGCAATACACAGGGTCAGAAGTGCGCCAGCCGGGCTTTAGTGACACAGGATGATGGGCGGGCCGGATGGACAAGCCGGAACAACCGTTTCACCTTTTGAGGAAAAACCGCTAACTGCTGTCGTGGGAGCCTGTGCCCCGCTGCGGCCGGACCGTCTCCGGGCCCCCGTCTCCGTGGGAAGGGCTGCCCTCTCGAGCAACGAGTCCCAGCAACTGCACTCAGGGCCATCGGTGCCGACATGGGCTCCCGGCCTCCGGGAAGTCAGGCTTAATCCAGTCTGACCGGACCCGGGGTGGTTTCCCGAGTGCTGGGGACTGTCTAGACGTGGCCTGGCCGTGTCCGAGCATGTGAAACGGGGCTGTGGGCCGAGCGCTTGGCGCCAGGACGGCAAGGATGACGAGGTGCTGAAATCTCCCTGAGGGCGTCGTATCAGATGGTCCCGCTGCCAGTTCTGGGCTCTGGGCTCCGAGCTCGGCGAGCGCATCCTCAGCAGCCGATGGAGAGATAAGGCGGCGGACGGGACGTGGGACAGGGAGGCATCCCTCCCCGAGCGAGCGAGCGTGGGAAACGGGAGGGCCCCAGTTACATGCATGTCACTGCTCTGGGGGTGAGACCAACAGCCTAGTAATGAAGAGTGGGACGCTGGTGTCACGTGTAATATGTGTGGACCTGACTTCCATCCTAACTTGAATAGATCATGGGTGGGTGGGGACGATAGATGATAGGTAGGTAGATAGGTAGATAGGTAGGTAGATGATAGATACGAATGGGTAGATAGATAATATCAATATATTCGATGGATGAGTGAATGGATGTATAGATAGAGATGATTGGGTGGATAGATAGGTAACATCCATATATCGATGGATGGATGGGTGGATGGGTGGAGGGGTGGAGGGGTGGATGGGTGGGTGGGTTGGTCGGTGGGTGGATGAGTGGGTAGACAGGCAGACAAAACAGGTAAATAGTGTGTGGATGAAGATAATGGATGATAGATGATGTAGATACAGTCATGATGATGTAGATAGATACAGATGAGGCAATTGGAAAATTTTTAGCAGTAACTGGATATTTTGTTATTTTGAAGGGTTACTGTTTATTTTTAGGTGTCCAGAGAGTAGACGCAGATGGGCCCCAGCCAGCCAGTGTCCTTCAGGGAGTTAAGGGGCACGTGCTGAGAAGAGAAGCTTCCACTTAACTCTTGCAAATCTAGAATCTGAACAAATTAGCAGGAAGAAAGCAGATCAGCTCGGGTCATCATCTGGTGCAGGCTGGCCCCCTGCCGGGCACTCACCTCGGTGTCAGGGAATAAAGACCAATAGCCTCGGGTCCCAGCCCAGCACGGAACCCACCGGCCACGAGCAGCTATTCAAATTAGAATCATTACAACCAGATGAAAATAAACATCATCTCCTCAGTCACACCAGCCACATTTCGAGTGCCCCAATAGCCACATGTGGTGGCCTCACGGGATGGTGCAGTTCTAGAACATTCCATGGCTGCAGAAAGTTCTCCTGAACGGCACTGTTGTGAGGAGTGAAGGTCTGAGAACAGATGCAGCTGGTATCAGGGCGAGGAGCCAAGGGGTGTCGCAAGGCCTCACGAGTGAGGCTGATGGCGCCATGCCTGCTGCGGGGCGGGGGGGACCCCGCCTGGTCTATGGGGAGCTGCCCCTGTCTCCGTTCCCCTCTGGGAGCCCGGGGACAGTCCCCATGCTCCCAGAGCCGACCTCTAGTGTGGAGAGTGTGGCACTAACCGGCTATTCTGTTTGAATCTTGGTAAGCAGCCCACCAGCCCGTCACTGGTGACAAGCTCCCGAGTGAGTCACTCACTACGTCACGGGGTGGGGAGGGTGGCGGTGGCTCTGGGTCCGCGTCTGATACTCCCACTGTGGTGCGGTGTCTGTGCGTGTCCTGCCGCGCCTCCCCAGACGCCTGGCTCGCCGTGTCCCCGCTCTCCCTGTGGTCGGTGACAGCCACAAACCCAGTTACGGCTCCCCCCGACCACTCAAGGTGCTTCCACCCGGCTGTGCAGACCGGAGCCCCAACCCCCCGACTGTCTGCTGGCTCTGCTGACCCCCGTTCCCAAACGGATGTGACTAAACCATACCATGTCGATGTTTCGGTATTTGCCGGTGACAGAAGGAAACCAGGGACGGCCCACTCCAAATGGGCCATGTGACTCTGGCGCAGGAATGGCATGTCCGGGGGCGGAGGACGGCGCCTCTCTGGGGGAGGGCAGTGTGTTTGCCCGGCGGGGACTCAGTGCCCACATCTCAGGTCTCAGATGACCCTCGGATCTTGTCATGTTCAGAGGCTAGAACCCCGAGGGGAAAATGAGACACACCCTTAAATCCCACCACACACATTTTCCACCTGTGCTTCCAGGTTTTCTCGCTTACAAATAGAAATTCATGAACATGAGTGTGGGTATGTACGTTTGTATGTTCTCTTATGTACATAATTATGAAAATGCTCTTGGGAACCCTCCCCCCACTTAATGTATCATAGTAACTTCTTGGCATCAGTAAAGGTAACAGCAATACCATCCCTTTAATGGCTCTGCGGTATCCATTATACGCTCGCGTCCTATTTATTAACCACTTGTAATCCTTTAATAGTGGTTTGGCTAAAGCAGAAAACTCACAACAGTGGCTTTTAAAAAATCAGATTTGGGGCTTCTGGGTGGCTCAGTCATTTAAGCGTCCAAGGCCTGATTTCTGCTCTGGTCTTGAGCTCACATTTTGTAGGATTGAGCCTCCAGTCGGGCTCTGTGCTGACAGCATGGAGCCTGCTTGGGATTCTCTCTCTCTCTCTCTCTCTCTCTCTCTCTCTCTCTCTTCCCCTGGTCTCTCGGCTTCTCCCCAGTCTCTTTCTCAAAATTAATAAATAAACTTCAAATAAATAAATAAATAAATAATCAGGTTCATTTTCTCACAAGACCGAAGCTCAGGAGAGGCAGTGTGGTGAGTGGTCCAACACTGTTGGCAAACAGATCCCATGTCTCTGTGGTTTTTCCTCCCGTGCCTCATGACAGAGCAACTGCAGCAGCTCCAGACATCATATCCACATTCAAGATGAAAAGAAGGGGAAAGGGGGAAATTTAGGGGAGACCAGAAAAGCACCCCACCAATCTCCAGAAGACTCTGGTTTTCATGTCTTGTGCCGGGATGGGCTCACCGAGCCTCCCATGACTGCAAGGGCAGCTGCTAAAGCCTATAGGACCTGCGGCCTTGACAGTGGGAGATGGGAAGGGGGCGAGGAACCCCACGCAGAGTCCTGCAAGCCTCAGCGGGGCAGCTAGGGACCGTCCAGTTTTCGCCGAGACTCAAGCGGAAGGAGCGATGGCTGTGGGATAAGGAAATCCACGTGGCAGCGCCCACTGATGGACACAAGCTTTGGAAAGGGCATGACCGTTACATCCAGTAAGTAATTTTTTTTTAATGTTTTATTTATTTCTAGGAGAGAGAGAGAGCGTGAGCAGGGGAGGGTCAGAGAGAGAGGGAGTCACAGACTGAAACAGGCTCCAGGCTCTGAGCTGGCAGTCAGCACAGAGCCCGACGCGGGGCTCGAACCCACGAACCGCGAGATCATGACCTAAGCGAAAGTCGGACGCTTAACCGACTAAGCCACCCAGGCGCCCCACATCCAGTAAGTAATTTTTAAGGAAGCACCTATTCCCCAACTTAAAATTCTTCTTCAGGAAATGTATCCTGAGAAATGCTCTCATTAAGGAGCCGAAATAACCCCACCAGGATTTTCACCGTGGCGCCATTTGTCACAGCAAATTGTTGGAAACAACCCACATGTTCACCCATAGGGGATTGGTTTAAGAAAACTAAGACCCAAAAGAAAAACCTACAGTCGTTAAAGATTAAAAGAGCCACATGTATAAGCATGGAGAATGCCCAAAGCCTATCATTAAGTGAAAAAGAAGGAATAAAACAGAAAGTACCGTCCATTCTCATGTTTTATTAAAAAGAAATAAAAACAACATATGCTGGGCATTCGTGTAAATAGGCTCCAAAGTCTCTTAATGTGGTGACGCTAAACACAGGAATCGATGCGCCCTACATTATAAATGTAATATTATTTTTGAAACTTTAATAACTATGTTGCTTGTTTATTTAAGAACATGTTTAAATACAGCGTAAGTGGATAAAAAATAATTAGCATAAAATTACAGCTGCAGATCCTGGAAATGAACATTTTAAGAAGTAAAATCTGCTGTACGTCCGTAATGCTTGAACTTTTGCAAATCCATATTAATTTTGCTATTGGGGTGGAGGGAGTATTATAAATAAACTGCCAAAATGGTGTTTTTTTTTTTAAACTCAGCTGCTAATTCTATGTAAAACTTTGGAGAGTTTGTTTTATTATTATTAAAAAGTTTATTTTACTATTATTCTCCTGGATAAAGGTTTCCTCTCTGCTAACAATAAGGCATAGCAAATATTTGCCTTCTCGTCACTTTGTAGAAAGTGAAAAGAACATCCCAAATACCTTCTCTAAGTGCTTTGAATCCAGTTTAAGTAAAGAGGTGCACCGAGTATTCCCAGAGGCAATAACCTATGTGCTGCGTTGCTTTCTAATTATATCTTGGGAAAAACGGTTAAGCAGCTCTGGGAGGAGCCCCCTGGGCCCCAGGGGGACGCCTTCCTGCCACGTCCTCACAGGGCGGAAGGGGCCACAGCCCTGTGGGGTCTCCTTCACAAAAGCAGTCATCGCATTCGTGATTGTTCCATCCTTACCATGGCATCACCTCCCCGAAGGCCCCAGAGCCTTAATACCATCCCTTCGAGACTTGGGATTTCAATGTGTGACTTTGGGGGATACAACATTCACACCATAACCCCTTCTTCTACCTCTGCGCTCGTCTCTTGGCTCTACTATCAGGCAGAAACTGCCCTCATGGAGGCAGGATGGCTGCCTGAGCTCCTGCCTTGCATCCCATCTCCTTAAGCTCCCCAGGCAAACAGAGAAATTCCTTTCCCAGTGGTCATGGACTGCTTTGACTTAAATGGGTTCATATCCATCCCTGACCCCAGCCCTCTGGTAGGAGGCGTGTGAGAGAAGCATCCCATTGCCCAGCCTGAATCCCCGGGGCCACTTCTGGACACAAACATAAGGCACCCGAGCCAGAACGAAAGGACTGAGTGTGGGGGAGGGAAGGCGCCCGTGGAAATTCACAGCGCTGTTGCCAGGAGATGGGAGTACAGAGGCTGTGCGGGCAAAGCCACCCCAGGGCCCCACCACGCGCACCCCCTCCGACCTCGGGGCACACGCTCACCCTGCGGTGGTGTTAGAAGCGTTTGCTGGGTATTGATCAGGAGCGGTCAACACTATTTCCACCTCCTGCACCACAGGGCTGGAAGACAGAGCTGCGATTCTCCCGGCTCTCGGCCTCCAGAGCTCTGTCTGCCGAATGTGTGCCACCAATGGGAAGCTCTCCTGTGACCTTTGGGAGACAGAAGCCACGCCTGCTTCGCTGGAAGCCTCAGAGGGTCCGTGGGCATTGGCACACGTAAGTTTCGGTGACCGTCCCCGTGTTCCCTTGCCAGCCACCAGCACGGGGCAGCGCTGTGAGCCATGGTTTCTACAGTTTTCTGACCTCTGGGCGACAGCACCAGCTTGCTGAGTCTTTTAATTGCACTCAGGGTAGCAGACCAGAAGGCTGGGCCCAGCCTCTCCTGATGCCGCTCACCCCAGGGTTTCCGGAGGCTTTGAAAATACCCAATTCCCTACACTGCGTTCCCTTCCTTTGAAATACCTGGGGTGGCTTGTTTTCCTAACCGGATTCCTACTGGAACATTGCACTTGGGTAGAAGATTTTAAGAAGCCCTAATCTATCCCAAGTTCTCTTTTTCTGTTGAGAAACCCAAGGCTCACGGCGCCGGGGGGTGGGGGGAGGAGGCCCATGGGAGGGGGGGACGACATGCTGTATGCCAGCTTGCAACTTTCTAAGTACCATGCCACTAGCCACAGGTAGCCACATACCTATCAGCGAGTTACACTGTATCGATTTTAAAACTCAAATGTATCCATTCGAAAACTCAATTCCTCCCTTGCACGTGGCCACTTACCTTTCAGCGAGTTACACTGTATCGATTTTAAAACTCAATTCCTCCGTTGCTCTCGCTGTGGCCCTCAACTGCCAAACGGGAGAGCACTCACATGCAGTACTTAAGAACATTTCCATTATCACGGACTGTTCTCCTGAACAGTGCTGTTCTAGGTAATCCTAGCATAAATCTCTGCCCCTGATGACATTAATTTTTCTTCTTAAATAGTAGCATGAGAAAGATAACTTAGTTCAGACCATTTGTGTTACAAATGAAGAAACAGAGAACAGATTCAAATAGTGGCTCAAGGTCACCGGGGACTCGGTGAGTCCAAATCCTATTTCCCTTCTCTGATTTGAGCCTCAAATTTGAGTCTGATTTGTCTTTCTGATCAAAAATGTGTATGTTCATGGGACACCTCGCTGGCTCAGTTGATGGAGTGTGCCAGCCCCACATTGGGTGTAGAGATTACTTAAAGTCTTATGGGTGCCTCGGTGGCTCAGTGGGTTACGTATCCAACTTCAGCTCAGGTTCGTGAGTTTGAGCCCCACATTGGCCTCTGGGCTGACAGCTCTGAGCTCGGAACCTGGAGCCTGCTTCAGATTCTGTGTCTCCCTCTCTTTCTTCTCTCCCCTGCTCTCTCTCTCCCACTTTCTCAAAAATAAATAAACATTAAAAAAATAAATTTATTTTTAAAATAATCTTTAAAAAATTTTACCGTGTACATTCATGTCAATACAACACTAATCTTAAGAAGAGGGGAAGAGGAGAAAAAAGCAGGCAGACGTTCTTAAAAATAACCCATTAGCATTGATTTTGCAATGGATTCAGCCACTGCTTTTCATATAATATGGTGCTAGTTGTTTTGTTTTGTCTTTTTTTTTTTAATTCCCAAATTAGACCATGTTTTGCACTGGATTCAGATCCCAAGATTCTAAATGGAACGTTAGGAGTGACCTGTGTTGACTTGTTCTCAAAGAGCCGGGGAATCACAGCCAACGTTCATTCTGTGAATCACAGAACGTCTGTTTTCTACAAGTTGGTCACTTGGGGGATAATATCCCTTTCTGATAAAAAGGACTTAACTGGGAGAATTTTTCCCAATCACTGTGGGAACGAGTTTTCTTGCAAAGAGCCACAAGGATTTTTGAGGCCAGACTGGCTATTTCTCAGGAAATGCTTCCTCCTCCTCTCTTCCTGGAAAGAACGCGCCGGCTCTGCGCCCCTGGGCGTCCAGGCGACACCCGACTTGGAGGTGGTGAAGAATCATCGAGAGACGCCGTGTCTGTGGCCTCTGAGATGAAAGTTGCAGAACGAGAGAGGACACGGAACAAATGTGCTTTTCTTCAACACGAGATTTCCTCCCCCCAGACGGCATCAGACTGTCGGAAGCCGGGCACCGTTCCAGAGGTTAGAGACGGGGCCAAAACATATCATTTTAGCTTCCTCGGATGGCCGTTTCTGCCTCTGAAATGTTAAATCCCGTCTGCCCACAGCTGCGAGAGTCCACCCCTCAAGTGCAGCCCGGCCGGGAAGCTCTTGGCTCTTCGGTGTCTGGACGCGGGAGACTGAGATGAAAACGACCACCAGGTAGGTGCCCCCCGCCATGCTGCTGCCCATGGTCTCCTCGGGAAGGCCTTGCCTCCACAGACCCACCGACTGTGGCCCCAGAGTCCCCGAGGGGGAAGCGAGGCGGTGGAGGCGCGCTGGGGCCCAGCGGGGCCTGCTCGCACGCGCCAGCTCGGCCCCGAAGTGAGCCGGTGGGAGCATCAGGTGCAGAGGAGCCCCCGGGCCCCCGGTATCAGCCCCACCTGCAGTCCGGTCCGGTATTTTAGGATTTGCTCTCTGACTTGCACAGCAAACCTGCAAACCCTGCCTGCCTCTTGCTGACATAGGAAGGTCTAGGTGCCTGCTCGGCCAGAGGGAGCGGAAACACAATAGCAGAAGGGCGCTGACCTGGGGGCGGGGGGGAACTAAGCATACACTTCCTCCGGCCTCTGGAGTCGAGGGGCTTCCTGGCCGGGCTTGGAGGCCACCTGTAGTGAGGCAGGGGCTGCCGGTGCCCCGCCCGTGAGCCCTCGCCCTGTCCAAAGAGCAACCCTCTCACCCCAGAGCAGCCCACAGCCAGCAGTGAATTAGAATCAGAGGGTAAATACCCCAGTGTCCTCGCCCGGTGTGTGGGGTAACTCCGAGGTGTGTTCTAGAATCTCTGAAGGCCCCCATTGTTGCTGAATTCAGTGCCCTTGGAAGTCACCTCCTCACGAATGCACACCTGTTACCCCATCCCTTCCTCGCCCCTCTTCCCCACTCCCCTACCAGGCTTCCTGGGGCCATGCCCAGGTAAACTCCTTGCACCCAATCCTTGCCTCAGGCTCTGCTTCTGGGGAATCTAAGTTCAGACATATATCCTATGATTGAAGGGATGGTGGGACAGTTCTGTCTTCCGTACAATATCTGCTGTCATAGTGTCATAGGCCTATCACTTGTTACTTAATCATGTCACTAGAATCGTGCCTATGGGGCTTCAAGATTGAGGTCTGGTGATTCGCTCTGGCAATCGCATTTCTGGGTACACCCAAAAGAGTTGCAAGCAGGCTCTCAAAGAGATATTCGCACACCCGTGTTCATAGCAGCACTATTCACAATAGCCAAAAGGCAGAGGAACACAGCGTCCGTTGAGAGATGAGTGGATAAGCAAAATGTGGTCTTTCCTTACAACGGGGTATCATTTAGCCCTAAAGAGGAAGGGGATTCTGTCACCTGCTACAAGATGGGTGAACCTTGAGGACATTATGTTGAGTGAAAGAAGCCAGAAGACAAACATGACATATGGTTCCACTAGTGTGAAATCCCTACAGACAGAGAGCAGATGGTGGGTGTGGGGGGCTGGGGTGGAGAGAAGGGGGTTGGTGTTTAGCGGGGACAGAGTTTCTGTTTGGGGTGATGGGAAAGTTCTGGAGATGGATGGAGGGGATGGTTGAGCAGTAGTATGAATGTATTAGTGCCACTGAATGGGAAAGACAGGGCACCTGGGGGCTCAGCCGGTGAAGCGTCCGACTTCGGCTCAGGTCATGATCTCACAGTTCGTGGGTTCGAGCCCCGCGTCGGGCTCTGTGCTGACAGCCTGCTTGGGATTCTCTCTCTCCCTCTCTCTCTCTGCTCCTTCCCTGCTCACGTTCTCTCTCTTCCAAAAATAAACTTTAAAAAATAAAATAAAATAATAAAATTACTAAAAGTCTAAGAAACTAAGACTGAGGTCTGGAAATGAGCAAACCAGAGGGGACATCACATCCGCACTAGGAATATGGTGGCGAGTTTTGTCTGGGGAACGGGTCACCACGGCACAGGCCCTGGGTGACATCTGGGACTCCCTCTACTTCCTCGCCCGAGACACCCATCACGACCCCCCACTCATCCCCTGCTCGCCTACATCCCACCCGCTTTGGACGCCTCGAGAGACCCGCGCTGCTGTGGGGTCTGCTGAGACCAGCGAGGCCCGCCCACCCGCCCATGCTTCCCCACGTGTCCCCAGAGCCCAAGGCTGAGGCCCCTGCGTCTTGGAGATTCCGGTGTGATTCCAGCAGCCCAGCCACGCAGGCCGTCTGCACAGGCGCCGACGCGCTCACAGCCACCCTGCGCCCTCAGCCGCCGGACCCTCTTCTCAACTGACCCACCTGCACTGGACAAGACTCCCTTTCCAAGAAACTCCATGTCCCTCGTACCCGTGGAAAGCCCAGAGTGGGGCCGTCAGAAGAAGGCATAACCGTGGGAGTAAAAGCCACGAGGACCCAACAGTGTGTCCCGGCCCTAACCGGACACGCCGGCCGCCCACCGAGGGCTCTGCGCCGGGGCTTGTCTGTCTTCGCTGCACGTGGGGGTGGGGGGTGTTGAGAGAGCGGTGAAGACAGAGGGGCCACTCGGCGGGCGTCCTCTCCCAGGGCCGGGCTGGCAGCGAGAGGGGACAGGAAATGGCGCTCTGCGTTGCCCACTCACGCGCACTCAGCATGAGTCCTGACGTCCACCTGAGCCGCCTCTGGAAGTCCCTGTAGAGGGAGGCTCATGGCTCAGAAGACGCCGAGCAATGGCACGGCTGCTGCGGCACCACCGGGTCCCCGGGGCGCCGCCGCCCGGCCAGAACACAGGGAAATCGACCCCTGTGGCCTCGCGAGGCTCGTCCCCAGGGCCCCCGACGCATGGCAGGAACTGAGTCAGCTCTCTTCCGTCCCACGGTCGCTCAGCTGCCTCGTCCCGGGCACGGCTCTACCATCTGAGTAGACACAACAAACTTTTAATAACTCTACACAACTCTAAACCAAAAGTATATTTTTACTCCTGTGAGTCAGCCATTTATTTGTCAATAGAGGCCAGTAAAGGAAAAGGCCCAGGAGCCATTTATAAACAGACCGTAGCCCCTGGAGGCATCTCCGGAGACGTCTAGAAATGCTCTTGTCACTGAAAACCACGCGCGGGAACAGAAAGGCCGGGATGGCCCTCCGGCATGGCCGTGCTGGGGGTACCAAGGGCTGAGGGGCGCTCAGCGGCGGGCGGGCCAGTGACCCAGCGCACAGGCCTCAGGAACGTCCATGTCCCGTGTCCCAGCTGCGCCCCTTCCGAGCCAAGGGGACCGAGCAATTTGCTCCAGGGGAGGAGCAGGAGCGTGTGTGCAGGAAGAAATGGAGGCTCCTGCCTCCCGGGACCTGGCCTGGCAGAGCCACCAAGGCCACACAGGGCCCCCGGGACCACCCTGGGGTCCTCTCCTGAGCACACAGCCAACAGAGAGGAGTGCCTACGTCCTTCAAAAGGATGTGTGCGAGCGCATGCTCTTAGCAACGGTACCCGTGACAGGGCTGCACACAACCCGAACATGGGTTACAATACCACAGAAAAACAGGTTGTGGTTGATCCAGGCAGGGGAAGGGCCAGTGGTGTATTCACAAGGGGAAAGATGTGGGTTATCTGTGCAGGGGTAGAAAGTGCGATGTGCTCACATGGGGAGACAGATGTGGGCTGTCCGTGCAGGGGTAGAGAGTGCGGCGTGCTCACGTGGGGAGACAGATGCGGGTTATCTGTGCAGGGGTAGAGAGTGCGGTGTGCTCACATGGGGAGACAGATGCGGGCTGTGCGTGCAGGGGAAGGGCCTGCGGTGTGCTCATATGGGGAGACTGATGCAGGCTGTCCGTGCAGAGGTAGAGAGTGCGGCGTGCTCACATGGGGAGACGGATGCGGGTTATCTGTTCAGGGGTAGAGAGTGCGGTGTGCTCACATGGGGAGACAGATGCGGGCTGTGCGTGCAGGGGAAGGGCCTGCGGTGTGCTCACATGGGGAGACAGATGCGGGTTGTCCGTACAGGGGTAGAGAGGGCGGTGTGCTCACATGGGGAGACAGATGCGGGCTGTGCGTGCAGGGGAAGGGCCTGTGGTGTGCTCACATGGGGAGACAGATGCGGGCTGTGCGTGCAGGGGAAGGGCCTGCGGTGTGCACATGGGGGGAGTGAATGGGTTGTCGTACAGGAGTAGAGGCGGTGTGCTCATGAGGGAACAGATCTGCGGGCTGCGTGCAGGGGAAGGGCCTGTGGTGTGCTCATAGGGGAGACAGATGCGGGCTGTGCGTGCAGGAAGGGGCCTGCGGTGTGCTCACATGGGGGCAGATGCTGGGTTGTCAAGTACAGGGGTAGAGGAGTACAGTGTGCTCACATGGGGAGACAGATGTGGGCTGTGCGTGCAGGGAAGAGCTGCGGTGTGCTCATACACAGAACACCGCACTGCAGTGAACAGAAACCCCTCTGCACATATCTGCATGGCTGAGTCACATCAAAACACAGAGAAGTGAAGCTGGACACACTGTGTGATTCCAGAGCAAGGAATGACAGTCACAGAGTGAATATTGGCATTATGACAATAGTGGTGACTTCGGGGTGGGTGTATTGACGAGGAAGAGGTTGGAGAAGCCTCGTGGGTGATGGAAATGGTCCATAGAATAACCTGAGAGGTGATACAGTGCTGATGCATGTGTGTAAGCATGTATTCGTACCTGCATGTATATTCTAAAGGTAGGATATAATCACAGAAATGTCAAGACTGGAAAGCACCTAAGAGAGCCACTCTGTGACTCAGGGATGGCAAATTCGACAGTCGCCAGTGGTCAGGAGGCAGGTCAGGCGTAAGGCTATACACACCAGGCTGCTGGAATTGCTACCTCTAATAAGATCTCCTAGACACACCGAGTGTGCTTTTTGAAATATTATTCGAACCAGAGAAAACAGCCCACGCTTGCCTGGCCTAGGCCGCCGGTGACAAGTCTGTGTCCCTGGGTAGTCCTTGGTCTGGCAGTCGGGAGACAAAGGGACCCGCCCACTGGCACCGCTAAGCAATAGACGAGAAGCAGACCAGAGAAGTAGCCGAGAGTGAGCCTGTGTCCAAACACTGAAAAGGGCATCAGGCTGCGTGGTCGGACCTGGCCTGGGAAGTTCAAGTGTGTGGTCACGCTCCTGGCTCCGTCAGAAAGCCCTGAGTCCTGGGAAACCACGCGCCAGCCTCTGTGCCTCAGTTTACGTCTCAAGTGGACGAGCGGTTAAGGAGCGTCCCCACTTGGGTACAGAAGATCCCAGCTCACTAACAGCTTTGGCGTCCCCCACGAGGCCTCCAAGGCAGGTACTCAGCAAACGATGCTCGGTGAAATTAGTTACTCAGTCCTTCTTAGGCCACACCGAAGGAGCTGCTCTGAAAAAGTAGTAAGTATGAAAACACTTGGCAGGGTCATCAAAATGCGGGGTTCTCGAGGACACGGGGGACTCCCCCAGGAGGCCGGATGCGAGGAAAGTTCCTGCAGCTTCCTGCTCCAAGGTGGGGCTGTCGCGAAGCAGTGAGGCCGGCTCAGGGTCTGCAAGTAACACTTTATGAGAAAGGTGGGGGATGGGGGGGGAGGAAATTAATCGCTGACGTGATATGGTATGAAATTTAGAAATTTTTGCTGTCAATTCGTGATCAGAGTGGTGTGCATATTTTAAGAACTCTTCCTTATGTTTTGGAGATGTTCGTCAAACTATTTAAGAATGAAATGACATGAGGTCCAGGATTCATTTCAGAATCCAGATTGGCACTGAGGAGAGGGTCATTGCTAAGTCCTGGGGTGGGGAGGGTTCTCTCTTCTCCTACATGTCTCAACCTTCCCTTCATAAAAAGTTTAAAATAATTCAGACTCCATCAGCTCTACTCCAGTTAAAAAATAATAATTCAGGGGCGCCTGGGTGGCTCAGTCAGTTAAGTGTCCGACTTGGGCTCAGGTCATGATCTCACGGTTCGTGGGTTCGAGCCCCGCTGTCAGCTCAGAGCCTGGAGCCCGCTTGGGATTCTGTGTCTCCCTCTCTCTCCGTGCCTGCCCCACACACACTCTGTCTCAAAAATAAACAAACATTAAAAATACATTTAAAATAAATAATAGTAATTCAGACTTTATAAACAGCTTAGGAGTCACTCCTAAGTGACATTCCGCTAAATGTGGGGGCTCCGGAATGATTCCTGTCCCCGGGGAAGAGTCAAGGTGGGAAGCCAGCTGGGCTCTGTCATTCCCCCTGCTCCCCGGCCCGTGAGCGGCCCCCGATGCCAAGCCCAGGTCCTGCCTGGTGGAGGCGCACCTGATGGGTCTTCAGATGAGGGAGGCTTTGCCCACTTCACAGCCCGCTGAGAATTCACAGTCCCCAACTGTGAACCAAACAGGAACCTTTTTTCGGCTGGTGAGCTCATTTATGCTTTGGCGAAAGGCAACATCTCATTTCAAAGCCAGAAAGGAAAGACTTTGAAAAGATTCAAAGCGCCTCCAAGATCTCCTTGGACATCAAATAGCTTTGAAACAAGGTTTTGATGAGTTAAGAGCGAATGAATCAGAAACACATGGATTAAATTCCCCTTAAAATCCACATGGGTTTAAAAATGGAGGGAAAGGGGGGTGGCAAATATCTTTGCTGTTTTATGGATCCTCATGGGTTTTTAAAAGCAGGTGAGATGGTCAGCACATCCAGAATGCTGTTGCATCCATTCAGTCCTCAGGGCCGGTCCAGGGAAGGGACTGCTGGGTGCACTGATGGGAGCGCAGGGGGGGAGCGGGGGGGGATTCACTTCTCTCCCACCTTCATCCTGCCTGTGTCCACACGCCAGAAAGCTGTGTGCCGGAACCTCCCGGTAACAGGGCCAGGCCGTGGTTCTGGGCTTTACACTCACCTGTTCCTGGTAACCGCGTTCAAGAAAATTAAGGGAAATCGCAAAAGGTGGCATTTCAATTTTGCTGTGGTCTCCAGCCCCAGTCAGAGGGCCCCTCCGAGTCCCCCCTCGCAGCCATCGGTGAGAAACGAATACAGTTCCCACAAAAGGAAACAGTTTGGTCACTGCTCTGTGTGCCTGACACGGGGCGCCTGCCTTAGGCTCTGAGCAAAAACAAAGTGTGTGTCCTTTGAGATTCGGAGTCTGGACCCCACTGTGGTCAAGCATGTGTGAGGAGGGGCCCCTCCAGCTCTGCTGGGGTTCACCTGCCGAGATCCATGGCGGGGATACGAGCCATGGTCTCCAAGCCCCCATTCCAGGCACACGCAGGCTGCCTGCCTCGGTCAGGTGTTGCACCCTGGAGGCCAACATTCTGGAACGTGACTCAGAGCCCCCGGGGGTGTGGCCCTGCAGTGGTACAAAAAATGCCTTGTGGCCTCACATGTCCAGAAGAAGCAGCGACTCGTGTTTGGCGTAAAGGGTGACATCGAATGCAGGCATCCTCGCTGAGCATCTGCTAAAGAGAAGGATGAGAGCCGGTTCCAGAGCCCGGCTGCCGGGCTCTGCCTCCCCGCTCTCCCGCTCGGGCCTGGGCGCTGGGGAAGGTGCCCTCTCCGCAGGGTGAGGGTGACAGGACCCCGCTTCCGAGTGCGGCTGGAGGGAACTCATGGGCCCACGTGCAAGGCTCCCGCTTCGGCCTGGAGTAGGCGCCCAGGCGAGGCTCGCCGCAGCCAGGCCCGTGCTGCACCAGTCGTGGCAGATAAATGACCTCATGCCATGCAGTCCCCACCGCCGCCCTGGCATTGTTACCCCGTTGGAGAGGCGAGAAGTCAACTCTCCGAGAGGCTGCGTAACTTGCCGACAAGTAGCAGAGCCAGATTTCCAGTCCACACGTGGCTGACGGCCGAGCCCCCTTCGCCACGGGGCACAGCTTGGCGAGCGGGATGGCGTGCTCATCTTCCCCCTTGACTCAGCCTCCCGGCCGGGTCCACATAGTAAACAGGCTGCACAGCCCCGTCCTGGCCGAGCCCGGAACCTTCCATTCCTGAGCACAGGCAGAGAGATAAAGACGAGAGCCGCCCACCCCGACCCCGAGCCTGAGCCCTCTCCCACCCCAGCTGACCAACCTTGTGTAAGTCAGTCCACTGAGCCTCAACCTGCTCACCTGTGGAATGGGCCCAATGAGACCACTCACATCACAGGCCTGGGAAAAACAGGCGACAGAAAACCTGTGATGCTCTCACTTGGCGGTACTCCCGGCACAGGCTAACTGAGCCATGACCCTGAATGCTCCGGCCTGCGGCGTCACTGCCGGTGTCCCAGCCTCCGCCCCCAGGCGTACCAAACGTGTCCACAACACAGACTCAGTCAGACTTGGTTTCCTTCCCACGGCTCACCTCCTGGGTCCTTGGCATCATGCCCACCAGGCTCCGTCCAGGATCAAGGCACAGAAATGCAAAGAAGTGCCAGGGCTCCCATCGTCTGATATTTGGGGGTTCTCCTTCATGGGGGAGCCAAGTACCAAGTGTCTGGTGCTTGTTTTGTTTGTGAATGTGCAAACGGCTGCGTCAAGTCACGCTTCAGGGCCCAACACCAAGCAAATCGCCCCAATTCTGAGATGTCACCAAAGACGGGGCCATAAGTGGGTGATGTCTGGGGACCTGTACAGACCGAGCTCTCCTCGGTTCCAGGGTTTTTTCATCTGCAACACATAGCCAAGCATACCTGCTTCTGAAGCACAGTACCGGGAACGTAGTAAGTGCTCAATGAACAGTGTTCCCACCATCGGAGACTCGACTGCAATCCCCAACTCGGTGTCATACTAACAGCCAAGAAAACGGCAGATTCAGACCATAAGCAAGAGGTAAGGGGATGAGTCTGTCCCCTGAGCTTACTTAAGATGAAAAGATTTGCTTCGCTACGTCAGGATCACAAACCTACTACACTGTTAAAACCCCAAAGGAGGCCCAGGCCCTTTGAAGCCAATGTAAATACAACTGTTTAACAGCTTATTTTAACCATCCAATGGGAACCGGGTTGCTTAAATGGATTCACGTTGCCAGCAATCTCTTTTTTGCGACATGGTATTTGTTAGAAATCGGGATCTTACTTAACTAAATGTCCTGCGGTCGCCTCCGCTTTGTTTCTTAACAGGGCTGTCTTTATGTGAGTTTTCTTTGGCTTCCCAATAGAAGGGTAACAGATTCCTTTTGAAGTTTTTTATTGATGAATGAGCCGCTATAAATAACCCTTCGTGGCAGCCGCCCCTTCTCTGAAGTTGACTCTGGAATAATAGTAGCAGTGGGAACGAAGGGCAATTTACGGCAGCGTGTCATGAAATAGTTTAATGGGCTTCATACTGTTTAACTTAATCTTTACAGATGTAAAAACAGAAATACAATTATTTTAACAACTATTATTACATATTGCTCTGCTAATGAAAACAAAGGCTGGGGAAGCTCTCTGCGGACTGAAGAATCACAGTGGGATCCGGAGGGGAGGGGTGCCGGGCGCTGCCAGGGGCTCCCCAGTCCGGGGACGGAGGTCGGTCGCAGCTGGACAGCCTTGTCTCCCCGAAGGCATTTTTCCTCCACCCACATGCACATGCAGACACGCGCTCACACATGCGTGCACACACGGGCACAGGCGCCTGTCTGCATATGTGTGCATGCGTACATGGGCGCACACGTGCACATGCCTGTACAGGCACACTTGTGTGTATGCACACATACAGACCCCACACACACACACACACACACTTGCGTGCACACTCATGCACCCATGTCTGCACATGCACGTACATGTATACATGCAGGCACACATACACAATGCATGTACGGGCACGTGTGTGTGCGCACATGGACACACGTGCATGCATGCGCACGCACTGCGTGCACATTCACACACATGCACACACATGAATGTGCACATACACACATGCACACACACGTGTCATCGTCGGTGGTGATTTCGAGAGCGGCTTCTCTGAGCGGATTCCGAGCTCGGTGCTGCATGAATTATGGGGCCCACGGAGACTCTCTGGTGCTGGGAAAGGCAGCCGCCGCTGCTGACGGAGCTCCAAGGACTCTTCCTGTTTCTCACGGTCCCCAGCTGCCACCTGCTCTCATGTTCCTGTCCCACCCCCGTCCCTACAAACCCGGCTTCCCGGGGGCATCCTTCTCACCAGAGGGGATGGGACACAACTCCCACGAAAACCTATAAATCCAGAGGTCGAGTCTGCAGTTTGAACGGCCTCCCCAAGCCTCTGGAAGCTTCAGAGATTAAACACGGAACCCTGGGTCTCCTCCACGGGGCACTGAGACCTCGCTCCCTTTGATTCTTCAGGGAGGTCCTCGCCTGCAGGGGTGCATCCAGAGTGAGAGATGCTACCCCGGCTCGCATTTTCTCACGTGCTGCAGCGTGACCCGCACGCTGGGGCCCTGCCCTGCATAGTGAGGTGCCCCGGGGAGCTCACACCTCCTGCTTGCCCCCCGCAAGGTTCTCGCCAGTAAAACTGAGGGGTTGCCTGAATTCTGAACCATTTGGGAAATGATGGGATTGGATTGAAAGAAGTCAAAACATTTATTTTAAAAGCTCGGTTGGAGAATGTGGCTTATATCCATGGTGAGCAACGGACTTACCCGCCAGCCCACAGACGCCGGGGACCCCCCGTGCCCCTAAGCTCCGGGCTCTTGGGGATAAACAATGTGCCTCTCCCGAGGGCCACTCACTCCCAAGGGAAAACGCCAGGCTGGGGCCCCAGTGCCCGACTAATGTGATCCACGTTTCCTTGCCAGGTAAGCCCTCCCATTCGCTCCCCGGCTGGGCGCGTAAAGGGGTCAGAGCAACCCCAGACGGAAAGAGACGCCAGAAGCGGCAGCAGTAACCCCAGCAGGCTGTGTGCCCCCTGACAAACACTCACCGTCTGTTATGCACCAAGAAACTGCTCATAAGCTGAGAGACATTCACTCAAGCAGGAGAGTCAGGCATCAAGGACAATGCAATCCCGTGACGCTGTCTGTGTGGCAGGCACCAGACCTGCCGTGGCAGAAAGAAGGAGCACGACGGAAACGATACAGCCCCTGCCGTCCGAAAGCTGAGGCAGGGTGGGGAGGGGCGGGTGCGGCGGCCCTCGTCAGCGAAGGGCAGCGGGGAGACGTGTCCTACAGAACTGCACGCTTCCGGAGGGCCGCGGAAGGCCGGCCGCCGGGTGTGCACGGCCCCTGGGCGCCCGCAGCGTGGCTCCTCCCCATAAAATGGAAAAAAATAATTAAAAGCTAAAAATAATAATCAATTCAGACGCGCTGTAAGCGCAGAACGCGCGCTGGGTTTTGAGGACGGAGCTCTGCGTAAATAAGTACGTCCGTGTTTTCTGGTATTCGATTATGCGTTGGAATGATAATATTTTGGATGTGTGGGGTTCAATAAAATACATGGCTGAAATTAACTTCACCTGTTTCTCTTTTAGCTTTTTCTTTTTTTAACGGGGCTACTAAGCATTGTGAAATGAGTCTTTTATTGGCTCGCGGGTCTAGGAGATTACGAGGCCCCTTAGCTTAAAAATCCAGTGAGATGGGAAGATGAGAACCATGTGGTTCATGCCACCGGCTCTGTCGGTGGCTGTCAGGATCTCAGAAAGACACGCCGCACGGGGTCTGTCGGGCCCGGTGCTGTCGGGGCTTTGAGTCAGGTAACTGCCGCGCAGGGCTGTTCCGTGCGAGTCCGTTTGCCTCCCCAGCCTCACCCGACGGGCACATGAACCCCTCGAGGACTAGACCTGGGTTTGGTTCATTTATAATCTCCTAAAGAGCGTCAGAGGCCTGGCTGCTATTGTGTACTCTTTTTTATTTTTGTTTTTTATGTTTATTTTTGAGAAAGAGACAGAGCGTGAGCAGAGGGAGGGGCAGAGAGAGAGGGAGACACGGATTCAGAAGCAGCTCCAGGCTCCCAGCTGTCCGCACAGAGCCCGACGCGGGGCTCGAACTCATGAACCACAAGATCATGACCTGAGCCGGAGTTGAAGTCGGATGTTCGACCTACTGAGCCCCCCAGGCGCCCAGGGGCCACTCACTCTTTGTTAGCTGAACAATGACCAGCGATTCTGATTACAGACGTGGCTCAGCACAAGTCACATTCCTGATCACAGGAAATAGAAAGCCTTCTGCCCTCGGCGTGGGTCTGATATGTATGCTTCCCAGACCCGGAGCTGACACAGGCTTTCACGTCTGTGAAACGTTGCCACCTGTGGCGGCGTGGGGATGGTGTGAAAGACAGCGGGAGCTTCCGGAACGCCTGGCCTCCACTTTGGACGCAGGTTGTCCCTGACGAGGCGCGACTCGTCAGCTGCCCCCTGCCACCTTGATGTTGCTCACCCATCAGTGGGAAGGTGCTAGGCCACCTCGCAGGGCCGTGGCAATGATTCAGTGAGATGACATGTGGCGAAGAGTATGTTCTATACCTTCTCCCAGGAGGGCGTGCAAGGAGCCACGAGGTCTGGAAGCTTGAGGAACGTCAGCAGCTGGTCTGCTCCATTGGCCCCCAACCTACTTTCTCATTTCTTCATGCCAAGTGGTTTTCTGGACTAATCCGGGCACTTGACCTCAGACCTTCCCTTACTGATATCGAAACCACTGGTCCCTGTGCTCAGCTGCACACGAGAACCATCTGGGGTTGTGACCCCGCCGTCAGCACTCTGTAAAGCCCAGAGCTCCTGGGGCTCAGTCCAGACGCCCTCCAGCCTCCACGGATAACAAAAATCCCATTGCTCCCCTGAAGCCATCTCTACAAGTGCAGGAAAAATGGAAACCAACATGTGAGCAGAACTTGGGACCTGGCGTGGCTCAGACACGTGAAGGAGGGGACAGCAAGGTCACTGAGCAGATCTGTCACTTGGTAGGGGTCCCCGTTCCCAGTCCCTGGTGCCAGGAATTGAAATTAAATTACAAGATGACTTAAGCATTCTTGTACAAAGTAAGCCTCTTTCACCTCCTCAGACCCTTCCTTGTACCTTCCTGTGAATCTATAATTGCATCACGATGCAAAGTTTTAATAAGCAAATAAGCAAATCCTTTTTCTGTTCATCTCCCCCTATTGCTGGGTTGTCAGCAATGAACGGGCTGTGCCTTACAGAGGTCTCTGTCCCCAGCCCCACGCGTGGCCCTGCACACAGAATGGTAACCAGCCCCTTGGTGACAGGATGACGATGATCGTAGTGGATGTGACGGCAGTGAGGAAGTGAAAACCGATTTATACACATGCATGTATGTGAGTGTATGTACACATGTAGGCATGTCGCTCTCTCTGCCTGTCGATCTAGAGGGAACTCTACCAGAATATGCTTAAAACATCAGCCATCATCTGCTGGAGGCAGGATTCTTACAGATGATCACTGGATTACAGGTTTATTCTCTTTAAAAAAAATAAAAGTTTATTTTGAGAGAGAGAGAGAGAGAGCATACATGCACATGCGAGCAGGGGAGGGGCAGAGAGAGAGAATCCCAAGCAGGCTCCATGCTGTCAGCACAGAGCCCAACGCGGGGCTCGATCTCACGAGCCGTGATGTCATGACCTGAGCCGAAGGCAAGAGTCAGACGCCCCACCGACGGGGCCACCCAGGTGCCCCAGGTTTATTCTCTTTTTAATACTCCTCTAAATAGTTCACGTTTCTTCCATGAGCACGTGAACTTCTACCACGGCTACCTCAGTGCAGAGCACCTCCCCCCAAAGTTCAGGACAGTTGAGGTCATGGAGGGAAGCCAGACATCTATTCTGATCAAACGGAAAACTGAGCACAGATGCAGGAGGATGAGAAGACAGAATGGGAGGGTCCCTTGACCCCACCGATGTGCCTAAGGGCGAGCTCCCCTCGCCTGGCGGCCCTGTTCTGGCTCAGGAGCAGACTCGCCCGAGCAGCCCTTAGAGACACACCATCCAGTCCCGGCAGGGCCAGCCTGATGGAGTCGTGGGGACGGGACCCCGGTCCCGGCAGGGCCAGCCTGATGGAGTCGTGGGGACGGGACCCCGGTCCCGGCAGGGCCAGCCTGATGGAGTCGTGGGACTGGACCCTGACTGCAGGGGCTGGGCCTGATGGACGTGGGGATCAGACTCCGAGCTGGGCAGGGCCAGCCTGATGGAGGTCGTGGGACTGGACCCGGCCTCGCAGGCCAGCCTGATGGAGTCGTGGGGACGGACCTGAGCCTGCAGGGCCAGCCTGATGGAGTCGTGGGGACGGGACCCCGGTCCCGGGAGGGGCAGCCTGATGGAGTCGTGGGGACGGGACCCCGGTCCCGGCAGGGCCAGCCTGATGGAGTCATGGGGACGGGATCCCGGTCCCAGCAGGGCCAGCGCCACCGGCCATCCAGCAGCAGGGAACACCCACAACACCACCATCTCCACAAGATGAGAGGGGAAGTGAAATGTGCTGGACGTAGATTTATTTCTCTGTAATCCTTGCTTCCTGATGTCACCAAACGGCCCTTCCTCAGACGCCGGGGTGTCCTTAACCTGACCACGCCTCCTCCCCCTCGCCTATGCCATTACCCACACGCCTGGTGAAGGGAAGGAGAAGTCACCTCCTGGGTCCTGGGCACCAGCGGGAGCCCGACCATGAATTATTCATCACACCACCCACCCCCCCGGCTCCGGAGATGGAGCCCACAGTGCAGACTCAAAGTCCAAAAATGTGGGAAAGTTTATTTATTTCTCCAAAACATTCCTGATTTGTAATGTGCTTTCTAAAAATGCTCTAGCTGACCAAGCCCCTGCTATATTTAGCCGCAGCGTTTAAAGAAAAGTCCCTTCCGCTTTATAAGGCTATAAGGCGGGCTGTGAAATCCAGGAGTTTTGGGAGCTCTGGTCCTCGGGTGGGTCACTTTCTCCCCAGGAGAGGGGTGGGGCCTCCCCCTGGCCCGCCCAGTGCCCCGCGCTGAGGGCAGAAATACAGACTCGCATTCATTCCCAGGGCCCCTGGGGTTCACAAGGGCTGGACGGCTCGCCCTGGGAAGCCCCCCTACACTGTGCAAGGCAAGGAGAGGCCAAGGGGACCCCGCTCACCATGGCCCTCGAAATAGGCTCTCCTCGCCACGCACAGCTGCTTTTCTTTGCTTTTGGTCATGTTCAAACGGTCAGGTCATCTCGAGAGATGTGGCCTGTGGCCCGGAAGAGACGAAAGTGGCTCCCCGCCCACCCAGGGAACTCACTACCTCCACAATCACGTAACCTGAGCAGAGCTGTTGTTCCTGGTTTTGTTACGTAACCAGGAAGAGGCACAAATGGGCTCATAAAACACAAGTGTTTAGAGTAGAGGCCATGTCTGTATACAGACCTCCCATCTACTGAGCGCTTTCTGCGTGCCAGATATTTTTTTATATATTAGCTAACTTTGCCGGTCTGAGACAGGGGCCTGGGGCAGGCACTGTTTTATGCACTTACGCCCATCGCTCAATTATCCGCTCAGGACAGCTCTGTGAAGCAGTTACGAACACCGTCCCCACTGGTACGGATGAGAAAGTTGAGGCACAGAAGGGGTGGGTCACTCGGCTGATGTCACGCAGCACGCAAGGGCAGAGAAGGGTTGTTAGTTTCTCCCTGGTGGGCCCCAAGGACACACTCTTAACCAGGATAACATACCCCGCCCTCTCCACCCCTACCCAAACTCGACCTACTGATGTACTAAGTCAACAAGACAGTAACGAGAGGGATTCTTCCCAGGTCGTGGGTGCATCCAGAGAGACCCGGAAAACGCAGTACGTGGTGACCAGTTACCCGGGGAAGATGTGTGATGGCAGCATGTTGGAGAGGCTGCTGTTTCTAATATTCCGCACTGGGCGTTAGGAGGGCCTGAGGCACGCTTACAATTCAGCGTTGTCCAAGGTGACACAGTCCTGTGGACGCCAGAGTGTCCCCACGCCCTTCCAGGAAGGCTGGACCCAGATGCCATCCCGGGGCCCAGGCACTTCGTTCGCGGCCTCCTTGCTCTGGACGTGGGCTGGGGGACGCCCTCGCCAGCCTGTGGCCGTGCATCCTGTCCTGCGGGCGGAGATCGTACCGGCCACATCCAGGACACTTTTAGTAAAAGGCGACTTTGTTTTAGATTCTCAGTGAACTGACAGAGACCTGTGAACAGTCATACGGCGCCCAGCCAGTCAGGCAGGAACGGGGCCCTCGGGAGCTGAGTCCAGACAGGGCCCTGCCTACTTGGCGGGTCTCAGACGGAGGGGTCTGGCGTCACCTCTCCAGGAAGCTTGGCAGGCGGGAGAATCCGACCTTCCGGCAGGCCAGCTGCAGTGTCCGTATGGCCCAAGACGTCCTAGTTTTAGCTCTTGGACCAACAGTGTGGTCGGGGCCCCGAAGGAGGGCCCCCCCCTCCCCCGAATGTGCCGGGCACTCGCTGCCTGCCCCACCCCCGCGACAGTGCACCCTACCCGCGCGGCCTTGCAGGCAGACCCCGACGTACCGCATTGCCCGGGCTCCCCTGCAGGCTGGACCCGGGGGGAGGGGGGACAATCAGAGGCATCAACACAGGGCTGGAGGGCAGGAGACGAGGGAGGTTGGGTTCTTCCGGGCTCCTGCCGCCCCAGCACCGCGGCTGCACCACACTCACCCTTGCTCACCGTGGGGTGCCCTTCTCCTGGCCCCTCCCCCGTGAATGGTCCCTCCACCCTGGTCTCTTCCATTGGCCCATCCAAGCGGGTTTCTGTTTCCTGCAGGAACACGCATTCTCATGGCCGGTGGGAAAATGTTAAGACCGAATCTGTGCCTCACCCTCTCCCGCTCGCCCTCCCTCCTCACAGCCAGGATGAATAAAGGCAACTGAGTCGGTTATGAACCCTCCCACCCAGGACCTAGGACACGGGCTCTGGTCACCTCCCCACCATGTCCACCTTCCTGGGACAGAGCTGAACTTTGTACTCACTGTCATGTGCCCACCGTGATGTAGACCCTGGGCTCAAATCCACATCGGGCCATGTGCCCCTCGTGTGGTCTGCCCAGTGCAATGGGCACACGGATGCCGTTGGAAGAGACGAACCCTCAGCCCTGCCCAGGCCCCCCACTCCCACATGGATGGCACCTGCCTGACCGTGGAGAGCCCCAAGTCTGGGCCCCCTCAGCAAAGAACCCGTGGATAAGGACAGGTGTGGTAGACACCTTGCCGTTTAGCTCTGCAGCCAGATTTTTCAAACCCCCTTGAAATGTGGATCCAAAGAATTTGACTTTTCCAACAAACACACGCTCTTTCTTCTTAAATGACAAACCTTGCTTATTATCATGTTTGACTCTGTGGAGCAACCCCTACTCGGTGGAGGCAAGATGTTTCGAGCCGCCGTGAGGACAGAGGTGTACAGAGTCGTGGCTTTCGCTTGAGTACAGCCCGCTACTGAGAGCGTCACCCACTTTTATGATGTTAACATTAGTCTACCAGTGTCTGGGCAGATGGTCTGGCTTTCAGCTGTAACAATAACATCACATGTGGCTCATTCTTTAACCCACACACGGAAATACGCTGACCGCTCTCCGTGAAAGGGTAGAGACCACACATGGCGTCCTTCTCAGAGAGATGTGACTAGATCCGAAAATGGCAAAGCACATCCTGTTCAGGTTCCGGGAAACCTTGGGGGGCATCTGAGACCCAGGAGGGCCGTTAGCTACGGCAAGAGCCAACGAACATCAAAAGCCAAAGCAAAAGGCCTTTGCGAAGTTCTCTTATCATTGTAAAAGGCGTACAAATAAAGGTCTCAATGATGGTGTATCTTCAAGATTCTTGGAAGCAAACCCCAAATTTTCCCGGACTTGAACGATATAGAAAAAGAAAATCTTTCTGAAAATATCGATACCTGTGTTTGTTTGAAAGGATTCAGCGCTTGATCCGAGCTCATCTGTCCATTTTATATGCAAAAAAGATGAATTTCTGAAAACAGACACATGCATGTGTACCAATACATGCATACACATATATACCCATGCGTACGTATTACTACACGCTTACGTATTTATCATTGTACGTTACACACCCACCGTCTCCCCATCAGGACCATTATGACCAGTGCACTCATCAGTGTGCGTAATGTGATCAGTGTGTGTCGGGGCGGGGGGGCGGTGTTTCACTGAGCTTGAACCAAACCCTTTTTCAGAAGACAGAATCAGTTCCCTTTGTTTAGATGGGAGCACGGAAGTGTACCTCCAGATTGCCTGAGAGCAGAATGGTAAGGTTGCATCTGGTTTACACTAAATACAGAGGGGAGGGGCGCCTGGGGGGCTCAGTCGGTGAAGCGTCCGACTTCGGCTCCGGTCATGATCCCACGGTTCGTGGGTTCGAGCCCTGCATCGGGCTCTGTGCTGACAGCTCAGAGCCTGGAGCTGCTTCGGATTCTGTGTCTCCCTCTCTCTCTGACCCTCCCCTGCTCGTACTCTGTCTCTGTCTCTCAAAAATAAATAAACATTAAAAAAGTTGTTTTGGAGCCCGTGACTACAGCTGAGTCACTGTAACTGCTGTTTGGACTCCTAGATGCACAGGTCCTCTTTTTCTTCAGCAGAAGGGACGCTCATGGGTTGTTCTGCTTCTGCAAAGTCTGTCACCTGTCCATCCCCTCAGCTTCCCAAACCAGATGAGTGACGGGATTAGGTAACCCAAGTTCTCTTCATGTAAGTATAAACTCTCTTACAAAGCAGATATATACTCCTTCCTTTTTTTATTCCTGCACCAAAACATAATGTTTACATCATACTTTTTGAAACTGTGACTCTAAAATACCATCCTTTAAAAATGGCAGTAGCAGGTTCTTGGCTTCTCCAGAAAACAGTCATCATAAATTGACAAAACACGAGATAGCAAATCAAAGCGAAAGAGGAAGCATTAAAAACATAGCATGTACAGTGGAGCGTCCATCGGTGCTCCGGCAGCACCCACCCCCGGAAGCCAGAGCCCTGGAGATGCTGACCGGCTCCCAAATATAACCCCTGACCCCTCTCTCCTGTTACACTGTTTGCTTAGCCCCCCAGGAACCCAGTGAACCAGTCACTGAGAGCTTAATGAAGAGACAGCTTTATTCACAGAGGCTGAGACTTTGGGATAATAACACACCCGAGCCAGGCTTTGCACCGCACTGCAGGGTAATCGCAGCGAGCCTGGACCCCAACGATGGGACCTCATCAAAGTTCTTCAAACCCAGGGAACTCTGCAGCTCACCGAAGTGTTCCCACCAACCCGGGTAGAATATTCTCGAGGCAACGGACGCATCGGGAGCACACGGCTTTAAGAATAAGTTCTCGGGAAGCCAACTCTGTGCTTACTCATCATTAAATGATGAGGCTTGTCTGAACTATCCTTTTGACCCTATGAACCACCAGGCTCTCCTGTTGTAAAGTCTGCGTTCATTTTTATATAAGTCCCGGAAATCGTTTTCAAAGTTATTTTGGAGATCTATTTCGGTCTACCTCCAGGACTCATGACTTACTGTGCCTTTGCCCACATTGGAGAAAATTAAAGTAACCTGGAGGCTCAGAAAACCCAGTTTCCCACCCAACACAACCCAAAGAGGGAGACTGTGAGAGTAAGACACACTTCCCGAAAGCTCCAAGCTGAGCTGGGCTGTAAAAATCTCCATTTTCTTAACCAGATCTTTGTTGCAGAACACTCCCTCCCCACCCCCGCTTCCTGCTCCCCTCCCCACCCCCCCAGATTTCCAGTCACCCCCCCACAAGGTGTTTATTTAGCTTCAGGCTCTAGGCCCAGTGGGTAGAGGCTTCGAGGGAAGGTGTCTGAAAAAATCCTGTCCTTTGGGGTCCAGAGAGGCATCCTCCAGCAGATGTCAGAAGATTCCTTCTCTCTGCCCGGCATGACTCACCTCTCCCCATATCTGCTTTTTTGTGTGTGTGTTTCATCCAACCTTGTTGAGGAAAAGTGGTCCTTTACTCCACGATTCTGGAAAATTTAGCAAAACCCAAACCTAGAGCCTGAAGAAAGCACGCAAATGGAATATCTTCTCTTGTCATGGACACCCTCCCCCCATCACACACTTCCGGTGTCCCCTGCTATCGTTTGATCCCTTAAAAACAAAAGCCACAAGACAGGACGCCTGCTGAGGTTGCTAACACGTCCCGGAGATGATGGGAACTGACTGGCCAGCTATCCTAACGCAACAAAACACTATTATACAGTGAGCGCTTTCTTAATAGAGGCTGTTAACATAGACTTTTCACAGGGCCGTCATTGTAGTAAAAAGGGTCAAGCATCTAGCCAAAGAATAGCATATTCCTTTTGCTGTCTAGAAAGAAAAAGAGAGAGAGAGAGATTCTCTATTTAAAACAGAAGTGTGGTTTCTTAGCTGCAACCTGGACATTGGTCTTAAATCCTCACCAGGCCCTAGATCTCCTAAAAAACCTGAAACACTTCGGATGTCCGCACAACTGGACTTCAGGGACAAGCCCAGCTGGGAACACCCATCCCCCCCAGATTCACAGCCACGCCCTGGGCCACGGGGCCAAGGGAGCCGCACAGACAGGTAGACAGAGGTTCTCTCTGAAGCCACCTTCACTGCACCTGTGGGTCCTGCTGTCCAGTTGTCTGGGCCTCGCCCTGAGCTGGGCAGGGGAAGGTCAGACTGCCCTAAGGTCAAGGAATTCTCCCGCTCTCTCTGTCGGAGGTCTGAGATGCCCAAGTCCTCGCGGGGCAGGGTCTTTTAAATCTCCGAAGGTGCTCCAGGTTCTGGGAGAGTCCACCTCACCTTGGAGGAGGCAGGAGACCCTGCCCCCCTGGGCGCAAAAGTTGGTAACACTCCCCGGGATCCACACGTTGCAGAAGAAAAGATGTTTAAAAACAACAACAACCGTGACTCCTTCTGGCTGGCGATGGGACCCCTGGCTGCTCACAAGCTCAGACCAGGGGAAGGAACCACCACAGCGTTACTGGAAGTGAAGCACCGCGTCCGGAAGCTGCAGAGGGAAATACGAGAGGAAGGGGATCCCGAGCTGGTAAAAGCCGCCCTGGACGTGCGGGTCGAGCATCAGGGAAGCGTTGAAAGGCGGGCGGAGGCTCGCGGAAGTGGCCAGAAGCGAGGAGCCCACACAGCTGCGGGGCCCAGGCTTGGCGCCCCCCGGGGGCTCGGCCCCTCCCGCGGGCTCCCGGCCCTGCCGACCCGCCAAGATGCTGTCTATGCTGAAGCTCTTGGACTTGCCGGCGCTCTTTGGAGAGCTGTGGGAGGCAGGGCGCGCAGGGGACCCCGGGCCATCCCGCGTGCGCGCCGGCTGGCCCGTGGCCAAGGCCGCCCCTGCGCCCTGGACAGCGTCGCCCACGTCCTCCTCCGGGGACAGGGGCGCAGGCCAGTGCGGGGGCGCCGGCGGAGAGGCGCCGTCCCGGAGGGGCGAGGGGCGCGCAGGCGCTCCCTCACGCCGCGGGGTCGCGGCGCCCCGGCGCCCTGCCCCGCTTCCCGCCCCGGGCTGCGGCTCGTGCGGCTCCGCGCGGGCCCGCTTGGCCTCCGGGGCCCCTGGGCCCGGCTTGGGCTTCCTCTTCCGGCGCCGGTAGTTGCCGTTCTCGAACATATCCAGGCAGCGCGGGTCCAGCGTCCAGTAGCTGCCCTTGCCCGGCCGCCCTTTCTCGCGGGGCACCTTGACGAAGCAGTCGTTGAGCGAGAGGTTGTGGCGGATGCTGTTCTGCCAGCCCTGCCTGTTGTCGTGGTAGAAGGGGAAGCGGTCCATGATGAACTGGTAGATGCCGTTGAGCGTGACCCTCTGCTCCGGCGCGTCCTGGATGGCCATGGCGATGAGCGCGATGTAGCTGTAGGGCGGCTTCTGGGGGGGCTCCGCGCGGCCCGAGGCGGCCAGCGCGGCCGCGGGGCCGAAGGCCACAGGTAGCCCGGGTCTCTCGGGGCCGGGGCCGTACAGATAGAGCATGGGCGAGGCGGCCAGCGCAGGCAGCCGGGGACCGAAGAGGTGGCTCATGGCGAGCGGGAGCCGGCGCTGTGCTCCCCGCGACGCAGGCGACCCGGGGGCTTAGGGACTGCGCCCCGCGCCGCAAGGGCCCTCCCGGGGAGCCCGTGGTGCGCCTGCCTCCCGCTCCGCCGCTCTCCCTGGCCGCTCCGTGCTCTGTCCCTTCATGGCTTTAAAAATGTTAAATAATTGTTGTAAGTTTGCTATTATATGTTGACTTAGCGCTGGAAAATAAATTGTCTATGATAAACAGTCGTTGTGCGCTCAGCCCACCCACATTAATTAAAATTTCATTGCTGAAAAACTCCAAGCTTTTCCCTACACGTGTCTTTTTGATACCAGCCAATCGGTTTCGGGGCTATTCCTTCATTTGTTTATAGAATTAGTCTGTTGATAAGTCCGCCCACCCAGGTTGAATCAAGCTGTGTTTATTTGGAAAAATTTCCGGGCACCCAATATATAAACGCACTGATCTGATGTTTGAAATATCACGTCCACCCCTTGACGCTGTAAGCACACACAGTCAGTGAGGCAGGATGTGGACCGCGGTGGCTCCGAGCAGGGTCTGCCCGGCCCGGAAGGAGAGGTGGAGATGGGCGGGGGGCGCAGGGCTGAGTTCTGCCACTGGCCTGGGGGAGCCCAGTAATCCTGAGAACTCCCACAAAAGGTCTTTTCTTCTCTCAGGCTCCGTCAATGTGGAGACGGCAGTATCTCATTAAAGCCTCCTGAGGTCTTTTCTTTCTTTCTTTTTTTTTTCTTTTTTCTTTTTTAGATATTTGGGTGGGGGGAGAGGAGTGTCCGTCTAAGAGCTTTGGAAGTCTCTCAAGAAGAGGAGGCAGCTCTCCTTGGAGGAACCCTGGGGGCCCCAAGCCTCTACCTCCAGGGCTCCCTGGGGACCTAAAAGGGGACCCCTGGATCCCAGCTTCTCCTGAAGCCACGGCGGCGCACGGCCACTGGGGCGCTGAAGGCAGCACGGGTACCTGGCCCACAAGCTTGGCTGGGAGTAGTTTCACAATAAACCCGCTTGGAGAGTTCAGCGGGGAGAAGCCCGGGTCCTCCTGGTGGGGCTGCAGGCTGGGGGCGCCATAAAAGGGGACTCTGGCAGCTGGCGCGGGAGAGCTGGTATTTGTGAACGCGGGTCTCTTGCTTTCTATTCTGCGCTTTCCTGTTTATAACGAGGAGGGGTTATAACAACTTTACAAGTGCACGCAGCTGGCCCGTGATTACATTAAGCGTTTGGGAAGCCTGCTTGCTCTCCACCCCCCGCCACCCGCTCACCCTGGGGTGTAAGCACCCCCACCCCCGTCTCATTTTACATTTGGCCACGTCATGGTTTGAATCAAATCACCCTGAATGATGCCGGTTCCGAAGGAGACCTCTACTGATCCGGGCTGGGCAGCCGTGGGGGTGAGGCCGGGGGCATTCGCGGGACTAGTTCCTGTTTATGATCTCTGCTGAAAATTTTTTAAAAGGAAAAAAAAAAACCCCACTGGGGATAACTGAATTAGCGTTTCATTGAGTAAAAGGCGTGGGGATGCCAAAGAAAAGAGGGAGGGGTGAGGGCGCAGGTGGGCGTAGGAATGGCCCACCAGCGGGCTCTGCGGGCGGGGCCCTACTGCGCTTGGGGCGGCTGCTGTCACAGAGAGGCGGCACCTGGTTAGGAACGGCCAGGTCACCCCTGAACAAGGGACAGACAGGAGAAGCCCACTCCAAAATGGGGAAGTCATAAAGTAATTCGTAGGTGTGGGGGTCCCGATAGACGGCAGGGCAGTGGGGAAATTCGACAACACGCAAAAGGAAGTCAAAAGCGGGGTCGAGAAGCCGGTTTGGGTGCAGGGGCGGCTCCCTCCGGGCCTCCCTCCGGGGCGCCGCATTGCTGACTTCAGCCAACCGTCCAGCCCAGCCTGGCTCCGGCCTAGGTGTCGAGGGCGGCCCTCCAACCGGGAGGGGGAGGGGCGCGCTGCTCTCTGGCTCCCGCCGGAGCACCCCTCGCCACCCCGAGGTGGAAGCGGAACCTCCACGCCCGGACTTATGCAACTCGCGGCTCCATAGGCCCCCGGGTCACCCAGCCTCTCCAAGCCGGCGCGCCCCCGCCGAGCGCGCCCCCGCCGAGCTCAAGCTCGCGTGTAGCCGGACGTCCAGCCGCAGCGCCCGCGCTAACAGATCCACAGGAGACCGACGGGGGCCACGGCCCACCCCTCCGCGCCCGGAGCCCTCCCTGGAGCTTGCCCGGCACCCGAAGTCCAGCGCGCACATCCCCGCCTCTCCGCAAAGGCGCGTCGCCGCAGCGCTACTTCCAAACTCCAAGGCGCATCCGAGCTTGAATTTGTAGCATCACAAACACCGCCCAGCTGGGCCGAGGGCCGGACGCGGGCGGAGACCGCCAGGCTGGTGGGCGGGGCACTGATAGTCAAGGAGGAAAGTAAAATAAAATAAAATAAAATAAAAACAACAACAAACCCAAGTTCTAGGCGCGGTCTGGAGAGGCACGTCCCGCCCCGCGCGCTTGCAGAGCGTCTCGGGGAGGTGGAAGCCCTGCGCGCGCCCCAGCCCCGCTCCCGCGCGGGGCGAGTCCTGGGCTCCGGGGCGCCGGGTCTGTAACTTGAGCCTAGGAGGGGCCGCTGTAGGAAGGCGCCCCTCGCTCGGGCATGTTTCCGGGGAGTGCAGGGCCTGAGTCCTTGGCGTCCGGGCGCGGATGCGCCCTCGTGCGGAAGGTCGGTGTGATGGGGCCCGTTCTGAGGCCTGGTAGGCGGTGGGCAAGGGAGCCTGGGAGCGGGCCAGGCTGACTCTGCGAGCCGGGGGAGCCCCGTGGGGACACGAGAGTTCTCCCCAGGCTCGGGGTTTTCACGTCGCCCCCAGACCGCGTGCTTCTCTGAAGTCAGTGCCAGCCTCTCCCAGCCTGGGGCAAAGCCCTGAGGTTGCCAGGGTGCCCGGAGGCTCCCGGAAGGACCTCGGCGTTTCCTAGCAGAAATCGGGGTCCTCCCACCAGGCAGGACCACAGAGGCCAAGGCTGGGGGGGGGCGGACAGGAGGCGTGGCTAGCCAGCCGTCCCCAAGGGCAGCACCCCTTCCTCTGCTCTGAGAGTAACTGAAAAGCAGACGCTGAGTTCAGGATGGTCTGTGTCGCCTTTCCACACACGGGCATCACTTTTCTCTGCGTGACCACCGTCGACCAAGTCTATGTACGTGAATGAATGACTCTATCATACCTGCAGTAGGTGTGGAAAGAGGGTGGAAAGATACAGGACCCGCTCAGCCCAGTCACCTACGGACGTCCGGAACACGCTGGAGACGGTGGTGCCGAGGGCGACACTGACCACCAGACAGTCTCCAGCGGTGCCGTGTGCAGGGCACTCTCGTGAGGGCCCCCTCAGCCACTCACTCTCCTACTGGCTTTAAGACACAGAAGTCCTCCTTGCCCCCATTCTGCAGACCAGGACACTGAGGCCAGGAAGTTAACAAGAGGAAGTTGTTGCAGCCGGTGACCGGCCCCATTATAATCGGGCTGCTGTGCGTGGCTGCCCAGGGCCCCGTGGGAGCTCTCTCCAGAACCCTCACAGCATCTAGGAAAGACGGAGGGGCTGGATTTGCCCATTTTACAGATAGGCACCATCATGCCAGACAGCGGAGGCTGTAGACAGCAGAACAGGGGCTTGGAATGTACACGCTTTCCTGCCAAGGTGGGTTCTCTGAGGCCTGATGTCCTCAGGTGTCCTAGAGGCTGGGCGAGGTGTGTCTGGAGCAGGATCCTGCTGCTGTGCAAGCCATGAATGTAACGCAGCCGCTCTGCTGAAGCCCAGAGGGCAGGGCCGGGTTTTCCAAATTGCCGCTTTCTGTAGAGCCCATGTTGTTCCCAGCAGGGATTTCAAGGGCTAAGACGGGCAGTCGGGGCCGACGTACACAGCTCACCGAGTCCAAAGAACCGCTGTTCTCCTGGCGTCCGGGTGAACCCCAAGAGCCGGCCCTGAGTCCTTCCTGAGGCCTGGGGCCACCAAAGGACTTTTCCCGGCCCCGGGTTGGGTCCATGCGCCCTCAATAATCACCCTGGCTGGCGGTCCTACCATGTTGCCGATGGGAAATGGGCCCAGAGAGCTGGAGGCAGCGCTCCTGGGGTCGTGCGGAGCCTCCGCCGGCCTGCGTGGAGGCCCTCAGCCAGCGCGTGTGGATTCAGCTTAGAAAGGCTCCGTTGAGGAGGTTGCCTGTAAAAACAACACACAGGCAGAGGGGGAGCCCCCCCTCCGGGGCTGCTGGAAAGGTAAGACCCAGGGCCAAGGGCCACTAAGCCGGGAGTCAGAGGGGCCTCTCTGGCCTCCATGACCTCCAGCCTGGGTGGGCACACGGACTGGGCTCAAAGCTGTACCCCAGGCTGGGGCAGCCCACCCTGTGCCCCCCAACTCCGTTTCCTTAACAGGATCCGTGCGGCGAGGGGGCCTGTCCGTCTGCCAGCCCACCTCCTTCCCCCACCCCGGTGCCAAGTTTGTGCACGCGCATGCGCACACACACACACACACACACGCACGCACGCACGCACAGCCCCGGGAGGAAGTCCCCACCAGCCCGCCACCCGCAGAAGCTCCCCGCGCCAGAGACACACGTTGGAGAATCACACAGGCTGCGTCTCTCTGCAGGAAAGTTGCCGAAACCCCAGAAAAGCTTGTGGGAACCCAGGCGCTGGCGTCCCACCCGGGCGCAGACCTGCCTGCAAACTTCCTGGGACATCGCGCGCCCTCCCTTACGTGGCTCTGTCTGGAAGCAAGCATCTCAAGTGCCTTGGCGAGCGGAGCGGAGGCCATGCATTAAGGACGCAGGCAGGGAACGCGGTGGCCCCGGCCCTGTGCGCCCGCTCGCCTGGAGTCCAGCCCCCCGCCCCGGGCCGCACCCGAGGCGTGAAACCTCAGGTGTCTATGTCTCCGTGCCCGGTGCCCACCGTGCCCACCGGCAGCCTGAGAGCCAGGAGCGTCCCGCCTGGGATGACACGGGCGCACGTTCCCTGAGGCCCCAGACAGGTGCCGAGACCCCAGCACGTTCTGGAAACAGTTGGTTCTCCGTGTTCATTAACTGTCTCTTCCCAGGTCTCTCTTTCCACCCACTTCAGGTTTATGGTCATCAGTGATTCCCGCCAGGCCAGCCCTGGCCAACACCCATCCAGTGTTCTGGATTCGGGGTGGGCGTGAGGAGGGAGAAGACAAGAACTCAGGCACCAGGGCGAGTTTTAACGTGGGGGAGGGGGCGGGGGGGCAAAGGGAGTGTTCTGGGGAGTCCGCTCTCTCTGCTTTGAATGCAGCTTACAAGCCTCTCCCAGGCCCGAAGGCAACCCCAGGCAATCTTGGGGTAAAAGAAAGGAGATAGACCCCAAAAGATTTAGGAGCCAAGATCAAAGTTCACAGGACCCCAGGACATTTGCTCTTCCCTCTCACTTCTGACCTTCATTCCTTACCAGCAAGGTAGGAGAGTGGGGATAAGTGAGGGCCCGCAGCAGGAGCCTGGCTATGCTGGAAAGGAAAGTGCTGGGCTGCCCCAAACGCCCTTCCGCCCACCTGGTCATTTTACAGATAAGAAGACTGAGGCCAGGGAGGGGAGATGGTTTGTTCACACGGCACCATGTGGTCTTGGAGTTTCTACGCCATTGCTCCAGCAATTAGGGGACACATGTCGCCGTGATCGGGGTGTGGGTGGGGACAGGCTGCTTGAACCAGGGGATGAGGACCACCTGGCTGCAGACCCCGCTCTGGCCGTGGGAGGGGGGCCTGGGCCGGGCCACACGAGACATGTCCGTCTCCCCTTGAAAGCCGTGAGTGTGGGGCAGGTCTCGGAGTCTTACGTGAGCAGAGGCTGCCCCAGCGGCAGCCTCCACGGGGCTGGGAACGTTCGGGAGTCTCGGAAGCCAGGGAGTCTTTCCCAGCGGCCTGTGTCAATCAACACTGGACCCCGGTTAGACCCGGTCCAGGCCGCCGCCGCCAGCCGGGCATCTAGGGTTAACGCTATGGGAACTGGCCTCTGCTGTGGTGCTGGGCTCGCGCCCGTTTTATCTGCAGCGGCTCTGAGCCCTGCCTGGTCCCGCGGTGCTGGATGAGGAAGGACCCTGGCTCTGGCTCAGGGCTGCGTGCAAACTGAGCTTGATGGACCTCCGAGCCCCCGCCCAGGAGTCCCAGAGCCTGCGACCAGCGCCCCGGCCCTTCCGTCCTCCACCTCCTTTCCCCTTTTCCTGAAAGACCCTGGGCCTCCCGAGGACCGAGCGGCCAAAGCAAAAGGGGGGAACGGATAGTGGACCAAGGACAGCCTGGCCCCGTGCACCCTCTTTGCGCACCGGACGCCAGACATGCCAGGGCAGCGCGACTGGCCCCGGGATGCCCCGCTGCAGCCTGCTGGGTCTCCCCACCCCGCGGGGCAGCAACAGGCGCCTGAGGCCGCTCCGTCCCTAGGCCTGAGTCCACTGGGGCTGCTGAGGCGGGAGTGCTGAGCCCAGCGAGTTCTGAGCGCAGCATCCAGCACGCAGGGCCAGCCTTCTGGGGAAGCTGCCCTGCACCTACCCTGGCGCCTGGGCCTGGGGCTCTGGAAGCTTTCAAGGTTCTGGGGCGTCCCAGTGCACCACGGCCTTATACACCCCTCCCCTCTGCCGCCTCCAGAGGCCTGGATAAAGCCCCAAACACAATCCCTCCAGCTTCCCAGGTTCCTAGGGAAACGGAAGGGCGCTCTGTGGCCTCTCCCGGGTGGGGGGGTCCCTTCTTGCAGAGGGGCCTCCCCCCACGACAGAAGATCCCAGTGTGGTTTCAGCGGAAGCTCGGGTCCCACCAAATTCTTTCCCGTTTCTCTCCCCTTCATTTCCTGTGTGTCTCAAACCTCCGCCGAACTCCGAGTCTTGAGGAGGACTCGCCTTCAGGGCAGACGCTGTGAAGAATCTGGGGAAGGAGAGAGCCGGCGGCAACATCATCTGGGGCACAGGAGCGAAACGGACCCAGAGTGAGAGCGCCGGAGCTGGGCACGGAGGGCCGGCCTCCACCGCCGCTGCGAGAGGGGCCTCCCTGCCTCCTCCTCTTTCCTAGCTGGCTAACCCAGCTCACTCACCCAAGGCAAGGGGGCCTGGGAGCCTGCTGCAGGTCACGCACCAAGCACCGGGCCCCCCGATCCCAGAGCACCATGAAAAGGAATAAAATGCAGCCTGTACGTCTTAACCACTGGCCACCTCTGGGGCTACGGATCGAAAGAATCCGTGTTGCACATATGGGGTAATTTATTACGCTCACACCTCCCCTGTTCTGTTTTAGCATGACTTACTTGGAGACAAACTCCCATGGTTAAAACATCACAGACCCCGGTTATGTTCAATGCCACGGCACCAAGGAAAGTCCTTTTGGAGAAATCATCGTCACCTGAAATGTTAAGTTCACAAGGAGCTTCGCTCTAAGCAAAGCACGGCTCACCTGACTTGGGTGGGAAACAAATCCCCAGCTTGGAGCCCTGGCCTCAAAATTCGCACCCAGACACCAGCAGGAGAGTTGTGCCTTGGGGCCGGTGAAACTGATAATAAAATCACCCCTACCACCCTCCCAGCCCCAGCCACACCCCACAAATGCTTTCATTGCTATGAAAATTTTTTTTTAAAAGACAAGGTATCAAAATTGAAAAGTCAAATAATCTCCCTAATATTTACAGTCCTGGAAGAGTTGATAAATTTAGAACTCCAGAAGCATTGTAAATTATATTGAAAGGCCAAGGAGCCTCTACAGTTTTTCACTGCAATAGGGTAACGATTAGCAAATCCTATCGAGCAGTAAAGAGGGCTGAAATTCACCTCTGCGCAAACCACCACCGGGAACGGCCATTAAACGCTCCAGAATCGATCCCCTTTGGACCTTCTCCGGCCCTCTTCAAATTCTTTTCTGGAAAGCCATTACAGTGGGGAAGGAAGTCCGCATTTTAGGAATAACTCCCCCAGGTTCGTAGTTAGCTAATGAAAAACGCTGATCTTTCCCTTCCTTTGCTTCCTCAATTGGGGATCACTGGACTTTGGGATGGAATGGTGGTACTATTTGTTTTGACAATTGGCTTTTCTTTTCTTTTTTTCTTTTCTCTCTCTCTCTCTTTTTTTTTTTTTGCATTTAGCAAAATGCCTTTACAGCACATAACGTGACGGCACCCGGTCCTTCAGGCATCCGCGTCCAGCCAGGACTTTTCTCGACCGCGTAGGCCAGGGTGGGATCGGAACTCATGGAAAGTCCTTTCCGTCACTAACGCCACAACGGGGGAATGCCCCCAGTCCCCAGTGAGCATCCGTACACATCCCTGCGTTTACCCACCTGCGTAACAAATATAATCAAAACTGGTGGATTTGCAGACACACCTTGTTTTTTAAAAAATGCGAGAACACAGATACACTGTCCGGACTTTGGGCAGAAAAACAACACGGGTTTATTTTAAGGTAAGTACAACAATTAAGACCACGTAAGACAAACACAGGTGAAGTTAACTTTTTAAAGGTTTTTTTTTTTCTTTTAGGAATGCTCAGGGAGGAATCTACTATACAAAACCATCACACTTTGTAAGTAAAAAGTATCAGATACTTGACTCCTTTAGCCGCCAACGACAACGACAACAAAATAAATTATTTCCTTGTTTTGTAAAAGACCTACCACCGGGAAAAGAATTTATGTCTGTTAAGTGTACTGGGGGGAGGGGGAGGGATGTAAAAACCCCACTGTAGGCGTCTTAAATTTTCACTTTGGCAGTTAGAAATGGTTAGGCAAGATGAAAACTTATCCAGTGAACTCAACTTTAAATATTATATTAATGGCTCTGAACAGCAACAACACAATAGCCTGATTACAAATCCACACGTTTGTACAGCGCGGTTAGAGAAACTTAAAATTACACACAGCACATACTAATCTATAGAGACTTCCATAGGCCTATGGAGATCTCTACAGAGAGTCACTAGGGGGTCGCTCTGGGATCTGGTCCGTAACTTAATTTTTGGAAACCCCTGCTGGAGCGGTGAGCGCGACCATCCTGGAGGGCGGGGAGGGGGGCTTAAAACTCAGTATTCATCTCGCTGGGCCGCGTCCCTTTTACCGGGGGCTTCTTTCAGCATGTGGGACCCGGGGCAGCGAATTAAAATTACCTGCAGCTTCCCAGGGGGCTGAGGCTGGCGCGCGCTCTCTGCTCCTGGGTCTGAGGAAAAGGCGGGTGGGCGCACGTGGGCTCTTCCTGCGTCCGTGCAGCCCGAGCCGAGGGGTCGCGCGCGCGCCGCGCGGGTCAGTACTTGGTGCAGTCGTAGGAGTAGGGCGCGGCGTGGCGGTAGAGGGCGGCCGGGGACCGATAGGGCAGCTGGCAGCTCGCGTGGGTGCCCACCTGAGGCTCCCCCAGGGCCGAGCTCTCCATCCCCAGCCGCTGGGAGTTGAACATCTCCCGCACGTTGGGGAAAGTCTGCTGCTGGGCCGCGAACGTGTGGCCCGGGAGGGGGTTGAGGTCCCCGCCGTGATTGAGATACCAGGAGGCCGCCTGGGCCGCGGCGGGAGCCCCGGGCTGGGGCGCCGGCGGGGGCTGGGGCTGGGGCGGCGGCGGCGGCGCCTGCGGGTGGTGGTGGCCGTGGTGCGGGTGGTGGTGGCCCGCGGCGGCGGCGGCGGCGGCGGCGGCGGCGAGCGCCCTCCTGGCCTGCGGCGAGGTTGAGCGCGCTCAGGGGCGACGCGGGGGCCCGGGGTCCGAGAGCGCCTCGTCGAGCGCGGGCGCGACGCACATGTGCGCGGGCCGCTCGGCGCCGGTGTAGAGGCTCATGGCGCGCACGCTGCACTGGTAGCCGGCGGCGCCCGCGGCCTCCAGGCCCTGCGCGCACGGCTGGCCGTAGGCGGCGGGCGGCGCGGCCGCGTAGGGCAGCGCCAGCGGCGGCACCACCAGGCCCGCGCGCGCCGACGCGGGGCTCAGCTCGCCGCCCGGCGGCGACGTGCGCAGCGTCATGATGTTCTCCACGCTGAAGCCGGGCAGCCCGTTGGGCGCGGCCGCGTGGTGCTCGGGCAGCGAGCCGTCGGGGGAGCCGGCGGGCGTGGAGGCGGCGCTGCGCGGGCTGCCCTGCAGCGCGCCCTCGGGGCTCAGCGTCTCCACCTTGGTGATGACCGGCAGCGCGGGCGACGCCGCCTCGCTCTTGATCACCACCTTCTTCTCGGCCTCCTTGGGGGCGTCCGCTAGGGGGGGCCCGGCCGGGGCGCCCTTGGCCGCCGCCGGGGGCGGCTCCTGCAGGTGGGCCCGCTCCTCCTTCTCCTTGGGCACGTCCTTCTTCTTGAAGCGCCGGCGGCGCCGCAGGAAGCTGCCGTTCTCGAACATGTTGTAGGAGTCCGGGTCCAGCGTCCAGTAGCTGCCCTTGCCGGGCTTCTTGTCGTCGCGGGGCACCTTGACGAAGCACTCGTTGAGCGAGAGGTTGTGGCGGATGCTGTTCTGCCAGCCTTGCTTGTTCTCGCGGTAGAAGGGGAAGCGGTCCATGATGAACTGGTAGATGCCGTTGAGCGTGATCCTCTTCTCGGGCGCGCTCTGGATGGCCATGGTGATGAGCGCGATGTAGCTGTAGGGCGGCTTCACCAGGTCCTTGGGCGCCGCGGGCGCGGGGTGGTGGGGGTAGGGCGCGTAGGGGCGGCCGGCGCCCGCGCCGTACTGCTCGGGGTGGCCGGGGTAGACGCCCACGGGGCCGGCCATGCCGCCGTAGCCGCCCGCCGCGCGGTAGTAGCTCTGCTCGCTCAGGTAGGGCACCACCCCCAGGGCGTTGGGGTCGGACACCGAGTAGCGCGCCTGCATGCTGCGTCCGGCACGGCTCGCCGCCGCCTGCGCGCGCCGACCGCGGGGCGGGCCCTGCGAGGGCGAGAGGGAGCGAGGCGGCGGCGCGGGGGTGCGGGCCGGGGGCCCCGGGCGCCGGGGAGCCTGGCGCGCGAGGCCGGGAGGCGCCCGCCTGCGCGGAGCAGGGGCGCGCGGCTGTCAGCGGACCGGGCGGGTCGGCATCCTGGAGGGCGCGCCCCGGCGAGCGCCGCGCCGGCCCCGCTCGCCCGCTCGCCCGCTCGCCCTCGGGCCCGGAGGGAGGGTGGCGGCCGGGGACGCCGCGGCGGGGACGCCACGCGCGCCGCGGACCGAGGCCGGCGCCCGCGTCCGCGCGGGCAGCGGGAAGGCGGCTGCCCCGCGCCCCCAGCGAAGAGGCGGCCCCGAGGGTCAGCGAGCCGGGGTCCAGAGCGGCTGCCCCGCCGCGCCCGGAAAAAGAGGCGAAGTCCCTTTTAGGGATTGGGAAAAGTTTCAAAAGTCTCCTTGCCGAAAGCAAGTTTTTACTTTCGTCCGGCCACGCCCCCTCCGGGGACTTTGCACCAATAACCCGGCAGCTGCGGGGAGCTGGCACCAATCAGGGCGGGGGGCGCCGGAATCCGGCGGCTCTAAGACCCAGCGGCGCGGAGCCAGACTCCGGCAGTCCAGCCTCCACTTGAAAAGACTTTAAAAAAAAAAAAAGAGTGATCGCTTATTAAAATTTATTCTAGTGTCACATTTTGGCTAATGGGCCCACATGCCCGGGCGTGGGGGCGGGGAGGGGGAGAAACCCATGCTCCTTGGCGGGTAAAGTGAATTCGAAATACAAAATCGAATTGATGAATGTAGCCCAGTATCTCCCCAAAGACCTTAGAAGTAGCAAAGACCCCGGGATTATTTTCCTTATTAATGAGTGATGAGGCGAATCATTAGATTTCCCAATTAGGGGGGCCCAGGTGTGGCGGATTCAAAGCGCGTGCGCGGCGCTGGGATGCGAGGGGCTTCCGCGGGCCGCTGTCGTCATCTACGCCGATAATTAATCCGCGGAGTGTGCAGGTTCGGGGCGTCGGGAGGAGCCCGTAGCCGTTTGGAGGCAAATGACAGAGGCCGGATGAAAGCCCCCCCCCGCGGAGGGGCGCAGGGGGGTGTCGGGGGGGCAGCCATTCCCGGGGGGGCGGTTTAGCCTCCGCGCGCGCGGTGGCTTCGGCGCGTCGCCCGCGGCACCGCTTGCCGTTCGGTCGGGTTCGGGGGAAATCGGGCGGCGTCGCGCGCTCATCTCCCCGCTTCCCCGGCCGCGTAGACGCTCGCGGGCCCCCGTCTGCGGCTTCGCAGCGTCTCTCCCTTTTCCCCGGAGGTAAAGTCCCTCGACAACCGCCTCCCGCGCTCCCCGGAGACGGGACAAAGCGGCCGGCCGGCGGCCCGGGGGGTGGGGGGGGCGGGGGGGCGCAGGGCAGGGCGGGCTCGGGGCGCGGACGACGCCCCCGGCCCCCCGCCCGCCCCCCGCCCGCGGCTCGCCCTGCGCGGAATGTTCGTCTGGTTGGCGTCTGATCCGGTGATCTGGGCACCGGGGCTCCGTGGGAGGAAGGGGTGAGCGATCCCCAAAGGTCAGGGCCCCCCCAGAGCGCCTACAGTCCAGACCCTGACCCGGAGCGACTCGAGGTCGTCGCCCTTTCCTCTGGGCACCCCGCAAAGTGAGCTTATTCGTGGGCTGAATATTTGTGCCTCCACCACCTCGGGCCATCGGATCGAGCTTACCCGCTTCCCCTTGGAGGGGAAGGACTCGCGAGAAGGGCTAAAGGCCGGTCAGAATTCTTCTGGAAGCCGCCCCCCGGTTGGGGGGGAAGAGCAGAGAGGAAGCGTGTGCGGTTTCGCCCCCACCCCACCCCTCTTCCGACGCCGCTCCCTCGGCTCCCAGGAAGGGGTGCGAGCGAATGCAGGGGTGCCGGCTTCGGAGGTGAGAGAGGGCGTGGAGAGGGCCCTTTCCTTCAACAGAGGAACGGAAGAAAGGTATTACGTGCGTCACCTATAAACGGTGACCCCTCCTGATAAACCCAAAATCAGAGGCAAAGTGCAAACCAGGTTCCTAGTTCCTTGACTGGTTCTGCTTCTGAAACACCGAATTTTTTATGCGCGCTCTCAGTCTTTCTCTGACTCAATTTTTTTTTTTTTTTTTTGCAACGAAGTAAAATAAAGCTTCCCAGCCCTCCGCTCACAGGTGAACGATTTGAGTGTTCCCCAGCCCACTTTCCCCAGTAATGCCTTTTATTTTTCAATATCTTCAGCTCCATCTTATAAAGATAATATATATCTCTCTCAGCCTCCCGGACTTCCAAGCAGACACCCCGATTTCTCACGATTTTACCAGAAATGCAAACTATTGATCAAGAAACACTCCTCAGTCTGTAGGCTTCCTGGAGAAATATTATTCACTCTGCTTTTATGAGGTGCTTTAAAAAAAAAAAAAAAAAGTCTTATCACAGCACAGGGCAAAACCCAAACTAACTGTGGACCGTGGAAAATAGATTCAAAAATGGCAATTTCTGTCTGAGTTTGTATTTACAAGCGTGTCCAGGTTGAAAATAATGTCGTCTGGGAAGCACTCGGTTGAGCGGCCAGAATTATTATACTCTCCCCTCCACCCCCCTTGGGCGGAAAGAAATCCTTATAATCCAGATAGAAAAGGTGAGAGAGACATTTTCCTTAGCCCGGGAGTTAGGTTTCTTCTCGCTCAGTAGGGCTCCGGGAGGGATGTTTGCACAGGTTAACAACACCCACACACCTGGACTTTGCAAACAGCATATTTCCGATCTTTTCTTTAAGCTGCCAGGGTATTTTGGGTTGGGGGCTTCTAATTCACTGCTGATTGCTTCCCCTCCTGATGCTGGAGTCGCGGAGCCCAGGGTGCAATCGGTCCCCCAGGGAGCCGTGCGTGTTACCAGAATGATGAGCGACGATGACTGCGGGAGAGAGTCGGGTCGCCCCCCTCCCCCCGTCCCCACCGCCTCCCTCCCTCCCGCACCTGGTCGCGGCGGGCCTGGGGTGTTGGCGCCATCTGAAGGCCAACCGGGGAACTACTCTGGAAAAGCAAAAAGAAACTCGGGCGCTCCGGTCGCCATGGAGGTGCTGCCACCGCGTGGACGCCCGTGAGCACTGCACGGCGGGAAGAAAAGCCTTCAAACACCGGTGAGGCCCGAGAGAAGCTGAAAGTGAAGCTGCGTGTGGCGCGTCGTTTAAGAAAAAGCAAAACATTTTCCATAGCTATGCGAGGCGTCAAGAACACGATCTGCGGGGAAACGAAATGTCTTGGAAGTTTCTCGGGAGCCAGAAAGCCTCTCTCGGGAGATTCGCTGAGGTTTTGAGCAAATAAAAGCCTCTGCCTCTCAGGTGGCTGCGAGTCTAAGAACTGCCGCCGGCACCCCCACCCCAGGGCCGCTGAACGAACTGCTTGTTCCTCTGTGTCCCCTCATGACAGCCGTTCTCCTGCCCAAGGTGTGGCGCAGGTCTCAGGGGATTCATCAGAAGCAACGTTTGCACGGGACTGTGTGAGGGCGGCACTGGCTTTAACAGAGGGAGAGGAGAGTCCTAAGAACGTCTGCAGCTTCTGCTTCTGGGGCGTGACAGGTAAGTCAACGAGGCCACAAGCAAAAGGAGGTTGTGCCTTCTCTGTTCCCAAGATATTCGTCCCAGGGCCCTTCCAAACTCTCCCCTCGGGCTCATGACACACCTTGGGTTTTCAGGCAAGGGACCTAAGAGAGGGCCCAGGCTTCCAAAACCTGCCTGGGACCTGCGGAGCCCCTGGGATGAGCAGATTCAACGCTGCTGCTTAAGAACCCGTTGTCCTCCGGCTCCTCGCCATTATCGTGTTTTTCGGGACCGCAGGCGTGTCCCTGATGAAAACTCTCTGAGCCCATTTCACCGAGCGAGGCCTTTCTCAGAAGCGGAACCCGTATGACGTTGTGAAAGGCACAGAGTGACAGGAGAGACGGCCACCCTTGGTTGAAAGATGAAAGAAGCCAGACAGCTAAACGCAGCCCTTGGTCCTGAATGGAGGAAGCGTCAAATGCAAATAAAGAAGCGACAGTTTTGAGGGTCCCCGGGGACATTTGGTCTGGAGTGTGCATGTTAGAGAATAATCTTGTACCGGGGTTAAAATTCGCGAGCGCGATCACCGCACGCGGTCGGGCAAGAACACGTCCTTGTTTCTGGAAGGAACGCGTCAAAATGTTTAGGGTTGGTGTCGTCGTTTCTGCAAGCTGCACGACACTGAACTGCGGGCGGGGGCGGGGGAGAAGGGAGGCGGGGAGGCCCGTGTGGAACGTCAAGTCCGGCAAAACCTCCAACCTACGTGCGGCGCGTGGGCATTCATCACTGGTCTTGTGCCTTTCGTTTTCCAGAATGAAAAAAAATGGGGGAAAAACACACCTGTTACTCTGAACGTTTAAAGAGGAACGTGCCACAGAGCAAACGTCTTTCCGCGGAGGGAATCGCAAAACGTAGCGTAGGGACCAACTCGGCCCTGGTGCCCTTCTCCTTGTGCTCCGGACGTTTCTGAAAACTAATCGGCAGCCGTGGGCTTCATCACATCACCTTGTGGTCGTTATATTTAAAAGAAAAAAAAAGCTGATTCTCTCAGGAGCCTTTTCTGCCTGGTGAGTCAAGTACGGTTGTAATCAGTGCAAAGATGCAAGCAATCCAGTAGAGCCTTCTAGATGTTTTCCACACAGGATATTACAGGCACACGTGTGGGGCGCCGGGGGTGGGGGGCTCAATATGTTAAGTGCCCAACATGGGCTCAGGTCCTGATCTCGCAGTTTGTGAGTTCGAGCCCCGCATCGGTAGCTGTGCTGACAGCTGGGAGCCTGGAGCTGCTTCGGATTCTGAGTCTCCCTCTCTGCCCCTCCCCTGCTTGTGCTCACTCGCTCGCTCTCGCTCTCGCTCTCTCTCTCTCTCTCAAAAATAAAAATTTAAAGCTATACGTGTGTTTCTTCCCAAAGGAAGCCGTGGGGTGCTTCTCCGCAAGTCCTACACAGTTGCCTTGGCCAGATTGCCGGGGAACTGGTTTGCCTGTGGGTCTGTCCGTCGCTGAGGCTGGCGCGGCCTCGGTGACAACCATCCCCAGTCTCGGCGACTTCCTGTCGAGCCAGGCCCAGCCTGGCAGCAGCTCTGCTCCTCCGAGTCCCTCGAGGGCCTGGGTTGTCGAGGGCGACCTCTCCTACCAGCTCGGCCCCGGGATGATGAAGTGCCAGAGCCCTGGGTCACTTTCCTCCGCAGCTCGTTGGCCAGAGCCGGTGGCCCAGGGAGCGCCCTGGCCGGTGGGCGGAGCCAGCGCTTGCGAGCGGCCTTACCTGCGGGGCTCAGGTCCTGCCTCTCTGGGCAGGTGGTGGCTGCGGCCTTCCTGTGCGCGGTCCCTGCGGCTGCCGTGACGCCGTGGCGCCTAATAGGTGCATGAGAATGTTTGTCGAATGAATGTAGGACTTTTGCAAGACGTTTCTGCCTACTGCATGGGAGACAATTTAATGTGTGCCTACTATGTGCTAGACGATCCGAGCGTGACAGCTCCTCGAACCCTCCTTTGGGGCAGGTACCATTAGTCTCACCACTTTACAAGTGAGGTGGGCGCAGTCTAGAGGCCTCAGGCCTTGTAACTGTCAGGTGACAGGACTGAGTCTCTGACCCCGTCACTTTGGCATTAGTCAGGACTTTGGAAGTCAGAGGGGGCTAAAAAGTTAAACTAGAAGCGTCTATGTGCATGTAAAAACAGTCTAAATGGAAACATATGGATGTATAATTTTATAACTCTATATACACTGCGAAGTGTATGCACAGAGGCATGACTTCTGAACACACGTGACTCAATGTCCCTGAAATTTGAGCTTTCTGTATCACCAGCTGGAAACCCTGTCATGAACCCTGTGGGGTAAATAGACTCATTATCGGAGCGTGTGAAAAGGGGACTGTTCTGGGAGGTGCAGACAGGGCTTCGACGGTGTGGACGAGGGCAGGGGGAGAGAGGGGAGACGGCGGTTTGTTTTCACCTATGGGGTGGCTGTTCTGAGCCCCAGGGAGTAAGCCAGACTGGGATCACAGTGCAGGGCAGCTTTGAGCAGAGCCTCAAAGTGACCGCGGGTCTCTCAGTGGCAATGGCCGGGGTAGGCCCCAGGGGTCCTCTAAAGAGCTGAACAGAGTCCGGGGTGCAAGGGAGTCTGGCCACGGCTGGCACTGGATGCTCTCCACCCTTTAGGAAACTCATGAGAGCAAAGAAGGTTCCCCTGCCGGACCCCAGCCTTTGCACGTGGGTGTCCACACTGGAGACTCCTAATGCCAGACCAGCCTGGACCCTCCACAGGGCCTTTGCACGTGCCGTTCCTTTTGCCTGGGTCCCTGGCCCTCAGTTCCTTGCTGCCTTGCTGCTTCGTCTGGGACCTCCTCCCATCTGCCTCCTCCGTGTCTCGCCCACCCCCATCCTGATTCGCTTCCCGCCATGTGCCGTCTGGCTCGCCCCCGGCCTGGGGCGTGAGCAGCAGGTGAGCCGGCCCGGCCTGGGCACCCGCTGCACCCCACACCCTTCTGCTCTGCCCGGCCCAGACTCCACGCTCCAGGACTGGAAGCTCAATGGGTAGATGCCACCTCAGGCTTCAGGAACAGCTGGTCCTTCCTGCCGCGACCACGACCCCGGGCCGCGCCCCCAGCTGGTGCTGGGGCCCAGGGCCCAATCCCGGTAGTTGCTGGCGCCTGTCCGAGGCTGCGGCTGCGCGGGCAGCGGGGACACAAATGGTCCAAGGCTGTCCCGGAAGGGCCGAAACTTCTGTTTTGGCAAAACGGACACAGCCCTTTTTAGTCCTTAGCCTATTAAACAATCCCACATCCATTAAGGATTAGACGCAGCTTCCGAATAACTGCGTGTCCCTGAAGCGCGTATTCAGGGGAGCAGGGCAGGGGGTCTGTCCTTTGCGCTGTGACAGACGGGGCAGGGGACTGGCTCTCTGGGGCTCCGAATACGACGGAAACTCACAGAGTCGACGAGCCCCGCGTACCCCGGGAAAGCAGGCTCTGCTGTTTCTCCCCCGCGAGGACGGCTCTGATCTTCTGCCTCCCTGCTCTGTGTGTAAAGACGGTAGTAAGTTTACTTAGGAGAAGCCGGCTGGTTCCGTGCACGAGGGGCCGGTTCAAATCAAGACCCAAGCGGGCCCCGGGTTGTCCCTGCGGCAGCCACGTGTGTGTGTCGCATTAGCGTCTGGGTCCACCAGACGATGCCCGAGCTCCGAGCGCCCCGACTCCGCCCTCCGGGTCCCCAGCTCCCAGAGGAGGCTGGCTTAGACCCAGCGCCTTGAAGTAACGCCTCTGAGTCCGCTGCTCCCCGCCAGGGACGCAGCGTCGTCGCGTGATGACCGATTCCCACTTGGATGCCACAGTTTCTCTGCGCCCCACCCTTCCCTCCTGCTGGCCACCGGGCCAGTTTGGGGTGCGGGAGGGCATTCCCGGGGTGGGAAACACACCAACAAAAGCAGGAAGGAGAAGGGCCGGGGGGGTTGACAGAGATGAAGTCTGGCTGACGGAGGAGGCTGCGTGGCAGGTGACCCCAGCAGACCTGGGGGGCTGGCCAAGAAGTGCCCTGGGGGCCAGGAGGTCTCGGCTGGAAGGCACGCAGGGGGTGCAGGTGCAGGGCGGGCAAGACGGGGGCCAGTGGGGGGGGACCAGAGAGGAAGGAGGAGGAGGGAGGGGGAGGGAGGGGGAGGGGGGAGGGGCAGGGAGGGGGAGGGGAGGGAGGGGGAGGGAGGGGCGGGGAGGGGAGGTGGGGGCCACAGACCCCGGGAGAGGACAGAATAGGGAGACAGGAGCCGTGTGCAGTCTGAATTGTGTGACACACCCTGGGCCCGGGCAGCGGCGGCAGGCGTCCCCGTGACACTTGGGGCGCCCTCACCTCGCCTTGGTAGCAGGTCTGGTGAAACGCCAGATGCTGATGGACAGCCTCCCGGGACCCCAGGATGGGAGAGAGCACGTAACTCAGGAGCAGAGCCAGATAACAGAGGGACACCTGAGGGGGAGGGAACCTTCTAGCACCCCAGGAGCCAGGAGTCTTCATTATGATTAGAATTAGTTCCGGGTTGGTTTGTTTTTCTTTTTTTTTTTTTTTTTGAGCGCTTTCGGAGCTGTGTGTGTACGTGCCTGTGGTATGTGCCAGGGGTGGGGAGGTCAGGCACAGAATGTGGCATTTCGTCTGTACCTGTGACGTTTAGGGGCTGGATGGCTGGTGTTTCAGAAGCGCACGCGGGGAGAGGTCCGGCTGTCAGCGCGCGGCACCGCAGGTGACTCCCTGGACCCCACCCCTGAGCTTCTCTTGTCTAACAGGATGGTTGGGGGCAACGACCGCGTGCTCGCTGCGGGCTGGCTGTGCTCAGACTCCGGGGGAACCAGCCTGCTCTGACCCCCCCCCACCGTTCTAATGGAGGAATCCCTTCCCCCACGTTTCACAGGAAAGGGAACAGAACCCCAGAGAGGTGAGCGAATTGCCCAAAGTCACACAGCTCGGTGACCCATGGCCATGATTCATGCTCTCGCCTTTTTCACTATGTGTCCCTCTGGCCGGGGGTCGTGAGGACATGAGGAAAAGCCGTCCAAGCTAGGAAACCCTCCCGTGAACCCGCACACCCTGGGAGCAGCTGACGCGCCCTCCGGTAGCTGGCGGCTGAGTAAACCGTGTTCTGTCCAGAAGAGGGAATGATATTCAGCACTCAAAAGAAAAGAGCTACCAAGCCTGAAAAGATCTGAAAGAACCTTAAATGCATATTACTGAGGGACATGAGGCCATCTGGAAAGGCTACAGATCTAGGATCCTGCCTCTGTGACCTTCTGGAAAAGGCACAATATGGAGACGGTAAAATGTCAGTGTTTGGCAAGGACTAGGGGGAGGGGAATGAATGGGTGCGGCAGGGAATTTGGGGGGGGGATGGTGAGGCCATTCTGCGCGATACCACAATGATGGATGCACGTTTATCTGTGTGTCCAAACCCACAGAATGCCCACCGCCAAGAACGTCCCCTAATGCCAGCTGTGGACCTGAGTGTGCCTTGGGTGGGGCTGCTCCTGTGTGACAAAATCACACAGACGGGGCCGCTTAAACAAGCCTTTGTTTCTCACAGGTAAGTCCGAGTCTCGAGGCTGGGAAGTCCAAGATCAAGGGTAAGAGCAGATTGGGGTCCGGTGAGAGCCCGCTTCCAGGTTCACGGATGCCCATCTTCTTTCTGTGGCCTCCCACGGCGGCAGGGGTGAGGGAACTCTCTGGGGTCCCCTTCATAAGGGCACTGGTCCCACCAAGAAGGCTCTGCTTTCACGACCTGCCCCCTCCCAAGGGCTCTACCTACTACAGCCATCGCATTGGGCATCGGGCTTCAACATATGAATGGGGGGGAGCACAGACATTCAGTCTATGGGATGACGATGAGTCAGAGGTGATGGAGATGAAGGTGTTGCCGTGCTGTGGGGTCCTGGGGGGGGGCCGTGGAGGGAGGTGGGGGGCTGTGTATGGGAACTCTCCGTACCTTTGGCCCAACTGTGCTGTGAACCTAAAATGGCTCTATCAGGTCTATTTTTATTTTTTTAATTTAATTTTTTTTTTAATTTATTTCTAGGAGAGAGAGATACAGCATGAGCAGGGGAGGGTCAGAGAGAGAGGGAGATACAGACTCCGAAATAGGCTCCAGGCTCTGAGCTGGCAGTCAGCACAGAGCCCAACGTGGGGCCCGAACCCACGAACCGCGAGATCATGACCTAAGCGAAAGTCGGACGCTTAACCGACTAAGCCACCCAGGCGCCCCTATCAGGCCTATTTTTAAAAACTCTCAAGTCCAGGTGCAAATGTACATACATGATCAAGTCTGAAGCGTTGGGTCACAGGGCACTGGGGGCGCTTCTAATTTGGAAACATGGAATGAAGGGGCCAAAGGGAATGGCCTGGGGAGTGCCTCCTGGTTTCTAAAGTTTGTTCCTGGTGGCTTGGTACTGTGTTGGGGGTGCTCCAGGCTGCGCTCCCAAAGGACTTGGGCTGTTGGTTAGCACCCTGGCCGCTGCTCTGAGCACAGCCGGTTAACAGCGAGTCCTGCACACACTTACACTGTGGGGGCCAGGTCAATGTGCATAAAATATCCTCCACAGCTCTACTGTGTTTTCCAGAAAGTGGGGAAAGACACCAACCTTCCGGAGATATTTTATTCTATAACCTTCTATATTTTATAACCTTTTGCGAGCCTGTAAGAGACACAGCCACCCCCATGCAGCGCCGGGACTGCTAATGTCCTTGTGTATTAACGCCACGAATACCACCTAGGAATGTAGAGGTGTGACCAGGGGCCGCAGATTTGTAATTAAGTACATCGGGGTCACATCACGAGCCGCCCCTTCCCAGCTGGGCGACTCTGGGCAAGGCTCCTTAACATCTCGAGTCTCTGTTCCCTCCCCTGCGGAATGTTACCGTCGCTGCCCACAGGTGTGGTGAGGACCGTATTCAGGTGTGTCTTCTAAGGCCCTTAGCCTGCAGCCTGGCACGTTCGTGGCAGCGTTTGCTACTGTCATCAATTCTGTTCTATCTGATGAAGGCAAAGGGCATAGGATCCGTTGTGTCGAGCTTGAGGAAGCCCCCAGAACGCCCAGACCTCATTCCCCTGCTGGAAGCGGAGACCGAAATGCCTTGTCTATTTGGCGTGCGTTGCCAGGATCTGATGAAATACTGGGTATAGAAAAGTAGCTGCCACTTCTTGCCAGCTTGTGATGCAGGAGGCTCACTGTTAAGGTTGTGCAATTACTCAGGAGGTGGTTACTGACGACCTGGCTTGTTACGGCCTCGTTTCGGGAAGGGTCACCTTCCTAGAGCGGGAACCCCCCCTCTGCCAATGGACCCACTCTCCCTGTGGAGTGGGGCCCAGAGAGGGATCGGACCTGGCCGTCTGTGCAGCCACTTCCTGGACCTTAGACTGACACACCCTACGTGGCGAGCAAAGGCAGGCGGCCACGTTCTTTCAGTCTCTAGGAGATCCAGAGGCCACGGTAAAATCAAGGGGTGTTTATCAAGGTGTGGCCCTGGGGGGCACATAGGTTTCACCCAGCGGCCGGGCTGGCCTGATCCCACGCGCGGCGAATCCCACTCCAGCAACCTGATATCTTAAGATGTCCTCTGTATGTCCTCGGAGAAGGGGAATCATATCCTGGGGGGGCCATCAAGGCCGGCTTCTCGGAGGAGGCGGCCTCTGGGGGAACAGAAACGGTGAGGTGTGTTGGAACTGGCAGTGGGCTCTGAGGGGCCGGGGCTTCTTCACCTCGGTAGCCCCAGCGCCCTGCAAACGCCGGCGGGAACAGGCGCTCCACGCGGACTTGCTCCAAGAACAAACGACAGCCCAGGCACCAAGCCAGGCTCTCTGCGCCCGTCCCTCCACCCCGCCCGCGGAGACGCACGCGCATGCGCACCCCATGCCCTTCGCAACGGACCTCCGCGGCGACGCCACCGCCCCCTTGCGGTCCGTGCGCAGGCGCGGGAGAGTGCGCGAGCGGGTGACGTCACTCCGCGCCGACTCCGCCTGTGGAGGCGTCGCTCGCCGGCCGCGTCGTCATGGAGCCCAGGACCGGTGAGGGGACCGCCGGAGACGCGGGCGCGGAGCCACCAGAGGGGCAGGCGTGGGGGCGAGTGAGGGGCCTCCAGGGGGGGGCGGAGGGGGGGGCGGGCTGGTGAAGGGCTGGCGGGGGCCACCGTCCGGGCGGGTCACCCGTTGTCCGGGTGGGGAGTGGGGAGTAGGTGACAGGCCACCGGAGAGGCGGGCGGGGACGGAGGGCCTGGGCCGGGGACCGCCGGGGAGACGAGGGGACGCGGAGGGGTCCGAGCGGGCTTGGGGGTCCAGGCGGCGGCGGTCTCGGACCTGGTACCCGACGCCGCCGGCGGAGTAAGACAGCGGGGAGAAGAGAGAGGGCTACTTGCTGTGCCCATGGCGGTGTCGGTGGGCGACACCTGTGAGACCTGCAGTCGCCTCCCTGGAGACCAGGTGAACTTGGTGGGCGGGGGCGGGGCTGGAAAGCACCGTAACTTCAGCGCTGGTTCGCAGCGTCTTCCTAGGGGCGCCTGGGTGGGGGGTGCTCAGTAGATTCTTGATTTCGGCTCAGGTCTTGATCTCACAGTTCATGGGTTCAAGCCCCGCTCTGCGCGCGACAGCACGGAACCTGCTTGGAATTCTCTCTCTCCCTCCCTCCACCCCCCTAAATAAACTTTTTAAAAAATCACCGCCCTCTTAAATGCCTCCCGAGGTGTCGCAGTGCCAGGCCCTGCCCAGGCGCTGGGGACACTTGCTTCACTGCCCCTGGGCTGCAGGAGGTCACCCTCGAGTGGGAGAGCTCTGGCGATGGCTGCGGGGGTGCGGGGCCCAGATCACACCCAGTGCTGAGGCCCAGGGAGCAGGGTCTGGGGATAAATACGCCCCTGCGTTTACTGGGTGTGCAGTTTGTGAGCAGCCCGTCACCAGGTGCTGGTAGTCACCAGGAGCGAGCTCAGAGCCACAGGTCGGGGATGACACGGCCCGCGACCCGCTGAGGGACCTGAAAAGGCCATTATGGAACGGGGTGTCGTTCATTCCCCTGCTTATTCCCCATGTGTGTGTAACTCTCTGCAGGCAGGGCCCTGTGCCCCTCGAGTCTGCCCGCTCACTGGGGTTTCTAAATGGGGGTCACTCCAGTGTTTGTGGTCAATGGTCCCTGTAGAGCAGGGGCCACAGCTTCTTATATTTCGTGTGTCCCAGTGCGGTGCTGGGGATGCTGTAACACCTGCGGGCTGTTCGTGAAGGTGGAAAGTGGTGGTGATCTTAGAGTTGTGCCAGTGAAGCCGTGTTTGAGGAAGCCAGACGGGGGGTGCTCTGAGTTCCTGCAGGAGGGACTTCTGCCTGTGACTGGGCCCTCAAATACTCCCAGGTGATGTGACGTGTCCCCGAAGGGCAAGGAGGCCCGAGAGGCACAGAGGTGGACAGGTGTGGGGACCAGGGAGCCACAGGGCTTGAGCCACGTTTTGAATCCAAAGCGAGGAACAGGGGGGAATGAGGCTGAGGTGGGCAAGGCTTTGCAGGCAAGAGCTCCTTGTGACCCCGTGACCGAGAGGTCCCAAGACACTGGAGCAGAATGGAAGGGCAGGGGGTCTTCCTGGAGGTGGTGCTGAAGCTGAGCCCTGAAGAGTGAGGGTCTGTCGAGGGGACAGAGCTGAGAAGACCTGCGGGCAGAGCTCCCAGCAGGGGAGAAAAGCCAAGTGCTGGAAACTGTGCGGCCCAACCCCGGGCCCCAGGTGCTCCCCCAGCCACGGCGCTGATGCCTGCAGTGGCCTAGAGGCACAGCTTGGGTCAGGAGTCCCCAGTGGTGTCTGCCCTGGGTCCCTGGAGGCTCTGAGACTGGGCTGGGTGCCATGCTGAGAGCATTGAGGCCTAGCTGTGGGGCGCAGGCAGTGGGCCCTTGCACCTCAGAACTACGCAGGGGGGTTAGCAGACCGGGGTGAGATGGGCAAAGTGCACGTCAGTACCTGAAGACTGGAGACCAGCCGTTGCCTGGGTAAGTTGTGGCCTGTCCCCAGAGCGGAGCCCCAGAGCCGACACAGCCCGCATAAGGACAGCCGTGCTCTCGGACGGCGCCCGCACTCGCTGCAGAGTCCCGCCACGGCCCAGCATGCAGGCCAGGGGTCTGTGCAGGGAGCCGCCTCAGGAAAATCTGTGACCGGAAGCGTCTGCTGTGTGGGGCCAGAGGTCCCCTGGAAAGAATCCAGGAGGAAAAAGAAGTCCAGTTGTGAAAAACAAACTGAGAGTGTAACTGATTCACGTGATGCAAAGCCATACGATTCAGAACCGTCTGTGGTGAGAGACCAGCTGCCAACCCAGCCCACCACCCGTCCAGACCACTCCCAGCTCTCGCCTCCCGGGCTGCTCCCTTGGGTCTCTTCTCAATAGCCTGCGTTCCTTTAGGGGAGACCGAGGACCCGTGAGATTATCCCTGCCCCTCCTTCCTACCCAGATGATGAGAGGTGTCCCAGCCACACACAGGACATGTGGCACCTCCATCAGCTGTGAGGGACACCATCTCAGTTCTCTGAAAAGAAGAGGTCAGCTGTCACCGCCAGCTGCAGAGATGAACGTTGCCCGAGCACCCCGCATGTGTCCCTGTGGCGACTGTCAGGTGGCACAGGCAGGAAGCACCCCCCTTCATTGGCAGTTAGGGCACAGTGGTGTTGGGGGCATACCAGCGAATGAGGTGACCTCACTGGGAAGTCCCCTGCCTTGTGATTCCCAGTGCTGGCCGCGTGACAAACTGTTAGGAAAACAGACTGATGGGGCGCCTGGGGGGCTCAGCGGGGTTGAGCGTCCGACGTCAGCTCAGGTCATGATCTCACGGTCTGTGCTGTGCTGACAGCTCAGAGCCTGGAGCTGCTTCAGATTCTCTCTCCCTCTCTCTCTGCCCCTCCCCCTGCTCACTCTCTGTCTCTCTCTCAAAAATAAATAAACAGTAAAAAATGACTTGAAACAAACTTCTGAAAAAGTGTGAGGATATCCTTTTGGACCAAAAATGAAAATTAAGTCAGTATTTCAAATACGTCTATGCAAAGGTGCTGGCGTTATGTCTTCCTGCCTAACTGGAAACTGCTCCGCACGGTTCTGCACTCTACAGAGCACGTGGTTAACGCAAATGTCATCAACATGCTCCAATCAAATAGGAATCATTTGTTGCCAAGAACGCACTTCCAAAGTTGCATATAAAATAAGAAATTACTGCACTAATGAAGGGAACGGTAACCCAAAATAATAGGCTTACAAAGCATTTAGGTTTAAGACCAGCTTCCTGGATGTATAGCCCAAGCGCACTAGTCACAGCCCCGGCAAAGCTGGATGGACCTGGATGGACCGAGGATGCAGTGCCTTCGCCCAGCGGCACTGGGCACTGGGCGCATTTCCGAGCGAGGACAGAGGAGAGCTCAGCTACCTGGCTTGGATTACATTTTGTTTCCTGCTGCTGCGGCTCAGTGGGGCCAGATTAAGTACCTGGGTGGTCTTGAGTTTACTCTGTTTTTGGACGTTAGCAATGTGTTGTGACTTTATGACTAACCCTGATTTTTTGCTGTAGAGACGAGAAGCACTGGGTTGGTCTGGCCTGAGTGAGCTGAGGGTGTGGCTGGAGGAGCCCCCCCTCCCCCGCTGCCCCAAGCCATCCCGGGCCGCCCCCGGCCACCCCTGCGCGGGGCTTCCTTCTGCCACGCTAACCCGTCCCACCCTCTGTCGCCATAGGTATTTCCAAGCAGGACATTCGAGAGCAGATCTGGGACTACATGGAATCCCAAAATCTAGCGGATTTCCCCCGGCCTGTTCATCACAGGATTCCCAACTTCAAGGTACTGAAGCGCTCCTGGAGCATCCAGAAGGGGAACAGGCTATTCCTGAGTGAGTGAGTTAGCCGTGCATTTGCTGCCCCACTTCCCACGCCGGGTGGGCAGTGACACTGCATTGCTGGCCTGGCCTCTGTGGTTGGGGACACCCTCATCCGAGTCACCTAGCCTTCACTTGCATAGACGCTGACCCTCCTGTGCAGGGTTGGCGGTTGGTGGTGTCCTGTCCCGAACTGATGCCACAGCGCCCTGTCACCTCCCGACATGGAGTAAGACGCTTGTCCTGTGGCCACAAGCATGTCATTGTGGTGCCTTTTCACACGTGGCTCCTTTTCTTTTTTAACGTTTTTTTTTTTTTTGAGACAGAGACAGAGCGTGAGCAGGAGAAGGTCAGAGAGAGAGGGAGACACAGAATCCGAAACAGGCTCCAGGCTCTGACCTGTCAGCACAGAGCCTAACGTGGGACTTGAACCCACGAACTGTGAGATCATGACCTGAGCCGAAGTCAGCTGCCCAACTGACTGAGCCACCCAGGTGCCCTTACACGTGGCTCCTTAAGACCAGCAGGGAGTAGTGCACGTGGAGAAGGGAGCCCCAGCCAGTTTCTCTGCACAGGAAGGCCTCAGACGTCCCTGACGACGCCAGGCCTCAGTTTCCCCACTGTTCAAAACAGAAGATGATCAGAGATGTCTGTGTGTGGTAGTGTTCTCAGGACACGGGTGTGCTTCAGCGAACAAACATGCCAGCTCAGGATTCTGGCACGTTTTCCACAAGGAAAACAAAGCACTTTCGGGAAATACCTGGATTGCCCTGTCAGCCCAAAGCAGGTGTGGCGTTTCACTGCTGTCTTCCCCCATTTTGGCTGGACTCTGTGTCCTGGCTCCTTGGAAACAAGCTCCTGTCCCTCAGAAAACCTGTGCTTTCTGTGTGATTTCTGTTGCTATTTTGTTTTGTTTTAGTGCTTGTTTTCGCAGGGAGAGAAATTTATATCAAGTACAGGAGAAAGAGAAAGGTGCACAGATTCAGTAAAAAATGCTTAAAGAGGAAGCACATTGGAGAGGTTCCGGGTTGGTGGTAATCCGTTCTCTCTTGGTGTAGGCGGTAGTTAACACACGCGTACTCCTTTTGTGAAAATTCATCCAGGTACACACGATTCCTTTTTGGAATGTATATTTTAAGTTAAAAATAAACTGGGGCTGGGGTTCCAGGGTGGCTCAGTCGGTTAAGCATCTGGCTTTTGATTTCTGCTTAGGTCATGATCTCACCGTTTGTGGGATCGAGTCCCACATTGGCTCCGCGCTGACAGTGTGGAGCCTGCTTGGGATTCTCCCTCTCTCTCTGCCCCTCCACTGTGTGCTCACGCCCTCTCTTTCTCTCTGTCTTTGAAAATAAACAAAAAAAAAAAATAGACAAATTACCCTGACTGCTCTCCCAGACTTTTCTTTGGGTGACTTCTAGATGTTGTCCAAGAATTAGCCGCTCCCCTGTCTGGGTGAAATGCCGGAGCAGTCCGCTCACGCGTGCGGTGGGCCCGGGGTCCTGCCGTCCGGCCAGGGCGCTTCCCGAGCTGCTGAGCACCCCCACACTTGCAGGCCTTCAACATGGCCAGAACCAGTAAACTCAGGCCTGACGCTCCCCAGACAAATGCTCGCTGCTTCGTCCTTGACGTGACTGCAACCCTGTTTGCCTCAATAGGGCTCTTACCTGGCTTGCCAAAACATCAGAGACCTAGACGTTTTTGCCAGGACACGGGAAGTGAAAGTGGGCCCTGACAAGCCGCTGGAAGGCGTCCGGCTGCTGGCGTTGCAGGTAAATCCTGTTTTCCTGAGCCGGAGCCCCGGCTGCTCACGAAAGGGGCGCTCCAGGCGCCCGGCAAACGTGTGCAAAAGCCTCTGTTGAGGAAGATGGGGCTTCTGACTCCCTCAGAAGTTGGCGCAGGACACCCTTGGGAGTTTTATTCGAGGACAGTCCAAGTGTCTTCCATTTGTCTGTCAGAAGTCACGAGTGTTCCTAATTCAGAGGTCAAAGGTGTTCAAAATGGTCACCTGGAGCATTCCTAAATTGGATGTGCTTCATCAGAAGAGAAGGACTATTTCCTCTTACTACTTTCATCTTCCAATTCTTTGACCTTTTTGATGAGCCGTGATGAGGAACTTGACGGTGTTGCCCGAATATGTAAATTAGAACAGCGTTGCTGTGAATCCAGTAGCTTCATAAGTACAAACAGGAGACGCATGAACGTGAGTGTTCGCAGCTCCCGTGCAGCTGTAGACCCGAGACTAACGTGTAAGTTAAATACAGACGGAGCCGTGAGAGCAGGAGAGTGCGGGTAACAGCGCCGATCCCCTGTGGCGGCTGCTGTGTTGAGACAAAGCGCTGGTGAGGACGGGACTGGGGGCCTGGAACTTTCAGCGCTGCCGCGCCCCGCGTGGCAGGCCAGCGTCCCAGGGGCGCCCTGCAGCCTGGGGGTGAGGCGAGCACCCGAAGGTGACCCTGTGGGGGTTGAGGGGGGTGCAGGGCTCCTGCTCTGGCTCCTTCAGGAGTCGCATGTAGGGAACCCCCGTGTTAGCTGGTTGTGGTTCAGCCCCAGGACAGGCTCCCATTTAGGCTTTTCTGCTGGAAGCGTTCTGTCTTCCAGCCTGTTTCCCGGGCAGTGTAATGAACCGTGTAATGAATGAGAGGCAATTATCGCAGCCGCAGAGAAGGGCCCGCGGTGAGTGGGCCCCACGTGTGAGGGCACAGCTCTCTCTAAACCCTTCCCTGTATCACCTCGATTAGGCCTACCAGCTACCCTCCGGGAGCGATCCCTGCCCCTCGTGACACGGAGCGGTCGAGTGACTTGGCCATGTCCCATGTCGGTAGCGGTGGAGTGGGGATCGCGACCTGCACTGTGACTCCAGGGCCAGCTCTGTGCGTGTGCCCTCAGCACTGAGTCAGAGCCTTGAGGGTGTTGGAGACTAGTCACGGTGCCCTGCGGGAGGGCAGCCGGGTGGGGGCGGGTGTCCTGCGGGAGGGCAGCCAGGCGGCGGGGTGTCCTGCGGGAGGGCAGCCAGGCGGCGGGGTGTCCTGCGGGAGGGCAGCCGGGCGGCTGGTGGAGGAGCAGTGTCCTCCGTGTCTCCATTCCTTCCTGGGAGAGAAATAGTCAAGTTCGAGAACCTGCTGCACCCCAGGCTCATGGGCACAGGGATGTGGTTGTGAAACAGACACAGACACATGTGCTTCCTGCGCTCGGGCTGCTGGCTCCTCGATGTTGCTGGAGACTCAGTGGGTTAGGAATCACCCAGGAAGCAGGTAAACCTGCAGGCTTTGCGACGCCTCCTGAGTGTAGGCAGGGTCGGTGGTGCGGCGCCCACGGCCTGTGCCTGGGGACACGGCGGCCTGTGGCTTGGGGATACACAGCTCCCCAGGCTCCGCCCCGGACCTTCAGGCAGTTTCTAGAGTCTCTTTTTAACAAGGACCCTGCTGGTGCCTGGAGAGCCACCAGCCAGGCCTGCACTTGTCACACACAAACATACCCCACTCCCGCCGCATGTTGGCACCACCAGAGGGAGCTTTGAAAACTGCCCGTTGCCGATGTCGGGGACTCTGAGTGGCTCTGGGCCTTGGTTAAGTCTCTGAGCTCCCCAGGTGATTCTAAAGTGGAACTAGGGCTGAGAGCCACCGAGCTGGTGAGGGAGAAGCTTCCAGAAGAGAGGGAGAAGCCAGAATGATACGTAGTACACCAGCGTCTCCAGACTGCAGATGAACCCAGACCTGTTTCACACTTGAAAGGAAAAGAGCATGTGGTGACAACTTGTGTTGAAATGTTTCCTCGGCCACGGCTTTAAGTAGGCCAGCCGCGATTTTATAGGTCTTGTGTCGGGCTTAGGCTGTCATCTCCTGCACAAAAACTAAAATATACTCTTTTTACACCAAAGATTTTATAAATTTTACAGTTGACTCATGGGCTGCCCCTGTGTAATCTGCAGGGATGCTTGTGGCAGTGGTTCTGGAACTTTCCTGGATGTCAGAATCACCTGTGGAACTCTCCCCCACTGCCCCGAGCTTCTGGTCGTTTCTCACAGGCGTCCAGGGGCTGCTGCCGCCACTGCCCGGGGTCACACTTGGAGAACCAAGGCGTCTGGGAGCTAAATCGAAGGGGGCTGGGGACTCAGGTCAGCACACGTGCCACTTGTGATGGGCACTGACCTGGGGGGCTGCCGTTGGTGGGCAGGAGGCCAAGGTCATGCAGGGCAGGCGCCCAGCGGCAGCACTGTGGCCGCGGGGTGCATAGCGCTGCGCGAGGAGGCCACAGGGAGGGCCTGGTTGGACTCCTTGGGCCGCTGGGCCGCTTTGCACTGTCGTTCCTTAGCCCTTAGCGATTCTGAGCGGCAAGGAGAGTAGAATTCGTGAGTTTGACGACACGCTGGGTGGGCTAGCGGCCCTGAGTAGTTCTTTGTACTTAATTAGGTGTGCAAAGAGGCCATTCGCCAGAAGTGCCTGGGACGGTAACTTGCATCTGCACTGAGACGTTAGCGATGCACACAGGGGAGTTCCTGGGCTTAGTTTTATAATTCACTGCCTGTCTTTCTTTTCAAAGAGCAAAAAAACGTTGTTGGTGCCAACACCACGGCTGAGAACGGGGTTGTTTAATAAGATCACACCACCCCCCGGGGCAACGAAGGACATCCTGAGAAAATGCGCCACCTCTCAGGTAAGTGCGGGCACGGCAGCGCTGCTCTCGGAGACACAGGGCCCCACAGAACTGAACGTGTCTCTCCCGAAGCCAGATGAGCAGAGTACAGGAGCCACATGGCAAAACTATGGGTCCACGCGCTGCAGGTTTGTAGATCGTGTTTCCTGTTACAGATGAAGGGGAAACGAGTTCCCTGGTCCTCTGGCTCCTCCGTGTTAACTGTGCCACCGTCCGGGCTGCCTAGCACTTTCTGAAGTGCCACAGAGCAGCTGGGAGCTGGGAGGCATTTCCAGAACCCAGCCGCAAGTTGCCTCGGCAGCTCTGAATGACGGCGTTAGTAACGCAGGGACGGGCTCTTCCCGAGTGTCTCACAATGTGGTCAAACCGAACTGTGAAACTGCCATCCTGAGGGCCCCGTAATCGGATTTGTCTTGTATTCAGAGACAAAGAAGTAGAATTTGGTGACCTTTTTCAGAGTCCTAGAACAGACTCCAACCTGTTAGGTTCCTAATCTATTGGGAATAAAAAATAGGGCATCAAGAGATTCCTTTTCAATTTTATTTGTTTATTTTTTCCATTGCATCATTTTAATATAAGCAAGATGATCATGTGTCCAAGTATTGCTGGTCAAGTGTGAGTTGTACAATAAATGGTAGAGAATTCATCCCGTCAGTGGTTTGGCTGGAAGCTGTGTATCGGCGGCTCTGTGACACAGGCCGTGTAAGTGCAGGCCGCACAGAGGAGCCCCCGCACACGGATTCCCTCCTCCCTGCTCATCTGTACCCACATGTATAATTAAGATACTCCTTTTTAAACAGGATTTTCCATTTAAGTCTGTTGTTTAAAAATTGAATGTTTATGGTCACTTACTGATACCTTTATTCCAAGAATAGAGTTTGGTGTGGCTTAAAAACCCTGTGTAGTAGAGTACAGTAAGAAAACACGTGTAGGAAAAGTGCGAAGGGAAAATCAGAAAAACGAGAGCTGGCTGTGCTTCTGCTTAGTGTTCAGAAGTGCACCCTGGGCGATGGTCTGCAGCTGGCAGACCCGGGAGCCGGCAGGGGTGTGACAAATGGCATGGCAGCCGGAGATTTGGGACTGTAAGCACGGCTCCCGTCCTGGGCTGAGGCCGGGTCCCATGGCCGGTCCCTCACACAGGCTCCTGGAAGTGTGACCCGGGGGCTCTGTGCCTGAGCTTCAGCAGGGTCTGAACAGCTGGGTTTGGGTTCTGTTACCACGTGAGGCACCGGAACCTGAGAAGGAGGTTTTCCTTCTCTTCATGGCCCAGGGAAAGTGCCAGCGTGGAGGGTCATGACACACTCATTATTCGCGCTGCCAGAGCTTAGTGGCAGAACACTGCCACCACGTGGGTCGTCTCTAGGACACTCCGGTGAGTGCTTACTTTGTGGCAGACCACTCTGAATTTGTCCCTTACGGCCTCTGCCACCGCCCCATCCACCCGTGTGGTATTGGGGCCTTTGTGCCTGTTCTCTGACTCGGGATCTTCCAGGGAGCACCTCTGTGGGCAGACAGAAAGGTTTGTCAGCTGAATTTTTGTTGAATCAACTGAGACTGTGGCGAGTCGGGGAGGCTCCTGGCTGCTGACACGGTGTTTGGCCTGAGAGAGCGGCCGGAGCCGCCCGAGGGGTGGGGGCCGCTGCGTGCTCACCACGGCTGCCGCACACCGAGCCCGCTGAAACAGGGCCGAGGGTGTGGGCCGTGGGTGTGAGATGGCAGCCGCCACGGCCATTGTGACGTTAGGATAAGCAGGTCTTTGCGCAGCAGGGACAGCAGGCTGGGAGGCCCCCAGGCCACCCCCGTGCCGATCCCGTGGGTGACTTGTCACGTACTTTAGGCAGGACACGGTCCCACGTGCTGTGAGCCTCCCCTGCTGGGCCCGGGTCTGTACAAGGTCCTAGTCTGGTTCCTAGACTGATCCGTGCCCCTTCACACCTGAGACTCATGGCCAAATCGGCCGCCCTGTTCTTTAAATACAGGCCTTCGTTAGTATAAACGTGTGTGCTGTAGGTGGGTTTTGGTTGAAGGAGTAATATTTCAGAAGTGGACGTGGTGTACGCCCCACACGTTTACCGGCCACATCTCGTGCGCTAATCGCGTCACCTCCACCATCTTCCGTCCCGGCACCAGCCCGATGAGGCGACGCCTCTGCCTCACCGATGGACACTGAAGGTCAGAGAGCTTCCTCCTGCAGAGGCCACAGGGCGCACAGGGGCCTGGACCCAGTTCTGTGTGACTCCCACCCCGTCCTGACCACTGTGCTCCTGTGATTGCCCGGGAAGATGAACTTAACACCGTACTCGCTTGTGCTGTCACTTCCAAAATGGCATCTTCCCTGGGGAGGAGACTGTGGGAGATTATCCTAAACGCCGCTTCCACCGCACGGCACGCCTGTTGTAGGGCCCGAGTTCGCCTCCTGCGAGCTCCTGGCCCCTGAGCTGTGGGGGGCGCCGCTCGCCGCCCGGGAAGCACAAGGCCCACGTGTCTGTTCGCAGGGCGTGCGGAGCTATAGCACTCCCGTGGGCTTGGACTCCAGGGTCCTGGTGGACTTGGTGGTGGTGGGCTCCGTCGCTGTTTCTGAAAAAGGTAAGATTAAAGTCACACCGTGACCTGCAGCTTGACATTCTGTTGTCTCTCCATCCTCTAGACCCTGACGGTGAGGGGTTTCGGTTTCTGGACACGTTCCTGTCCGCTGAGAAACCACTGTCCCTCTCATTCATTTTGAAGGATAAACTCAGTCCCTCACACTCAATACTTTTCCAGTGTTTTCATTTTTCTTAGCAGGAAAAATAAAGTGACATCATCTCTGCTCAGGTGGTGAGAGAGATTTCCTCTGTTCCTAAGCTACCGGGAGCCGGAGCCGGGTTTGCGTGTGGTGCGCCAGCAGATGGCTGGTTTGAAGGCCCTCCGGAGGATGGGAGACCACGGGGCCCTAAACCTTGTTGCCGTTAGGGAGCAGAGGCCTCTGGGCAACGCCAGGTGCCCCAGCCTGCCCGGGAGGCCTGGTGCTTTGCCACGCAGGCAGGTGGGGGCGGGGGCTCGCTGCCGTCTGTCCCCTGCCAAGCCGCCCTCGTCCCGTGAGCCTCTCCCTCCTCCACTGCCTCCTCCCCCAGGCCCGGCTCGATGCTCTTCGAAGACGATCTGCTTGTACTGCGACGGGACCGGTGGGGTCCAGGTGCGGTCAGCCTATGACAGGCCTGTGCCCGCACCGTGTGGTTTGGGCCCCTGCTGGGAAAGCACCCCTCTCCTCCTTCCCCTGCGAGAGGAAGAGAGACTGTTTTAAGACGCTCATCCTTAAAAATCCTCTGGAAGCCAGCCAAAGCCAAGTTCTTCCTTCAGTAGGGGCTCCCAGCACGTAGTTGGTGAGAGGTGCCCCGAGTCCTTCATTCTGAGCCCCGAGCATCGTGTTGTTAAATGGTGGCCTTTCATATCTTCACCTGGAATTTACGGCCTCATCCCTCCTCACTCTGCCTTAGAAGTTGAGACGCTGTAGTGCTTCGCTCTTTTGCTTTTTCTGTATCCCCAGTTATGCAATCTGTCTGTGTCATCGGGGATGGGGCCCCATGGGCACACGTCTCCTGGGTGCCTGCGTGGGCCCCGTGTTAGGCCAGCGCTGGGTGGTCTCAGCCTTGGGCCACAGCATGTGGGAAGCGCAGACACCGCGGCTGAACTGTGGTATGATGTGCTCGGTGCTGGACAGAGGTCGGCGCTGACATCGGGGGCGGTCGAAAGAGCAACTCTCGGGCTGCGAGCAGGGCATCAGCAGGGCGGGGCCCGGGGCAGTGTGTTCACGCAGCTCGGCCCCCGAGTAGGTTGGGGTTGGCTTCCCAGAGGCCGTGAGGCCCGAGGACAGGCTGTGCCCTTGGCAGTGGGAAATTAGCAAGGAGGTCTTCATTCCAAAGACGATCAGGCACTTTCCAGGGCGTCACCCATGTTCTTCCCAGGCATCTGCCGTCTCAGTTCCTCATGTTGACGCAGATGCCTGTGAGTCCCCACGTGTCCTGTGCTCTGTGTGGGTCATTCGTCCTGACTGTTCTCCCAGAAGGATAGCACGTCCGGCACTTTGTGCCCTGCCAGGTGATGGCCATCTATGCAGACTGATGGGCACGTGACTTGTCACCAGGGTTTGGTTTGGCTTTTCCCTTACAGATGACAGTAAAAGGGGCTGGATTCCTGGGGTTGAGTTTGTGGTACCTTCCAGGGCTTTACATGGGAAAATCCTAGCAAATGAATTGCTGAGGCAAAGGGTGGACTTTAAACCCTGGTGGCTGTAGCCAGATCATCCACCAGAAGGGTGCCCACCTCGCACCCCGTCACTGTGCCCCTCGCCTCGCTCCCTACTCGCCTGTAATAGCTAGAATCACAAGACTAATTTTTACCAATCTCAGGGTGAGCGGTGGTACTTCGCCCACCGTTCGATTTGCTTTTAATGGTGAGCGAAGGTGATCGTTTCTTAGGTTTGCTGCTCGCCTGCCTGTGTCTGCAGACTCTTCACATCCTTTGCTATTTCTCCACTGGGTTGTCTTTCCCTTGTTTATTTGCACGCATGGTTGGAGGTTGGAAATTGTAGAAGCAGCACGAGGTCAGAATCTTAGACGCATGAGCAGAGATGCTCTTTGTGACAATACTGGTGTTACACAGAAGTCAGAGTTTCTGCAACGTCACGGGCTTCCTAACAGCAGAATGTCGGTCCTCCTGGGAGCCAGGAGGCAGCTCAATGTTCCTGCCTGCTCCGTGCCTGCCTGCCGTGCCCTGCCTGCCGAGTAGCTTCTCATCCAGCTTCGGCTCCGCCTTGTGCTCACCCCACCTTGGGGTGTGCGGTTTGGGACCAGGGCTGCCAGCCCTGCCCTCCTGTGGGGACTGTGGGGCTTTTCAGAGGACAGAGTGATACCGTCTTAAATCACGTGTCCCTCATTTTAGTTTTTATTTCTCTCCCAAGAGAAACTGCTTAAAAAGATTTTGTTTTTCATAAAAATCTGTTCTTAGTCTTTTAAAAACTGCTCCTTCATTACTTCTAAACGTGAGCTCTGCTCACACAACACAAGGCTCCCTTTCCTCTTGTGACACGTCTGACCACTGTGTGCAGTGTCACCTTCCTGGAACCCCCCTGTTGGGGCCGCCTGTGGGCTCGCCATGGCAGCCTCTGAGGAGGGGCCTGGGATGTCGAGCCCAAGTTTTGGCTTCCACTGTGACCTGATGACACACGTACTCCCGTGATAACGGTGCTCTGCGTGTCTCCTAGGCTGGAGAATTGGGAAAGGAGAAGGTTATGCTGACCTGGAATACGCCATGATGGTGTCGATGGGAGCGGTCACCCCGGGGACCCCGGTGGTCACCATCGTCCACGACTGCCAGGTGCTGCCCCTGAACACGCCCAGCAGAGCCATTGCCATACCCGAGAGGGGGCGGGAGGGGAGGAGGGGACAGACAGTGGTCCTGCCTTCACTCCACGGCTCTTGTGAGCCCTGGAGACCAGCGAGGCCATCTGTTTGGTGACATGACCATGGGGCCTGCTCCCTCTGGGCCTGGCACCGGCTTCCGTGCGTGCAGTGAGCACGGAGCCGTGGGCCCCGCCGGCGCCCTCACCCTCTTCTGTTTGACCAGGTCATCGACATACCCGAAGCATTGCTCGAGGACCACGACCTCACCGTGGACTACATCATCACTCCAACGAGAGTCGTTGCCACGGGGTGTGAGCGCCCAAAGCCAGCAGGGATCTTGTGGTCCAAGGTGGGTTCCGTGGCCGCCAATGGCCTGTAGCTCGGAGGCAACCCCTCTTGTGTGGCATCCTTTGGTGTGGCAGCTGGCTCCGGGCCTGGTGTGTCCGTGCATTGCAGTTACCTGGGAGTTTTGAACGGCTGAGCTCCTGGATCAGGACAGGCAGGCAGGTTCCAGGTCTCCTGCAGGCAGCAGGGTTAGCACCGGCCGGCCGTGGCAGGAAGAGCCGTGTGCCGCCGTCCCGGCCACGGTGTCCTGCCTCGTCAGCTTTCCCGTTGGGAGTCCAAATTGTCTCGTGTGGCCTGGGTCTCCAGGCAGCACCCATGGCCCTCATAGGCTGATGCCTCAGTGACTTTTCACTGCAGAACTGGTGTGATGCCCGGTGCGACAGTGTGTGGCAGGGGTCTGTCCTGAGGAGAGCCTGCGGGTTAGGGGCCCGCCTGCTGGCGCACAGCCAGGACTCCTGAGGAGACGGGGGCCGCTTGCTGGGTTTGGATCGAAGCCTTTGCTCCACATCTTCTGCCCCTAAACCTGAGCTGTCCGAGGTTGGAAGGCAGCGTCCCCTTGGGCCTCCACCTCCAAGCTTGACACCGAATGAAATGCCACAGTGGGCCAGTGGGCCTTTCCCACAGATGCCGCGCCGGGGCCTGTGCTCCTTCTGGGTTAGCCCTGACGAGAGCAGAGAGAAGGAGCGGGCGTGGCCCGGAAGTGGGCCCGTGGGTCTCCCTCCGAGTGCGTGCTGAGTGCCGTGGGGTAGCCAGCAGCGCCCTTAGTGAGTATTAAAACGTCCGTCAGTGTCTTTCCTGAGAACTTGATTCGGTTCCACCGCTTCTCTCTAATCAGAGGCTGATGCGTGGGTCGCAGAGGCGAAGTGGCCTCTGCTCACAGCCGAGAACGTGAAGCTGGGGAGACTGCCTGCAGCCCATGTTAGGGAGATTCTGGGTGGCCTCTCCAGAAGAAGAAGGATGTGCTGCTTTGGGGAATAGCCATGGTCACATTCTGATTTTAACAGGGAAAATAGAAAAATATCAACAGATGATGTTATTGGTGATGTTGTGTGATGACAGCTCCTCTTATGTAAAAGGAAAGCGGTGAACCAGATTCCAAAGAGCCACACTGTGTATATAGGGCGTGGGACCTGACTGTTTCAGCCCCTTCTGGAAGACTGAATTACTAATGAGGCCTGAGCAAGAACTTCAAACTTTTATTTTTTATTTTTAATATTATTTTTTTTAAGTAGGCTCCACACCCAGTGTGGGGCTTGAACTCACAGCCCCAAAGTCAAGAGTCATGTGCTGTACCGACTAAGCCACCTAGGTGCCCCAAGGATTGCAAACTTTTACCTACTTATCTATCTACCTATTGAATTAACGTTTGTTTATTTTGAGACAGAGAAAAAAAGGATATGCATGAGCGGGGTGGGGGGGAGGCGACAGAGAGAGGGAGAGAGAGAATCCCAAGCAGGCTCCGTGCTGTCAGCACAGAGCCCAACATGGGGCTCAAACTCACAAACTGTGAGACCACGACCTGAGCCGAGATGAAGAGTCAGACGCTTAACTGACTGAGCCACCCAGGCACCCCAAGAATCTCAGAGTTTTAAAAGGCCACTTCTCACTTTGGGGTCCTGTGTTCTCAATTTTCCCACCACGGGGAGTCCCTTTGCATGGAGTCATTTCCCCAGCCCCTGGGGCTTCTGTTCTGGCCTTGTGTGTGCAACCAGAGGGGATCTTGTTGACACTGGGGACCCCCGAATGCCATGAGGATTTGAGGGGAGGGGGAAGTTCAGTCGTTGGCTGTGTTTTATTGCAGGTGGACTGTTAGGTGCACATTGGCGTATCCATCCATGGGTCATTCTACCCAGAGACTCGTCCCGTGGGGATGAGAACCCCCAGATTAGCCTCGCCTGTTCTGTGGAATTATCTAGAATCACGGTTTTTTCTAAACACTGTAGACCTCCCAGGTAAAGGTTATGAAATAAGTACAAAACGTGATACTTTTTTTAATTCGTTCTTTAATACACCAAGATTATGCAGCATTTGATTTTCTGGCCTTTGCCCCACCTTCTGAGAGAAGTGTGCGGGGCTTCCGCCTGGGTGTCTGCGGGCATGGACTCTGCTGTCTAGCTGTAGTTGCTTGGGCAGTGAGCCCCCTGGACCTGCCCTGCCCTCTTCTCTGTATGTGCTTCGTGAATTTAAAGACAGGGACCAGGTGATGCAGTAGCTTAGAGCTTAGCAGCCACCGGACCTTGGCACGCCCTCTGCAGGCCCCCTTCCCCGTTTGTTTATCGGTAGCGTGGGGTGCTGTTGGTGCCAACCCCACGGGCAGAGCACGGAGGTGCCTGCTGAACTTGCCCTCTGTCGCCAGTGTGGCTGCCACAGGCGCCAAATGGAAGTCAGTGATTGTGAGAAACATGCCTGGATGCCTGGTGCTGGCAGAGTCCTCATGGTTCCCCTTGAGAGGGTCCCTGAGCCGAGCCTGGGCCTTGCCCGGCCTTCTCCGCAGCCGTGCATTGTCACTGTGCGTCCTTTACTGCCTCTCGGTGAAGGAGAAAGAGACACTCCTTCTGGAAGGTGTGTCTGCTTTGTTCACATGGGTTCCTCCTTCCTCTCAGGTGGCCTCTCACCTGGTGACCTGTCGAATTTCGGGGACTTGGCCATGTCTGAGCCACAGGGTGCCCTGATGGCCACACTTCATCTGCCCACGGCCTCCCCGACGAGCCCCTGGCCCAGCAGGCCCACCTGGCGGAAGGAGGGGCTGTCCCCGTGACCTCTGTCGGGCAGGCAGTTGGGGTGAGAGCTGCCCTCGAAGGGGTCCCTGAACCACGTCCAGCCCAGATGGTCATGCAGTCTCTGGGACGGTGACCCAGATGTGCTCAGCTGTGGACGGCTGTGTGTGAGGTGACCCGCAGGCCTTGGCTTCGGCCAGAGCCCCCCACAGCCTGCCCGGTCTGCTCCCAGGGCTGCCAGGCGTCGGGTCGCGAACGAGCGGTGCAACGTCCTGCCAACAGCCTGGCTGCCTGCCAGCCCCAGGGGAGTGTCTGGAAGGCAGGGCGGGGCCCTCTGTGTGAGGGGCTCCACGTCGACCCTGACACCCCTGCTACCCTCCCACCGCCCCCCTGCGCTGGACCTCCCAGCCACTGAGACCCCTGCCTCTATTGACTTCTGCTGAGCTAGAGTGAGGTGGGGGAGGGGGAAACACGTATTTAACAATACCCTGGAGATGCTGTCGGGCTGCGGGTGTGGCCGCGGCTCCAGAGGGACCCAGGGCACCCACGAGACTGCTCCTTGCCACCAGAGCCACCGATCAAAGGACTGCTTCCCACCCCCCTCCCCCCCCCACCCCCAGTAGCCGTGGGCAGGGTTTCCACTGATTACAGAGGGGCTGGTAGGGCTCTGGTGACCAAATCCAGATGTTTGCCTTCTTGGATCAACCCGTTTTCTCCTTCGTTAAGGAAACGGGACCCTACCAGGGTCATTCTTGTCCTGACTCCCAGAAACAAGTAGCTGTGGAGCACCCTCGGCGGTCTGGGAGGCTGCTTCCCACGTGGTCACCGTGCCGGGTGGACGGAACTTCATGAGCGTGACATGCCTTGAGGAAAGGGTTTGGGGACAAGGACCTCTTCTGTGAGCAGCAGCTGCCCTGGGACACGGACGCTCGCTCTCCCACCCCGCGTCAGCCCTGTTGCCTGGAAAGAGCAGCCGGACGTGCACTGGCACACCCCGGCAGCCGGGCCAGAGGCTGAGGCGGATCCTTCCATTTAAAAAGATTTGCTGTATTTGACCCACTAATTCAACTTCTAGGAATGTGTGCCAGAGAAATATTTATCAATTCTGGTAGAGACGTGTGCATCCCGTTAATCAGGGCCCTGCGGTGCGTCAGGGCCCCAGATGCCAACCCTGTCCCTAAAGTAAGTACATGCAGCCTTCTTCAGAGCATTGAACGGCGTGAGGAAACGCTTGTGGCGTAATGCGTCCGGGGGCGGGGTGTGAGGCAGAGTGCGCGTGTGCTGTGTCGTTTGCACCTGCCCGTGGTGCTGGAACCCGTGTGGGAAGGGGCAGAAGTGGGACCCGCATGTTAACAGTAGCTGTTACCAGTAGGGGGCGTTCCGATGGCTTTTCTCTGTCTCCTGGATGTATCCCAGCAGGCGCTCTCTTGGGCCCCACTGGGTCCCCACTGGTCAGTAGAGAGCCTTCTCCCGGGCTCTCGCCTCCCCTTCTACAACCAGCCTGAGGGGGCACCCCGTTCTCAGGAGCCCTGTGCTTGTGCGGGGCGGGGGGCGGGCCCACTGGGCTGCCCGAGCTGCTTTGCGGGGCACCTGCACGGGCCGCTCTTGCCGTGTGGCTGACACTTGTGCGTGGAATTGAGCCTGGAGCCGCCGGGCACGAGCTTGTCCCACACGTGGCTCTGAGCTGGCCCCGCGGGAAGGGACCTCCCCGCTCTGCTGGGCCTGTCTGTTATGCCGTCCCCACCCCCGGACAGTGTGGGACGCGCAGGCACGAGGTGCACACGGAGGCCGGCACGTGTGGTGCAGGTTTGGAGGTGGTCCTGCACACCAGAAACGGGTTCTGCTCCCTAGTTCTAGTGACTTCCACGGCCCCTCTCAGATGGCGCAGTGGTGTGTGGTCACTGCCCTCCTGGTCCTTCGGACCCACAGTGAGCCTATATGTGAAGGAGCAGTGCTGCGGGGCCTTTTCTACTGACTGACACCTTTGATCGTCTCTGTGCAAAGAGGCATATAAACTGAGCCCTGTTGTAACAGCCAGCGGACGCCACCTGGCCTGAGTGACATGTGGGACACGGTGCGTTCCTTAGCTGTGCCGTGCTCTTGCTCGCTTAGTTTCTCCAGAATCACTCCACCTTGCTCATTTGAAAGTACTGTATGTAAAAGAATTTTCAATCTGAGCTCCTGGGGGGCTCAGCCGGTTAAGCGTCCAACTTCGGCTCAGGTCATGATCTCACGGTTCATGGGTTCAAGCCCCGCATGGGGCTCTGTGCTGACAGCTCGGAGCCTGGAGCTGCTTCTGTGTCTGTGTCTCCCTCTCTCTCTGCCCCTCCCCCATTCATGCCTTCCACACACACACACACACACACACACCCGGTCTCTCTCTCAAAAATAAACATTAAAATAGAAATCTTTTTTTAAGTATTTTTTATTGATGAATGGTGAGTGTTGGTCTCATGCATGACGACTAATAATTTTGTGGAAATTGTATTTCACATTAGGAATCCGTACGGTGTTCCTGTGTTTTGGCCAGTAGCTGCTCAGACCTAGCGTTTTGGAGTAAGTGGGAGTCTGAGGATCAGGCCCAGGCCCTGTACCTTCTGCTCAAGTAAAGGGAGAGTCAGGGAAAGCAGCAGATCAGAATTGTGAAGCCGGCGGGTGGTACGGGCAGCCCCGCGTCTCTTCCTCCGGAGTTGGCCACAGGGGCCCTGAGTTCGACCGCTGCTCTGTACTGCGTGTGGCCTGGCTTTCTAGGGGATGGGGGTTTTCATTTAATCGTTAAAGAGAATGTACATTTATACGTGATGGACACAGACGTCAGTGGAGAATGGGTTAGCATATAAAATCAAATTGGTGCTACTTTTAATGGAATGATTAGTTATTGAAAGGCAGAAATATATTTTTGTGTTTGATTAATAGGCAAAATATTTGATTTCACACGGCACCCTTAGAAATGTAACAAATGTTCCTAACCGGCGCCCAGTAACTCCAGTGTAGCGCGGCGTGAACTGTCCTGAGCGTGCGGCCAGCCCGTCCGGCCAGCGCACAGAGGCCTCTGTGCCCGCTGTGGGACAGCCCCCAGCCCAGGCCACTCCACAGAGAGCACAGAGACGGCAAGCAGCTGCGAGAGTGGCAGACGCCACCTGGTAGCCCAGGAGATTGTTCCATGTAGAGCCTGTGGGCTTGGACCCACGAGCTGACACTAAGCTTTGTCATTCCTTACCCCAGACCGTCCTGCTCTTGAGATGAGCAGGTTTACGTAAGTGACGCAGTCAGCATTTCTGTCCTTAGAGAGAGAGAGAGAGAGAGAGAGAGAGAGAGAGTGTGTGTGTGTGTGTGTGTGTGTGTGTGTGGCGGTGCTGTAGACTTAGTTCAGAATGTGCACACAGTTAAAACATTTTTATCGTTCATCCATTTTTAGTTGTGCGTGTGACCACATGGGAGAAAGCAGCTCCCTGTGGGGGGTGGAGGGGGTGTATTTTTGCTCCATAAATGGATTTCTGCCCCCCGGCTGTAGGGGTCTGGCACCTGGCCCTGGAGGCCGGCCCCCTCAGTCAGGTCTCCTGAGAACACTAGCTTCTGCCTGAGGGAGCCCTTTGTTTCCACTGGGCGAAAGCACACGAGAATTTCGGTACTTGGGGTGATCGCCAGGCCTGGACTGCTCCGAGCCGGTGCTGGCGGAGGTGCGGTGTTTACCGGGAGACCTGGCCTCGCTGCTGCTCAGTGGAATGACATTCAGTTTTCCTCTAAGTACATAGTCACACATTTTCTCTGATTGTAATTGCAACTTTGAGTTGGGTCATCCTTTCTAAATACTGGATGTAGTAACGTATAGACGTCCTTATGAATCTATATGACCAGTTTGGGGGCACCTGGCTGGCTCTGTTGGAAGAGGATGCGACTTGGGGCACCTGGGGGCTCAGTTAAGTGTCCGACTCTTGGTTCGGGCTCGGGTCATGATCTCACAGTTGTGAGATTGAGTTCCACTCCGGGCTCCACACAGACAGCGTAGAGCCTTCTTGGGTTTCTCTCTCTCCCTCCCTGCAACTTCCCTGCTCAGTCTCAAGAGCACGCTCGCTCTCTCCATCTCTCAAAATAAATAAACTTAAAAAAAAAAAAAGAGCATGTGACTTTTGACCCCAGAGTTGTGAGTTTGAACCCCACGTTGAGTGTAGAGATTCCTTTAAAAAATAAACTTAAAGAGAATCTAATTATGACCCGTTTAAATCTCTTTTTAAAGACTCTGAAAGAACACAAGAACGTGAACTTTGAGAAGGCAGGGTGGAGGCATGGGGGGAGTTGGCTGCTGGGCCGGATTGCCTTCGGGATTCCTGGGGACCAGAGCCTCTGGGGGGCTGGCCCGGGGGCTTCGTCACCTTGGCACGGATCCGTTCAGAAGAATTGCTGACAGTCAAGTGGAAGAAAAACCCCTGGTTAGAAAAGCGCATCCATGTTCCGGCACGTGTCCGCGACACAGCCGTGGCTTTGCCGGTTTCTTTGTGTCAGCGGTGGGAACACTAGCAGGATCGGGTTGTCTCCGAACAGTCTCTCTGTGGCACCCGCGAGTCCGTGTGCCCCTCTGAAGACCCGAGCGGGCTGTGCCGCGGAGCAAGGGCACTGCCCGTTTGCAGAGGGACCTGAGCCGGTGGAGAGGCTGTGCCCGGGTGGGGCCCACGTCCGCCTAGTGCCGGGAGAGAGACCCCGGGGCGACGTTGCTGAGGATCAGGAGCCTGGAAGTTTGTGAGAGGGACTTGACTCTTGGGTGTTTGAGTTTCTTTGACTCTTTCTCTAAATTGCTGATCTGTAACCTGGGGCCTGTGTGCCCCTGTGGGTCGGAGGTCCAGGCATAGACCGGGAAGTTGCACACAGGATTCCTGGGGACTCCTTGGGAGAAACCCCAGCCTCTCTCACATGTGTCCGCCACCCTCTGCCAGGGTAAGAGCCGTTACCCTGGTGACTGTGGGTCTGAATGGGGCGAAAAGGCTGTTACTGGGTTTATTCTTAGAGGGAGGTTGCGCCTGTCCGGCTCGTGTGCGGATCTGTACCCGACGCAGCCTTGTCTGCAGGAGTCCCGTGCTGGGGCCGTCGCCCACCTCTTCGTAGTTGGTCCCGTACAAGCTTTGTGCCCTCACGCGGACTGAACGCATCTCTAAAGAATGAGGATGGCTAAGGACTCACCGTGTCTTTCTCTTCCTCCTCTGCCATGTGAGCCCTGCAGCGACAAAGAGGGTTTTGGCCTGGGCTCAGTCTGCCACCGCGCTGCACGCCAGCTCCACTCAGTCCCCGCCGCGTGGGCCCCGCTTGTGCAGCCCAGAACTCGAGGGGGGACCTGCCTCCTGTATCGGGGTGCTTTCACCGCCTCCACTGTTGCAGCTCCCCAAAAGGCCAAACGTGTCCTTCCTGTCATGGAGACCTAACGTTTTGTGTAGTGTTACTTTGTAGCTCGATGAACCAGTTGCTAGAAGGTGTTTCCAAAAGTGGCTTTCTGTTTCAGGTCTGCCTTGTTTCTGTATTTTTGGCAACAAGTTGACAGGTTCGGTCCCTGGAGGAGTGGCAGGGGGGGCCGGGGAGCCCCGTTAAAGATCCCCTCCCGCCCAAAGGGTGGGGAGGCAGACACCCCCCATTATCCTGGAGGCCACCAGGGGGGTTGCCACTTGTGACCCGTAGCCTTCCTTCCACTGCCCTCCCCTGCTGTGCCTTCTGCAGTGGAGGCCTTTGGTTTTCTGCCCCCAGAGCACAGAAAACCGTTCCGTTCCCACCAGCTGCCACGGCATGTGGGGCGCAGTCCCCGACGTGGCCCCCGGGGATCCTGGATGTCACTTAAGTGGAGCAGGGCAGGGCCCAAGGGCTCCTGCCTCCCCGCGGGCCAGGGCGGCCGGGGCAACGTGGCCGAGACCGCTTGCCTGGGAGCGTGTGGCAGTGGCCCCTGTGCAGCTTTGATTTCTCCTCCATTGTGACCCAGTTTGCCGCACCCCCTTCCCACAGAGGAGCTGGAACTGCTTTGCTCTTTCAGATCAGCTGTGAGGTGATGGGGAGAATCCCAATCCTCCGGAGCCTTCGCTACCGAGAGAAGCAGGCTGGGAAGGACGTCGCCCTCCAGGACGAGCCTCGGGGCCTCCTGGGAGCCGGCAGCCGGCCGCCAGCTCGCCCAGGCGCCGTCAGAGGGCCTCGGGACCCACCCCCTTCAGAACCCTGCTCTGCGCAGGGGGAGGACAGGCCGGCTGACACTGTGTGCATCGGGAACCTTCCCCGGGATGCCCGAGTGAGCGAGCTGAAGAGAGCCCTCAGAGAAGTCGGCGCCGTTCCCGAGAGGCTCACGTGGCAGGGGCCACGGCGCAGGGCCCTCCTGCATTACCAGGCCCCACCCTCCGCCCTGCAGGCCGTCTCCCGCTTGCAGGGCTTGCGCTTGGGGGCGGCCAGCGTGACGGTGGCGCTGGCCAGGCAGCAGACAGGCTGCGACCTGGCGGGTGGCCACATGGAAGATCCACAGCCTGACTGTCGCCCGGCCGTCGCCGACCTGTGATGGCACGCCGCTCTGGTCCCCGTAGAGCCTAAGGAGCCTTGGCAGAGTGTTGCTGTGTGAGCGACTTTGGGCCCAGGTGTCTCCTGGTGGCCCAGCCTCCATCACTGCCCGGGGCCTCCTGACGAGCAGGGAGTCGGCCAGTAGCGCACAGCCCACAGGTCCCGGCCCTGTTTCTCAGGGTCCCTCAGCCTGCTGGGCGTTTCCCCCATGCTGGCTCCTCTCTGGGTGCACGCTGCTTGTCACAGCTCAGCGCTCGCGTTCGCAACGGAGAGCCGGTGTGACCAGCAGGTGGTGCCACCTCACTGCTGTGCCCTCCTCGCCTTTCCGGCCTCACCCCTCCCTCGGGGAGAGCACCCTTCACTCGCAGGGTCTTGTAGGAGGTACCGGCCGCGGAAAACGAGCTGTCCCAGCCTGCGTCACACTCAGTGACAGACGCTCACGCTGTCTGCCTGACGCCCTGCGCTTCTTGTTTTTGTTCTCTCCACTTTTCTGTTCCTAAAAAGCAAACTGGATCTTAGCTGGACTGTACTTTCTAAACAGAGCGCTTTTGCAGTTGGTCCTGGGAAAAAGTCAAAGAGAGCTTAAGTTTAAGTGGGGATTTTTTTTAATGTACGTGCATGAGAAACGTTAGTGTCTCACCAGCAGGTCTCCCTGGGCACGCTGTTACACCCCAGGAAGGCACGGCCTGCATGCGCTTTCAAGAAAACCTTGAGATGCCAGGGTCCCTTGCAAAAGCAGTTTCTCCTGGTTTTACGGTGAAAATACTGTGCAGACGGCAGAAAGAAGAGCCTGCCCTGAGATGCTCACAAGTGCAGGCTCCTTTCCCGAGGCGTCATGAATAAAACGAAGAACGGAAATATCCTAAAAACAGGCCAAGACCTTTCCTGCGGGCTCCTGGGCTCACTCTTCGCCCCCTCAGCGCCCGCGTGGCTGCTTTCGCCTTGTCGTCTGGCTCTCGGGTCGGACATCAGAGGCTGAACCCGACCTCCTCACCCAGAGCAGCGGTCTGGCTGTCTGGCTCCTCACGGTTTTTTGTTTTGTTGGTTTCTTGCCTTGTTTTTCCTTTCTTTTTTCCATAAAATGTCTCTGTTTGACACGTGCCCGTTTAGTCCTTGTGGACTTTGTCGTTGTCGATCTGGGGCCATTAACACCAGCGCTGCAGGAAACAGGAGCTGAGCATGTGGCCGTCACGTGGGCCCCGCGCTGTGCCCCAGCCGCGAGGACACCTGGCGGGCACACAGCAGCCCAGGAAACGGGGGTTACGGGCAGGGGTGCGTCAGAGCCAGCGCGGGGAGGACATGCCCGACCACAGCATCAGGGGCGCGTCCCGCACCCGCCACTGGCTCGCCTCGGGCTGCGGTCATCCCTCCAGCTAGGCCAGCTTGCCCGTGCGTCTCCATCCGTTGCAGCCGGAATAATCCAGATGTGTTGAGATGCAGATAATCACAGTGAGTTCATCGTGTCCATATTTGTGGGAAACAGATCGGTACAAGGAAAGCCTAAGACCCGGTGCTAGAAATAGAAGCACCTGCACCTCCTGGCCACCAGGCCTTCCCTCCTCCTGCTGCAGGCCTGGGAGGGACAGCGTCTCAGGGCCACCAGGCCTTCCCTGCTGCTGCTGCTGCTGCTGCTGCTGCAGGCCTGGGAGGGACAGCGTCTCGGGGCCACCAGGCCTTCCCTGCTGCTGCTGCTGCTGCTGCAGGCCTGGGAGGGACAGTCAGGGCCAGCAGCAAGGCACTCAGAGTATAAGGCGGGTGCTTGGTGACCCAGCTTTTCCCCGAGGCTCAGGCTTGGTGACGGTGGCAACGGCCCCAGGGCTGTCCCGGGAGCCATCACAGGTACTGAGCCCTGGATGCTGAGACCAGCGGAAACAGGTGGGGTGGCCGCAACGCTTGCTGGAGGGCACGTTGTTAGGGGCGCGTGTTGGGCACAGCAGCTAGGAAGCCCCTCGCCCCCGGACAGAGGAAGGCACGGCCCGTGTTCCTCGGCTGAGAAGCTGTGGCCCGGCCCCTCCCCAGCCCCCAGACGACCAGATGGTTGAACTGGAAATAGTCCCTCCCGTTTGAGAGCCTCATCCAGGTGAATAAATAGAACAGAGGAACACGGGGCCTCTGAACGGCTGTCTCAGTGTGCAGGGACCTGACAGGTGAGGTGCGAAGGAAGAGCGCGTACGAGACATTTATTCCGCGAAGCAGGCAAGTCCCCGGCAGCACGTGCTCTGTCCTGAGAACTTTCAAGAAACAGTTTTCATGCTGCTTTGAAAGAGTTGAGTCAGTTTTTCCCCTTTTCTCCTCTGATCTCAAGTGAGACAGGCAAATGTTTCTTAAAGATGCAGATACACAATACGGCATTGAACTTTGTGCTAAAGGATGTGACATGGAGAAGAAAGCCCCCAGCACCAGGGCCAGGCGCTGGAGGAGCCCCGGCTCGGGTAAGCCGCATGGGCGCCCTCCAGTGGAGGGGGCCGCCCCAGGGGACAGGTGCCCGAGTCCCTGGTCGTCTGAGGATGGTCGGCGGCTCGAAACCACATCCAGCCTTTGCAGAACTGCCTGTGCAGGGACCAGATGGTGATTCGAAGTCCATCTTATCCATTCAAAAGAGAATAAACTGGGGCTGCCTGGGGGGCTCAGTCAGGTGTCTGGCTCTTGACCTCAGCTCAAGTCTTGATCTCAGGGTATTGAGTTGAGGCTCCAGGTTGGGCTCCTCCCTGGGCGTGAAGCCTACTTAAAATAAATAAACAAAAACAAACTGGTAAGGGAAAAACTAATCTTAGAAATGAAAAACATCATAAACTTAGTCCAACTAAAGACAGAACAGACGCACATACGACTTGGAAGATTAAGGCACAGGATTCTTCCTGATGCCAGTGCAGAGGGAACAGAGAAGGAAAGTGTGAAATAGTGGGGGAAATCATCAAATCAAAGCCTGCTTTAGCTGAAGATTTGACTTCGTGTTGAGAAAGTCTTCAAAGTCCAAACCCACAGAAGCGTACGTATCAGTGGCCTTCCCCCACGGTGACCGTGACTTCCTGAAAACATTACGCTGCAGAACAGCAAAGCTAAGTGCTTGGCACACACCTCATGAGTTGTCCAGCGCTCAGATGGATAATCTTCTAGAACTTCCCTGAAGACACGGAGAGGTCTGAATAAAAGGGCTCACTGCATGCTGGCCACAGGGTTCACAATATAAAGAGGGTGGCTCTCCCTGTGGTGAGTTGTCCTGGGTCTGTTGGCGCCCAGCAGGGACGGGGCCACACGGACAGACGGCATCCATGAGTCCGCACCGTGGTGCAGCGGAGCAGAGGCGGGTGGGAATCCACAGCGAGAGGGTAACCACAGAGGGAGGGAGGACTCGTAAGATGCAGGGAGAGCTTGGGCTGCTGGTCCGAAGGGGCGCGTGGGGGCTTGGCCTCCTCCAACCTGCCTCCCCTCAAGGGTGCTCAGGCCAGTCGGAGATCTAAACGTGGAGGAAACATGTGCGAATTTGGGGCAATTCCAGAGAATGTGCTAAGAACCAAGACCCTGAAGGTTAGGACAAATCTGCCCCTTTGCTCCCCGTCGGGGTGTCAGGTTCTGGTTCGTCCAGAGTCCCGACGCGCAGTCCGCCGTGAGCTCCCAGGAATCCCCCTCCCAGTGCCGAGATCAACCCCTGCGCGTCTAGTCGCCTTAGCTTTTGTAAGGCCGCCAGATGCAGCCGATGGCCTCTTCAGTGTCAGCTCTGTGAACGTGCGGCCTGTGGGTCCAGCTGCCCCCATGTGGAGCTGATACAACAGAAGATTCTTTGCCTTTCTGTGGTGGTTGTGGGCAGACGCCCAACTTCTGCCCTGCCAGCCCCCGGGGGAGGGGCCTGCCACTCCTGGGGGTCTGTCCCCCGGGGCCTCGGGCATCGGGTGGCCCAAACACGCACCCCACCCCAGACCCCACATGAGGGGAAGGACGCCTGTGTTGACACAGGACTGCAGGTAAGGGACTGAGGACGGGTGTGCCCCAGGGGCCACAAAGAGCCGGCACCAGTGACGGGCACTGGAGGGCAGCAGGGCACCGCTGAGCAGGCCCGCCTGAGGCCCACTGTCCCCTGCTGGCACCACGGCAGCCCCTCCCCCGCACACCCATGCCAGGGCCGGAGCGTCTTACTGGGCACGAGATGGTGGAGTTTTTTGGCTTCTTGCGAAAGGAGCGAAGGTGAGGATTCCTTCCCTCCACCACCTCTAACCTTCCCGTTGCCGCATGCTCGCGTCGGCCCTGCCCCGCGGCCCCCAGGAAGCCCTGGCTCGCACATGACTCTTTCCAGGATGTTTGTTCTGGTTCTCACACCCCCGGGCCTCACAGAAACAGGGACCGCCAAACTCACTTCCCTTTATCTGGGTCTAATCCAGCCTGTGTTCCAAATAGTTCCAAACCTTCAGGACCGTGGACTCTAGTCATTTCCAAAACAATAACTTTCGAAGGTGGTGGGGTTGGGAACCTTCAGAACAAATCCTACAGAGAACCCCATACATAAAAACAAGAGGAAGAGGTTACTGTGGCGGTGAGCACGCAGTCACTTCCCAAGGTCATTCTTTAACGGCTGCTGCCTACCTGACCCCACGCCCCCTTTCTCTCCCAGCTGAGGGAGGGACAGCACCCTCACTAGATAGGCTCATATTGTCTGCTGACGTTGCCCTCCTAGTAATAGCTCAAATCTATGGAGCTTTTTGGTTTTTTTTAAGGATTTTTAAAAGTAACCTCTACCCCCAACATGGGGCTCGAACTCACAACCACGAGTTCAAGAGTCCCGTGCCCTGCTGAGGCAGCCGGGAACCCCGTCTTGAGCTGTTTGAAATGCCGTGAAAGTTGTAAAATGTGGCCCCCCAGTGTTTCTGACACTCCTTTGAGAGAAGGGGTCTGTGCCTGTCCCCTTGCATCCAGGCCTGGGACAGTGTGGTTAATGGGCTGTGGCAGAGGTGACCCCCCCCCCCGCCGCTTGCAGGAAAAGGCTAAGACACTAGCTCTCGGGGCCAACCACACACGGCGAGGAAGCCCCCAGCTGCCCAGGGCGGGGCCCACACGAGAGGAGCTGACCTCACCCCCTCACGAGCCTGTGGGCGCACCCCCTTAGGAGGGGGCCCCCCAGGGGCGCCTGGGTGGCTTAGTCGGTTAAGCGTCCGACTTTCGCTTAGGTCATGGTCTCGCGGTTCGTGGGTTCGAGCCCCGCGTCAGGCTCTGTGCTGACTGCCAGCTCGGAGCCTGGAGCCTGTTTCAGAGTCTGTGACTCCCTCTCTCTCTGACCCTCCCTGCTCACGCTGTCTCTCTTTCTCTCTCCTAGAAATAAATAAAAAACATTAAAAAAAAAAAGGAGGGGGCCCCCCAACCCCAGATGGGCCGTCTCAGCCGCGCCTGGTAGTAATTGGTTGTGCAGCGTCCTTTGTAGAGTGTTATTCGTAGGTGTTCTATGCATTCATACGTATTAACGATGCTAAAAATGATATATATGGATAAGCAAATGCGTAACTTTGCTCAATCCCCACGGTCACTCCTGGGGGAACCCCTGCTCACAGACGAGCCCACCTGCCCTGAGCCCCCCAGTCAGCAGTGGGGCCGAGGCCAGTTGTCGCCGAGCAGGCGGTGCCAGAGCCGTCTGTGCATCTTCCGTGCCTGTGGGCCGCCCTCACCCCGGCACCTGAGGCGCAGGCGCACAAAACCAGGGCTGTTTTCTGGGAGAGGAACGGGCCGGGGGGTGATTTCCCCACAGCACACCGGACGCCTGCTCAATCCAGAGCATGCGGGGGGCCCCGGGCTGCGGGCCCCAGTGCGTTGCTCTGCGCTGCCTTCCTGCTGCCCTTGGGTCCCATCTGTGTGTCACTAAGCAGCCCCCCTCACCCACACACACCCGTCGTGAGTCCCTGGTGTGATGGATGCTGAGCCAGCGTGGCCTCCGTTGCTTGAAACCACCTGTGTCTTCCGGGGCTCGGAGGTGGGGGCGGCAGAGGCAGTGAGCTGTGGCAGACACACCGCCCCCCACCCCCGTCCCCGGTGGGTGCCGGCCACTCAGCCGGTCCTTGCCGTCATCTGCGTTCCACCAGAGGCCGCCTGGGCGGTCTTGCAGACAGGCCCACACTCCGGCTCCTCCAGCGGGGCAGGACTCCTTCCTGTGAATGGACCCCTTTATTTAGTGTTCATAAATCACAAGGTTAAAATGGGAGCTGACGTGTGACCATGTAGTGTGGACACTTTCCACTTTGCATGGTTTGGAAGCAGGCCCCAAAGTGCTGAGTTCTGAGCAAAGTACACACCCCTCCCCTCCTCAGAGGGCAGATTCACTTACTTGTTCAGCCCTCAGAAGGACCCCACGAAGCTCGGACCGCTAGGTTCCCCGTCCCCAGGCACAGAGGGGAGGGCGGGGCAGGAGCCCGTCCCCTGGGGAAGCACTGCCGGGCCCGGCAGGCCCCAGGGCGACTGGAAGCCGAGGTGCCTCGTGGAGACACAATAGAGGTGATCTGATGGTTGAGGAAGGTGCTGCCGAAGCCGTGCACACACACTGGCCCAGCCGTGTGTTCTCAGGCCAGTGCTCTCCCGCCGTGTCCCCTGAAGTTCCTCGTCGGTGGTTGTTCACTGAGGCTGCACAGCAGGGCCGAGAGCGCTCCTCCCGTCACCCCTGCTGCACGGTGGGGAGGCTGAGGCTCCCGGTCAGGAAGAGGGGCATCGGGACTTGAACTCGGGCCCTCCGACTCCCACTCTCCCAACTACAGCCTTCGCCTCTGCTTCGCAGGAGCCCTGGGGCCTGTGCGCCCGGGGACGTCTTCTGGAACCAACACCGTTGTTTCCGGACGGGTCTGCCGTGGTGGCTGCTTCCTCTCTCCACCTCTCCGAGGCTTATTTTACTAAATAAGCAGTAGCCTCACTTGTGTAATTAGGAAAAGACCACATTGATGTCGTTTGACCCTTTCCTCACCAGAGCCAGATGCCCCGTAACGCAGATGAGCGGGCCTGACTCATCGAAGTCGGGGTCATGAGGCACACTGGTCCTCGATCCGGTGAAATCGGTGAAATCGGTGGCCCGTGGGTTCACTGGGGGGCCGGCTGTTGTGCCAACACGACTCTGCGCGGCGGACGGCAGGTGGCGCTGCCGCCCCGTGGAGAGCCCGTCAGGGGCCCGCGTCCTGCGGTGGGCGGTTCTGGAGGGAGGGTCCCCTGGCCTCTCCCCAGGGAAGGCATCGCGAGGACCCCTGGAAAGTTAACTGGAACCCACTGGCCTGGCTGCCGCCGCCTCGCCGGGCCTCCGACCGTTTGGACAGCGATGGCCCGGCAGTGCCTGCTGTGACCAGCCAGGGGCCGCGGGGCCCAGCAGCGTGTGCTGATGTGTGGCTTTCTTTCCCAACAGTGTCCCCTTTTCAGAGGACATCTGAGGACCGGGGACACTTCCCTGTGGCCAGAAGGCCTGGACACGGGGGGACACACGGTCCCTGCACCCGCCACAGTGTGGTCGTTTTAATAAGATGCTCGGACAGGCTCGTCAGCACTGTGCCTCCCCAGACCGCTGCCCCGAAGCCACGGGGGGCGGTCTGCACCTGCCCTGCACAACCACGCAGGACGCCTGCGCTCTGAGAGCTGGCGCTGGCCCTCGCCGGCTGTGCGCGCACTGGGGGCTCTCCGCCCCTGCTCGGGGCCCCAGGGGCCTGGCCTTGGTGGCACCGCCCCGCGACGTCCGCGCAGCCCCCGGCGCCCTGGCGCTGCAGACACGGCCCTGGTCTGTCAACCACGATGACCGCGGCATGTGTGGCACTGAAGGTAGCCCCGGGCGAGGGCAGACACACAGGTGCTCAGTGTCGGTGGCTCTTCCTCTGTCACGCTTGCAGACATCCCCTGCCCATCCCCAGAGCACATGCGTCAACGTTGGGAAAGGCCTGTGAGTTGTCTCAGCCCCTCAAATCCATTCGCGTCCCTTCACGAGCGGGTAAGGCTGGGTAAGCCCTGGCAAAGACCTCCCTGCTTGAAACAGCCCCGAGATCTGACATGTTGATGCCCAGAAGATTCTGGAAGCAGAGTGGAGAAGCGCAAGGGGCTCGAGGAAGTGAAGGGGGCTTCCATGGGGGGTGGGGGGTGGAAACCCATGAAATTTAATTCTCCTACACCAGAAGGGAGCTGGGTGTCAGGGGTGTGGGCTGGGGCTGCTGGGCCATCTCCTCACCCCATCCTCATGACCACACCCCGGCCCCAGGCGCAGGGTGTTCAGAGCCCCAGCAGAGGCTGGTGACGGACCACACTTCACCTTGGCTGTTTTCACTAGGCCTGGTGGCGGAGGAAGGAGGGCGGCCAGGAGCCCTGGAGCACAGCACCTCAGGGACGCGGGTTCTGGGTCCGAGTGCCGAGCCCAGCCCTTGTCAGCAGCGTCTGGAGCAATCCCCGCGACCTGCTTCTGCTCCAGAAGGGCAGGAGTCGGCCTCGGGCCTCCCTGGGGGAAGCCCAAGAAGGACGGAGGTGACGTGTGTGTGTGTGTGTGTGTGTGTGTGTGTGTGTGTGTGAGAAGAGGCCTTGGGAGCCCAAGAAGGACGGAGGTGACTGTGTGTGTTGTGTGTGTGTGTGTGTGTGTGTGTGTGTGTGTGTGTGTGTGTGAGAGTGAGTGAAGAGGCCTTGTTTGCCTGAGCCCGACTGCCGACCATCACCCGCGCTGGGGCTCAGAGCCGCCTCCGGGCAGGAGGGGGCAGCAGAGGCCGCTCCGAGCCGACCTCACCGAGGCTTTTCTCGGAACCCAGAGAAGGCTGGAGACTAAGACTCGCACTCACCAGGCCCCCCTGGAAATCTGTGAACACTGGATTCCTGGGTCCTGCCTCCCGGGGGTCAGACGGAGTGGCTGTCAGCACCCACCCCCTGCGGTTTCAGCAGACGCCCGTGTTCCTGACGAGGGCAGTTCCACACCGAGAGTCACCGTCAGACTGAGGCCGTGGGGCTCAGGGGTCTTCCGGCCTGGAGGTCAGGTCGTCCCGGGGAGGCTGGCCGTCCCGGCGCACGTGCCAGAACGTGGGGAGCAGCTCCCAAACGGAGCAGAGGGGGACCCCCGCCCCCCATCTCTGGGAAGCAGGGTGAGACACGCGTGGGTGGTGCGGGTAGCACAGAGTAGGTCATCCTGTCGTCCCCGAGGGCCACCGGCTCGCCAGCCGCTGCCCCCCAGGGTCACGCGGAGGGCTGAGGACGCGAGGCTGGGAGGCGGCGGCTCCCCGGGTGAGGTGGCGGCGGAGCAGGGACCCTGCTTTCTCTCTCATCCCTCTGGGACGCCTGCTGGCTGGTGGGCGCCCGGAAGGCGGCGCAGCCAGGCCCTGGCCTAACCTCTCCCCCCTTGTCCCCGCGTGTCCAGCCCCAAAGGGAAAAGAAAACTGGGAGAGGTGGGCTTTGGTGGGCCAGGCCCCTCCCCCACCAGAAGCACACACCTGAGTACCTTCAGGCCGGACGAGGGGCCACTCCCCCTGCAGACCCCTGGAGTGCCTGCGATTGTGATCCACGAACAGAAACCCTATGGGTTGATCCTTGCCACGCCCCCCCCGCCTCCAGATGCTTTATTATTGGGGGGTTCATATGCTTAGAGTCCAGGACAGCCTCCCCGAGGTGTGCTCAGAGGCTTTTGAATCCGTTCTACCTAGGAGGCCGTGTACTTACGAAGTGGGGGTGGCACCAGACTCAGAAACGCCTTTGCATTTCAAGCTCCTAATGTGCATATGCCGCCACGCTTTTGTGGGGGTGCACGGCTTGGTGGGGGCGCGCGGCCGGAGCTCCGTGGCCCCTGTGCACCTCAGGGCTGAGATGGGCCCTGGGGAAGACACGCGCCAAGCAAGCCCCGTCCGTGAGCCGCCGGTAGCCGCAGGGCGGCGTGTGATCTGGAACGTGGGTCTGGAGACGGTTTTGCTTCAGTCTTTGGGCCCTTTCTGGGCCAAGCTTTCCTTGCCCGGGAAGGCTTTTCTCCCACCCCCAGGCCCCTGGTCAGGCCGGGAGTCAGAGGCCAGGCCCCATCCTGGGGCTCCCTGGCTGGCTTTCCCGCACAGTCCCCTCTGCGAGCCTCCCACACAGCCGGGCGCTGGGGCGCGGGAGCGCCAGGAGAGCCCGTAGAGACGCAGGTGCCACGGGGAGGTGAGCGGGGAGGCGAGCAGGAAGGAGCCCACCTCCGCCCCAGCCCTGGCCCAGCACGGACGGGCGCGGTCTCCAGCCCCAAGGGGCCACGCGAGCGGGCGCGGAGGCTGCAGGAGCCTGGGGGCGCGCTGGCCGGGCTGGCATCGGGTCTCCCCTAATCAACCCCACTTCCAAGCGCCTTGGTCCTAATTGGGGCGCAGCGTCCACGGTGGTGCAGGAGGGAGGATGAGACCCGCTCTCGCCTGCGGAAGTTGCCTAGATGCGGAGCGCGCGTTCCTGCGCGGGGGCCCCGGGGACTTTCTCTGGCTCGGCCTCATTTTCCTGGGCACCGGCTGGTGCCCCGGGGGCCTCCAGCCCAGGGGGCCGTGCCTTCTCCCCTCCTGCAGTGCAGGGTCAGGCTCCTGCGGGCCACGGAGACCCCGGACCCCCAGCGCTTCGGCCCCCCAGAGACCCCAGGGATGAAGTCGCTGGCCTTTTCCTGTAGCCTTTATCTCGCTTTTATAGACAGCGGTTAGTTTGGGACATTAATTGCCTGGGCGAGTTTGATAATTTTGATGTAACAGAGCACTGGAGAAATTACCCTCACGTCCAAAATGTCAAATTTGAGAAGAACCAGGTTCAGAGGCTCGCGACCCCACGACGGGCAGCAACTGCGGTGGGTCCCTGCATGGCCGCCGACAATGGGACTTTATTGTGTTTGTTTTCTTAGGCAGGGACTGCAGTGGGAAGACGGTGGTCAGCTGGAGACACAGGGTTTTAAATAGTGGCCCCCCCCGCAGTGGCATCTGGGGGGCAATGTTCCTGAATGGAAATGTTTCTGTCACCTTGCTCTCCCTGCAATGACCCCTTTCTTGCTTAAATTTTACTCACTTCTCAGTTGGGGAAAACCAAGCGTAGATACCAAAAAAACAAAACAAAACCAAAGCCCTACGAAAAACCTTAAAGTTGTTTCATAATTTATAACAGCCTGACTATGGGAACATTAAAGTCTGACACTCGAAGTTAAGCTCTCATTGGTGGCAAAAAAAAAAAAAAAGTTAAAAAACAAAACCCGGCATTTCATAGATCTTCTTTTACAGATACGGTTTTCCCTGGGGGAAGAAAGGGTACACTTTTTCTTTCAACATTTGATTATTTCTTTAAAACGAGAAATGACATTTAGAGCAGCGCAGGGACTCTTCTTAAAAAACAGAAGCCAAGAAAAATAGTTCCTCGTGTCCAGATTTCATTTCAATGTAAAGTGAAGGATGGAAAGAGGAGGAATAGAAAAAGAGAGAGACAGAGAAGAAAAAGGAAAAAAAAAAAGGATCCCCCAAATTTTAAATACAAAACAAGCCTAGAGGTCCCAGGCTGGCTCCTGTGTATATTTTGGGGTTTGGAAGATATTCTACAATTCCAATCCCAATAAAATACTCATGCGATTTTATTTCTGGTTGATACAATGTTAAAAGGCCATGTACAAATGTTACACATTTTTATTTTTGTTCTTTTCTTAGGAAAAAAAATACACAAAAGGCAAAACATCCTCAAATTGTCATTTTATACAGTGCAGAAGGAAATTTAAAATACGTGTCACAAACGCTGCACCCCGCAGCCAAAATACTAAAAAAAAGGGGAGGGGAGTCCTTCATTTTATATATATATTTATATAAACATATGGAAATTTGTCTTTACACAGATCGGACTTTGTTTCAAATTTACAATGGATCTCTTAAAAAAAAAAAAGAAAGAAAAATTCTACGCGGCAAATATTGCCAACAGAGTTACACCATTAATACTGATAAACGGAGGAGCCTATGCGGTGTTTCGATTATTAGGGAAAGAGAGTAGAATAAATAACAGGATGAGCCTTGCTATAGTTTAAAAAGTGCCTTAACCTTCCTGTGTCACCGCGATCCTGAATCGGGGCGCTCGGCGGCCTTCCCTGTCCCCGCACAGACGCAGCACAGTAGAGATCGCAGACTCCGCAGAGATCAGGAGACAGTGGGGTCTTGTGAGAAAAAACACCCGCCAAGAAAGTCCAACTGCAATTCGAAACAAAACCAAAAGGACCGGAGAGAAGGCAGAGGAGGGGGGGAGGGGGACGGGCGACCTGGGTCCAGGCCCCCCCGTCGTCCCGTTTCCTTTTGTGCTGTGAACAGTGGCTTCAGAAATGCAAGCCCGCCCCGCACCGAGGTTCACCTGCGGTCGCCAGAGGCCTTCTGAGATGGGGGGGGGGATGTGATTTCTTGCCCCCCCAACACGGCTCTGAGACGAGATTAGCGTGTTCTGAGACATTCTTTCCAAAAATAAAAAACCAAAAAAAAAAAAAACTCTTAGAAGTAAAAAGATAAATACTCAACCAAAAAATAAAAGTATTTGGTAAGGACGGTCTCACACGTTTGCCTGTCTTCGGAAAACCTCCCCCCCGCCCCCCTGCTTTTGCCGCTGGAGGGAAGGCGGGGAGAGGCCTCCTCTGGTTTCTTGGTCGCATGTTAGGGTTTCCCCCAGCACAGCACCTTCTCAGCCGGCTTCAACTGGATCAAAAATAGATACTTATTTACCAACAGGGGCAGTCAGACCAGGCCCCACGGCCACCATTTGGTAATTTTTTGAGGGAGTGGGTGGAGGCGGTGCTGACCGCGGAGCTGGGTCCTTGCCTTGGGGATTCCTTTCCAAATAATCCGGGTAGGTAGGGGTCAGACCCTTGTCTTCTGCCTACGGCTATACCTCAAGGAGAGAGCAGTTTCTTGGGACGGGTTCCGGGTCCCCGTGCCAGGCCGCCCGTGCCCGGCAAGCCCCGTGGGCTGCGGCCTCACATCACGCAGGGCTTGATGTCTTGGTAGGTGACCTGCTGGTGGTAGTAGGAGCCGCTGCCGGCCGAGTGCATGGACGAGGGCGCCATGGTGTTGAAGGAGAAGACGAACTCTTTGCGGTCACACATGCCGGGTGACTGGGAGTGATACCTCGGGATGCCTGCGGAGGAGGGGCAGGAGAGCGGGGAGCACTGCGTTAGGGTCGCGAGGGCCGGAGCAGCGCCGCCTCCAGGCTCGGGCGCAGGGGCCCGCGGCCTCTCTACGCCCCACCGAGGTGCCAGCGTCCCGCAGCTCGGGCCTCGGGCGGGTCCAGGCGGCCCCGGGTCTCAGGCCGGGCTCTGATCCAGCCGAGGGCCCCAGGACCCCGGTGGCGACCACTGCTCCCTGGGTGCCCGCCGCGTGGACCTACTCCGCCTCGGTCACCGAGTCCCGAAGGGGAAGGGGCGAGGGGGCCGGCAGGGGCCAGCACACGGCAAGGACAGCCTGGCCTCCAGCTCCAGGACGGGCCTCAGGCCTGTGCCTGGCGCTGGGGTACCGGCCTTCCAACCCCAAAGGCCGAGAGGCCCCAGTGCGGCGGCAGGGGTGGGGGGAGGCTTCTCCAGGGGAAGAGCCCCTTGGAGAACAGCCCCCTCCCCCCAGCCCGGCGAGGAGAGGCAGCCCGGGTGTGAAGCAGGGCGATCCCCTCTGGCCCCTCGAAGGGGCGGCCCTCCACTCTCTGGGCGTCTGACAGCAGAGCCCTAACCGGCCCTGCTCAGCTGCTCCGAGCCCGTTCCAGAACCGGGGGGGGCCCGGGGAGGCCGGGGGCGCCGGGAGGAGGCTGCCGGACAGAAACTGCTGTGCCGCGTCCTCCTCAGAGGGGTGAGGAGGAGGGTGTCTGGGGAACAGAAAGCCCAGATCCTCAGAAACAAAGAGTCTGAGGGGCCTGCACCTCTAACTCTTGGCCTGGGCCTGGCCGCAGCCCCTCTCTGCCTCTGTCACCACAAAATGTCCCCCAGCTGGACAGTCCCACGGCCAGGTCTGGATCCCCAGGAGGCCAGCGGTGCTGGGCCGCGGAGCACCCAGCCCAGGCAGCCCGGGGCCTAACTCTGCCTTTCAGCCTAGGCAGCGGCGTTCGGTGGCGACGACAGAGCCTGCGGGCCGGGCTCCCGCTCCGGCTCAGGGACTTGCTGAGGCGTGTGAGGGGCCCGAGCACCGAGGCCATGTGAAATACCGGGGTCTGGGTCTTTCTGGCGAGGACGGGGCCTGCTGGGCCAGGCTGGGGGCTCCCAGCAGCTGGGAGTTGGAACCGAAAACAACAGTTATCGTCGAGGCCCAAATCGCCCTCACCCCTGCGCTCATCCCCTCAAAGTGGGGGAGGTGTGGCCAAGACGGGGCCTGGGGAGACACCACGGTCTCCCCCCGACGCGCCCGGGCTGGCGCCCCGGAGAGGCCCGCAGCTGGGATGCGCTGAGCGCGGGAACCCCCAGGGCCAGGACGGCTCGGGGCTCCCCACTCACCTTGCAGCTCGGCCGGGGCGTTGTGGCTGTTCTGGTGTAGATACGGCTGGTCCAGGGAGTGCGCGGAGAGGCTGCCGGGCAGGGGGTTGGCCGTGGGGTTGCAGGGGGACAGAGGCTGCTGCTTGATGTAGGAGGCGCCGCTGCTGAGGCCCGCGGAGGCCGAGGGCGGCCAGGCGGCCGTGGAGCCCGAGTAGACGGCGTGTGGCTCCATGACCCCCCCGGCGGCCGCGGGCAGCAGCGGGGAGGCGGGCACGGAGCCGTCGTGGTGCGGGTACTCGCCGGCCGCCGCGCCGCCACAGCTGCCCATGTACGAGTGGCCGCCGTTGGCGGGCAGGTGTGGCACAGAGTGGCCGGGCAACGCCATGCCGTCCACGTTGCCCGGCAAGTGGCCGTTCATCATGCCCAGGCCCCCCTCCAGCGCCAGGCTGTTGGGCGGGCACGAGAGCCCGCCGGCCGAGCTCTGGAAGCCGTAGGCGTCCGGGAGGTGGTTGAAGCCGCCCAGCCCGTTCATCATGCTGTACATGGGCTTGAGCGCCTGGCATTTCCTTCGGAAGCCGCGCGGCCGCCGCCGAAAGGAGCCCTCCTCGAACATGAACTCGCTGGCCGGGTCGATGGTCCAGTAGTGGCCCTTGCCGGGCCGCCCGAGGCCCTTGGGCAGCTTGATGAAGCACTCGTTGAGCGAGAGGTTGTGGCGCACCGAGTTCTTCCAGCCCTGGTAGGAGCCGCGGAAGAAGGGGAAGCGGCTCTGCAGGAACTGGTAGATCTCGCTGAGCGTCAGGCGCTTGGTGGGCGAGCTCTGGATGGCCATGACGATGAGCGCGATGTACGAGTAGGGCGGCTTCTCCGGGCGCCGGATGCCGGCGTTGGTCTTCTTGGCCTTGGACGGGCCGGACGCCGCGGGGTCCATGGCCGCGCCGCCTCCCCCGCCGCCGCCGCCGCCGCCGCCGCCGCCGTGCGGTGGCTGCTGCTTCTCGGGCGCCGAAGACATGGGGAGGCTGCTGCTGCCGCCGCCGCCGCTGCCGCCGCTGCTCTGCGCCGCGGACGAGCCGGGAGGAGGAGGAGGAGGAGGAGGAGGAAGAGGAGGGGGGGGAGGAGGGCGAGGGGGAGGGGGCTGCGCGCGCGGGGCTGGCTGCGCCTCTGCCGTCATCCGCGGCCACTGCTCCGAGCGGCCTCGGCGCGCCCTCCCCCGGCCGCCCGCCCGGCCTCCCCGAGGAGCCGCTGGGTCCGCCGGCGGTTGGCGCGGAGCCCCCCTCTCTCCGGCTCCCTCCCCCCTCACCTCTCTCTCCTCCCTCTTTCCCTCGCGCCCTCCCACTGGGGAAGGAGGCGAGCGGAGGCCGAGGGCAGCCTCTTTGCAGCAGCCGCGGCAGAGGCCGCGAGGAAGCCCCCCCACCCAGCCAGGTTTTTTTTTTGGGGGGGGGGAGAGAGGAGGCGCCACCTCCGGGGCCAGCGGCCGTGCGCCCCCGCGGGGACCCGCACTCGGCCCCCGCCACCCGTGGCGCAGGGCCCCACGACTCCAGCCAGGCCGCCCTCACTGCATCTTCTCTCCGCGGGGTCCCGGGCGCCGGCCTGAGACCCTCCGGGAGCCCCCTCCCCTCCCTGGCCCCCTCCGGGCCCCGCGCTGGTGGGCGCTTAAAGGGCCCCCACCCTCGCCGCCCGGAGGCCGCCGGCGGGACCGCCCCGCCTCCACCAACCTGGCGAGCAAGTGTTAATGCGCCCTCGGCCCCGCGGCGCAGGCCCTCCGCCTTCCCGGCCCCGCCGCGCGGGCCCCCGGGGCCGGATCGCAGACCGCGGCGGCGGCGGCGGCGGCACCAGGCCGGGCCCCTGGCCGGCGGGCGTCCGTTCCCGGGAGGGCCCGCCTACCGGCTCTCCCCGCCCCGGGAAGGACTGCGCTGCGCCCGGGACTTTTCGGACTCGCCCAGAAGCGCGCGAGCAGCCGGGCAGCCGCCGGAGCCGAGCGCGGGCGGAAAACGAAAGCGCAGGGCGGGTCGCGGCCGCTTTGTCTCAGGCGCCCCGGGCCGGGCGCGAGCGAGCAGGAACCGCCGTGCCTGCGGGGACCCGAACCGAGCGGGCTTTCCGGAAAGAGCGGCTCTGCTCGTTCACTCCTCCGTGCACTCGTGCACACGCATGCATGCGTTGGCGCACGTGCAGACCCCATACACTGTGAAGATTTCAGACGTGCAAACTCACACTCCTTCGTGAGTGCTGCCCACTCAGGCACACACCTGGCTCAGGCGTGTGCGCGCCCCAAGCAGCGCGCGCTCCCGCACACACACTCGGCCCGCAGGAGTGTAGATTCGCTCCTACTGTCACTCACGTGCACGCTAGCCACGTTCCAGTCTGAACCCGCGAGCTTCCGAGGGGACCCCCTCCCCCCCGCACACAGACACACACACTGAAAATCCACCTATTTGGCCCCGCAGCGCCGGTGTTCCCCGCTTTTCAAGAACGGGTTCCGATTTCTCGTAGATGGTAAAGGCCCCGGCAGGAAGTTTATACGGCTCAACGTAAACACGTTCTGGGGGATTCTTTAATAATAATAGAGAATCCCGCGTGCGCGGGGGGAGTTGGCCTAACGCCCCTGGGGGGGGGCCTCTGACACTGCGCGCCAGGCCGGGTTCCGGAGAGCAGTGCGCGCGGGCGGGGAGCCCAGGCCGCGGCGGCCCCCTCGCGCCAGGCGGCCCGCCGCACGGGGCTCGCCCGCACGCCTTCTCCCTCGCAGGACCCGGGTGTGGGCTGGGCCGCGGAAGGGGGTGGCGCACCCGGCGCCGAGCGCGGGGCCGCGCAGGAGCGGGCGCACACGGCCGGCGCGGACCCAGGTGAGTGCTGTTCGCGCGCGGACGGCGGGGCGCCCAGCCCAGCCTCTCGGGCCGCGGCCCGGGTGGGGTGCGGCGGAGGGAGGTGAGGGCCGGTTGTTCGCGGGTCGGCGCGAGGGGCCCGGATGCCGTGCCCCGCGGGGGCCGCGGCGAAAGACAGATGCCGCTCGGCGTGCGCGCGCCCCGCGGCGCTTTTCAAAGCCCCGCCGTCGTCTCGGGTTCCTCTGGCTTCCTCGTCCCCCGCTGTCCCCCCTCCTCGCTCAGACGCCTTCAGCCTCGCGGTAGACGCCTCCTCGTCGCCTTCGGGGCGCCTGGCACGTCCGTGCGAGGAGCTGGGGGCCGGCAGGCGGAACGTGCCCCGCGGTCGCCGCCTTCCCCGGGCCGAGTGGCACTCGCTGGAGACGAGAGGGTCGCCCTCCGCGCGCCGCGTTTCCGCCAGGCTCCCCGGCCTCGGGGGAGGTGTGTGGGACGTGCCCGCGCTGTGTGCGGCCGTGTCTCCGCGCAGGTGGGCGCGCGGGCAGACCCCACCCCCCGCTACACTCGGCCCAGCCAGCACCCACAGGCCGCGGGTACCATGAGCAGCCCGCACGGCCTCCGAGGACGTCGTGGCACCCAGCACCCGTCGCGCAGCCCAGGCGCCGCAACCCGCTGCGCCAGCGCACGGGCCTGCCCTTCGCGTTCAGTGCACACAGCCCTGCACGCGCGTTGGCCCGGCTCAGCCACCGCCCACCCGCCGTCCGTTCTCGGTTCGCGTTAGGGATTCTCTCTCGCCCTCTCTTCATCACATTTTCCCCCCTTTCTCTCTCTCTCTCTCTCTCTCTCTCTCTCTCTCTCTCTCGGCCAAACGGCAGCCGCGGGCTAGGAGGCCCTGGCGGTGCCGGGAGGGACGTTCGGAGAAGGGGTCGTTCCCGCCAGCTGCTGGGAGCACATCTGGCATTCAGTAGAGAGGCCAGCGGGGGAGGCCGCCCCACTCCCCAGCCAGCTAGGGGTGCAGCGCGAACCCAGCTGCTTCCAGAAAGCGGTAATAATGCCTCCGTTTTGCCGACGGGGCGCCTTCAGAGAGGGGGCTCTACAGAACTTGAAACCGGGGGACACTTTTTCCAGCAGCCCCTTCCCTTCCTGGGAGCTCTCCAGTGGGGAGGGGGCGCAGATGCTGTCGGGCTGACCCGGCCGTCTGACCATTTCCTCCCTCCTGCATATCAAGGTGTTTCACCGCCTCCCCTGGGCGGCTCTGGGGTGTTTTGGGGTAGGGAAGCTTATGCCCTCCTGGGGAGGAGGTGTGGAGTTGGGGCCCCACCTGGCCCCCACTTACCTAACCTCAGGCTCTGACAGCAAACCAGACTTTGCAGGGAAAGGGCAGCAGTTATCTGGCCCCGGGAGAGGGGCCGGTGTCAGGATGCTCAGGAATGTGGCAGCTGGAGGCTCTCCCCAGCCCCTAATCTCCACCCGGGAGGGAGGCAAAGGTGGGGGTGTGAGAAGAAGGGCAGGGGAAATGAGCTCCCAGCATTGTAATTTGGGGGGACCCCCCCTCAATTCTAGGGAAAACCACATCCCATAGCAAGGAAGGCTTTTCTGTATGCCTGGAGACGAGGCTCCCAACTCGGAGCTGTCGGAGGAGAAGGCTCGCTCGAGCTTGCATTCTGGGGTGGGGAAACTGAGGCCCACTAAGGACCTGGCCCAGAGCAGCCAGCGCCGCCACAGGAACACCTCTCCATCTCTTCTCTCCGCCCCCCACGACAGACCATCATGGCACTTGACCCTCCCTCGGCCGCCTCCGTGCAGGCCGAGAGTGGAGAGAATGAGTTTAGAAACGCATCCCAGGCGCGCGGGCACAGAGACCTGTTGGGAAACTGGTGATGATAAGAGAGTAGCAGCTGTCACAGACACAACGATGACAATAGGACTTCGCGACCGCAGCCCGTGCCAGGTGCTCGCGTCCTTAACCTTTCTATGGGCTGTGAATCCCTTTGACGAACTATTGAAAACTGTATCCTGTCCCCCGCCCGCCTCGGAAAGGCACACCATCGTGCCAGTGACATTCATAGAATGGCTGCAGGATCCCACCGAACACCGGGAGCCCAGGACCTCCCACCCGGGAGCCAGGACCCAGCTTAAATGCCTCGGAGATATCTGTTTAATCTTCACAGAAGCCCCTACCAGGTCCCTATTATCCCTCTCTGTAGAGAGGCTTCCCCCGCCCCCCACCGGGTTATCCCAAGTCCTGGCTCCTCCGCAGAGCAGAGCCCAGATGCAAATCCAGGCCTGACCACACGACCGGGAATGGGAATTAAGCCGCAGGCCCCAGGGTCTGCAGCGGAAGAGGCGGAGAGACCCTCTGTCGGAACACCGGGGATGGTCAGGGGCCAGATTCCAGTCCAGCAGTCACCATGTGGGGATGTTGCCTAAGCTGTTTGCGCCTTAGTTTCTTTCGGGGGGAGGTCGTTGTTGGTTGGTCGGTTGGTTTTCTAACGGCTTTATTGACAGCTTGATTGTGATAGAACTGACACATAACATTGTGCAAATTTCAAGTGTTACAGTGTGTTGATTTGTTACATTTGTGTGTTGCAAAACGATCACTTGATGGTGTTAGTTGCGCTTCTATTCCGTCACATAGTTACCACTTGTCCTGTGTGGTGACAGCATTTAAGATATACTTTCTTAGCAACTACGTTGCAGTATTATTTTCAAATACGATACAATACGAGTAGCTATAATCACCATGCTGTGTGCCTTAGTTTTTTCATCCAAAAAGGGGGACAAATAACGGCTCCTGTTTCTCAGGGCTGCGGTGTGCATTGGGCAGTCATGGACATAGGCTGTCATAGTGAGAGACACAGAAGCCCCCAGGCCCACCTCACGGGCCCGGGGAGAAGATACAGACAGGGGTGAGGGCAGCATTTTGCTCTTAGCTTAAAGATCCATAAAGACACCCCTCGTCCATCCCAAATCAGATCTGCACCCCAGCTTCGGCCTCAGGAATCCTCAATGGGGGGGATATAAATACAGACACGCCTGCCCCGTCTCCCACTCCCCAAGCCCAAGGTATTTTTACTGGCTAATTGCTTAAGTGAAGCCGCCCGCCCGGGTGGAGAGTGCGCCGTAACCCGAGCAGGGAACCAGATCCAGCTCGTTGAGCCGGGCCGGCCAAGCGGGAGGGGCGGGGGCGAAGGCGGCAGCCGACCACCCACCGAGAGGGCAGCCGCCCCGTCCCCCACCACCCCTGCTCTGCATTAGCACGGGGCCGAGCCTCCCTCATCCCTGCTCCCTCGAACCCCTTCCAGACGAGGTCCAAAGGCGACACAAGGTAGGGCAGGCTGGGCCCCAGACCCGAGGTGGGCGCTGGGCAGTGAGGGAAGCTGCCTGGCCTGGGAGAATGAGTAGACAGGCCGAGGGAGCAGAGGTGGGGGTAAAATGTGGCCCTGGGGCTGTGGGGAGAAATGTGAGGGGCAGGAGAGAGGGCATCCCCCCTTCCCTGGATTATAAGATGACTTGTGCACAAAATACATGGGACGTTTGTGCAGAATATTGTCTAGAGGAGGCAAAAAACTGCAGGAAATAGGGGCATATGGCTGCCTCAGCCGGTAGAGCGTGTGTGTGTGCCTTTTGATCTCAAGGTCGTGAGTTCGAGCCCCACATTGGGCATAGAGTTTATTTCAGAGAGAGAGAGAGAGAGAGAGAACAACCTGCAAGACAGAGAGGCGTGGAGTAGGGCCAGGTGAGGCCCATGGAGGCGTGTCCTGTGGGCACCGCAGTGTTGGCAGGTGTACAGCCTAAGGTCTGTGTGCGCAGAACAGGGTGAGGTGTGCATGCGCAGCTCGCTCCCCGTCTGAACGTTCCAGGATGCGGCACGACACGGTAGCTCCCACATAACGAATACCATTAAGATTCAGTCAGCAGACCTCGTTGTGTGTATAGAATTTTCGTGCACACTGAGTCGTTCGGCACACGGGCGATTATAAGACGTGTCTAACACAGCACGTTACACATGCAGCATCGCCCAGGGTTGTATACAACGTAATGGGTTCCGGACACGGAACGTTACGGGCTCTGCGGACGCTACGGTATAGAATTTCACAGAGTGCTGTGGGGTGTGCGGCTGGCCTCATGGGTTACGCACACGCACGTGGTGATATGTGCACAGCTTGGTGTCGGTGGGACAGTGTGGCATGTGCCCTGGGCACCGCACGTTGCAAGGAGACGCCCGCAGGGGAAGGGATGGACGTGGGGGGGAGGGCCGGGGTGTGACCGAACCCCCGAAGGCTGCAGTGATCACACCGCAACTCTGCCGAGGCCTGTGTGCCCGCCGGTCACTGGCTCACTAAACCACAAGCCTGGAAGGCGATCGTCTTCATTCTTCAGGCCCCGGAGTGACTTTCCTGCGCTCTGTCGAGCTGGCAAGGGTGGGCGGACTGGAGATGTGGAGACAGGGTCCCCTTGCGTCGGTCACGGAGAGGCTGTGAGCTCAGGACCCGGTGGAAGGGGCCCTGGGAGGGGGGCCCTGAGTCACAGCGAGCCCCAGGGCCTGGGCGTGCCGGGGCCACTGGGAAAGCTGGTCGGCGGCGCTCGCCTCATTTTGGGGTGCTCGCCCCACCTGTTCTCCTCTGCGCCCTCCTGAACTCCAGAGCCCCGTGGGGCCTGCTTCTGGGCCCCGCCTCCCAGACCCTTCCCAGGTGACGCCCAGGTGAGGAGGAGAGAGCGGCAGCGCCCTCTGGCTCCACACAGCGGGGGCCTGCACCCTGGCCCCCTCCCCACGGAGACCACCGGGGCCGCGCTGGGGGAGCAGCCGTGGGGAGAGCCAGCCGCACACCCGGCCCTGGCATGTGGCACATCAGACACACGTTCATATTTTGGTCAAAGGGGGAAAAAAAAAAAAGCCTGGTGCTCAGATGCTGCAGCCTTGAGCTCGCCCCTCCGTTCGGGCACTTTACCCAAACGCACAGATTTTCCATGACGTCCTTCAGTGAAATATTTGACAGCACTGAAGCCTAGGAATCTGCGGCTCTCTTCCCCGTGAGATTGTTGGGAGTTTTCTGGCATGAGCAGCGCACGCTGGCCCACGAGGCAGAGACGCCCCCGGACCCGGAGCGGCCTGGGGCTGGCCTTCCGGAGGCCGCCCTCGCCGCTGCTTCGCCCCACAGAGGCTTCCTGCTGTGTGTTTCTCCCCGCTGCCTGGACAGCTGTGCTTGGGAAGATGGGGTGTGCGTGCCCGGGGACGGGAGGCGGGTGTCCCCCAGACTTGGTTTTCCAGCAGAGGACCCACGCGGCAGGAGACAGCCTGGGGCCGCCGGGCAGGGTGACGGCGGTCAGGGCTCTCCTGAGGTGGGAGGCGCGGCCCGAGAGAAGGCGCAAAGGACCTCTGTGTGCGTTTCCAAAAAGAAACAGACAAACCAAGAGGAAAATAGAACTTAAACTTCAAGGGCCAGGTATTTTCTATGTTCTCGGGATTCAGAGAGAGCTAAAACCCGACACACACGCACACCCACGTGCACACCCACGTACACACGCGCGCACACACACACAGCCAGCGGGGAAGGGGAAGAGTGAGGTCAGGGAACTGGGGGCGCGCAAGGTGGGGGGGTGAAGGGAGGCAGTGCCCAGATTTGCTCCTTCATCAAAAGCAGCCATTGGCTCCCAGAAAGCTGCCAGTGTGGACGCAGAATGTGCCTGTCGCTCCTCATTTACAGCTGGTGGTGTTCCATCCATCCCGGTGGGGGGAGGGGATTGAAAATGATAAAAGCGAGTGTTGTTTTTAGGGAGAAAACAAAATCCGCCCAGCGTGGGAAGGGAGGGACGGAGGAGCACGGGCCTTAACCTGCCCGAGGGCTCGGGCCCCAGGCCAGGGCTGGCTGAGAAGAGGGAGGTGACACGCTCTTTCCACGCCCTGTGGCCCGGCCGGGGGTTTTTGTCCCAGCCGGGTTGTAGCTCCGAGATGAGCGCGTGGCCCCTGCGGACCGCACGCAGGCTCTGGGCTCTGGGCTTGCCCCGGAGGGGGGCGGCGGGAGGGGGCTGGGTTGGAGGGGCAGCCCTCGCCTGCGTGACCGGCAGTCAGAGCCCCGGGGGCGCCGGGCCGCCCGGCCTGGGCACACAGAGCAGGAGGCTCCGATGCTCAGGACACAGGACACCCTTCCCCCCCACCCCCCCAGAGAGGGGCGGAAGGACATTTGGTTATCAGAACCCAGAGACACCTGGAGCCAGAGACACAGAGACTTCCAGAGTGCAGGAGAGTGGGTTCACACGGAGAGACAGGAGCAGACGGGAGCGAAGCCGAGGTTGAGAGAGAGAGAGAGAGAGAGAGAGAGAGGAGCTCCCTGGACCGCTTCTGCTTGGGGTGGGGGTCTAGGACACAGCGGCCCTGGGCCTTCACCCGGTCAGGCAGGGAGCCCGTGGTGGGGAGTGCGTGTCAGAGGGAGGGAGAGACAGGGAGGGAGGGCGAGGGGCTGGGACACGCTCCTCTCCGGGGCTCCTTGTGCTCGCTGGTCAGTGGCCACTCGAACATGGAGGCTTCTCTGCATCGTCCAGTTTTGCTGGGTGCGGGTCACAGACTTCGTCCCCTTTAGCCCTGGAAAGGGGCTTTCCCAGGACAGTGGAGAAGGGTGTCTGGGGGGCCCTTTTGGGGTCCCCGGGGCTGTTTGGGAGCAAAGCCTTAGGAGGCCGCAGGCCTAACAGAACAGAGGGATGATTTCACCTCCGGGTGCCTCAGTCTCTTCATGCTGAAAAGGGAATAGGTCAGCGCCCATCCCCAGAGCTGGCCTGAGGGCCCTGTGCAGGGTCCGGGTGGGGGGTGAGGTGAAGCAAGGCAGGGACAGCTGTTGGGAGCATGGGTCCTGTGTGATTAAGACTTGGCTCCTCTGCTGTGTGACGGGGGCTGGTGGCTTTCCCTCTCTGGGCCTCGGCTTCCTCGTCTGCAGAATGGGAAGTGACGGCACCTCCTCTGGGCGCTGAGATTAGATACCGGAGCAGTTGTTCACCAGGGTCGTTATTGTTGGGGGCGCTCCTTCATCCCTGGTATGTGGGGAGCCCCTTCTCCCGGAGGTCCCCCAAAGCCCATGGGGCCCCAGCCTAGGGACGTAGTTTGACAGAACCAGAGATTTGGTGGAGCGTTCAAGCCCCTCCTCCTGTGGGCTGCATTTTGCCATCACTGGAATGGCCCCGCTGGGCCGTGAGGACGGGACCCTGGGACCCCCACTTCGAGAGAATAGTGTTGGGTTGCAGGGGAGCTGCCTCTGGCCCCTTGACGACTCGGAGCTGATTTTCTGACGCGGAATGGTGTTGAGGTCTCCCTCCGGTGTGTCCCTCCCCGTCCCCTCACGGGACGCGCTTAGTCCCCGGTGACCGTCTGCTGTCAGCAGGACCCTCAGGGACTCCCTGCCCTCAGGGTGCGGCCATCGGAGATCAGATTCCACCTCCCTGCTGTGTGACCTCGGGGAAGCTTCTTCACAGCTCGGGGCCCTCTTTTGCATTTGCATGATGGTGAAAATGAGGGCATCTGCCCCCAGGGGAGACTCAGCGGGGAGAACGTCTTTAGTAGGAAACCGCTGAGCACCTACTGTTTACCAGCACTGGGCTAAGGAGTTGCCTCTTTGGGGCCCATTTCACAGACGGGAAAGCAAAGCACAGCTCAGGCAAACAGTGAGGGCTCCATAAACGGGGCATCAGTTAAATGACCCGTCTTTCCCTCCCCTGAGGGCATGTATGGGGTCCCAACTTTGGGCTCCATTGGCCAATCCGGAAGAAGAGGGAAGAGCGTCACCACCCCTACTCTCCGTCACCCGTAACAGCACGGTAACAGCCTCCCGCCTGGGGGTCCCCGCCTGGGGGTCCCCGCCCGGTAACCCCCCCCCAGGCCTCCCACCCCGCTTCCCGGCACTGAGGGCGCCTGGTGCCCGCACTCTGCCAGGGCACCGTGTTGCTGGCGCGGGGCTGGTGGAGGACAGGGAGCGCCCGGCTCAGCCCCTGGTCTGCCAAGGGGTCCCTCCCCCCAGGAGCGCCCTCTGGGGGATTCCTCTGAGTGGGGTCCCTACCCGCCCAGGCTCCAGGCCTCTCCCAGGGGAGGCTCCAGAGCGCCGCTCCCTCCTCCAGCCTGGGCTCCCACCTAAGGGGCTGCCGGGAGCCTTCATTTAAAGTGCGCCGCGTCCCTTTTCACTGTCATTACCTCTGCCCCTCAGTGTTCCCAGCTTGTTCCCAAGGGGCAGCTGTTACCCTCCAGGATCTGAAAATCCAACAGAGGAAAACAAAACAAAGAAGCCACTCAAAATCTCTAGTCCTTTTATTCTGAAACAGATTTTCTCAGTGCCCGAAATATTCCAAATTTTCACCAGCGCTGGCTCTCAGGGATCTTAGCATCTGGTTGGCTGGGGGGGGCTCAGCTTCCATTAGGCGCCTCCTTTCTCTGCCCAGGCACCAATTAATCCTTAACCTGGTGAATATATATATATATATACACATATATACATATATATACATATATAGTATTAATAATTAGCAATTACCTGGAAAGATTCTGTCCCTGACCTGAGAAGATGTCTAAGACCTGCTGGTTTTAAAAGCATAAACCTGAAAATATTTTAAACATTTTATTACATTCTCAAGGTCAAAGTCGATGCTTTTCTCTCACTTCTCCCACCTCCGTTTATGAGTCAGGGCCCCGCGCCCTGGATTAATTCACCATGAAAACTAACTCAATTAGGAGCCAAAATCGCTCTTTTTAAAAGACGCCAGTAATAAGCGTCCTGACACCCCCGCCCCGCCGGCCGCCGCCCCCACATTTTTCTCGGGTGTTCGCAGCGGGGTGTTTTCTGAAGCACTTGGCTTCACAGTAGCTGCCCCTCGCCAGCCACCTACCTGCCCCTGACCTGCCTCCCTCCCTCCGGCTCGCGCTCCCCCGTGAAGCGGCCCGGACTCACCCCGGCTTGGCAGTCAGACCCCCGCATTCCTACGCCGCCTCCCGGGGAAGAAGCGCCGCGGCTGTGCGTCCGCCGCGGCCCGAGCACCCGGCGCGCCGACCCGGGCCCCGCCGGCCCTGGGCGCGTCCCCACGGCGAGTCCGGCCGAGACGCGGCCCCGGCGGCCCCGGCGGCGGGAGGGCCCCGGGCAGACCCGGCCGGTGCCTGCCGCTCCCGGTCTGCGACACGCAATTATCTTAACCTTGGTTTCGCTAATGATGGGTTCTGCCTGCGCGAACGCGGCGTTGTTTTGCTTCGGCCATCCCGGGGGAGGGGTGCGCGCCTGTGCACCGGGCGCGCGACGCTGGGGCTGCACACGGGAAACGCTACGGCCGGGAAGGGTCTGGGGTGCGGTGAGCCCCGCTTTCTCACTCGCCCGGCCCCGCAGGGGCAGATCCAGCCCTCCCCCTCGGGCGCGCGTCTGAGGGGAGAGACGGGGGTCCGGGGCGCCGGGGATTCGCGCTCGTGGAGGAAGGAGCGCCTTCTGCAAACCCAGGAGCCCGGCGCCCCGCGTCGGCCGCGGCGGGATGGCCGGTCCCGGGTCCTGCGCCGCAGGGGTGCGCGAAGGGAGCGGGCGGAGGGGAAGGGTCTCAGCGCTGGACCCGGTCGCAACCTAGGTCGCCGCTAGAGGGGGACGCCTGGGCCGGAACGGAGGTCCGCGCAGCCGGGGGGTTGCGGGATGGGAGGTTTTCCCCGGTAAACCCGGGAAATGCGCTTCAGCTGTAGGGTTGCCTGGGTCGTGTTTTCAGGGTGACGGAAGATAGCGGGTCTCAACGATGACGCATAAGGTGCGGAGATAAAGGACGTCAAGGTCAGCCGCGCGGACCGTCCTGGCTGCCTGGTTTGGAGCTGGACTCACCGACTGACGGGCTCTGTGCGCCACCTGCCTCTGCCCGTGTAGACCGAGAGCCCAGAGCCGATCGCGGTGTGGGGGGCCGGGGGACCAGGCTGGTCGCCGTGCCCAGAACCCTGCCGATCTCTAGCTGGGCTCCGAGCGGGTCGGAACGGTGCTACAGGGGCGGGTGGAAGGGGGCGAAGCCAGGCCGGGGCCCCCGCTGACTCTGGTGAGCTGTGCTTTCCCAGGGGATCCCTGCGGGGGCCCAAGGAACACGTGCCCGCATGCGGGTTCGGGGGCTTGACACCCGGTGGGACTGTGTGAGCGCCGCCGTGGGAGGCGGGGCACCAAGGAGAACTGCCAGGTGCTGGCCGGGACCACCTCTGGGGACAGCAGAGACCCCACCCGGTTATCGCCCTTCTCCTACGCCCCCAGGCGCAGGCCGCCAAGCCCAGGATGGAGGCCCCGGCGGCGCGTCCCGGCCCCCCAGCTCCTTCCTCCAACCCGCCTGGCGTCTAGCTGAGCCCACAGCACGCGGGTTACAACTCAATTAGCTCGCTGCCGGGGCCGCCGGCGACCAGCTACGGCTGCAATTAGAGCCGCGCCGCTGGGCGGGCAGGTAAAGTGGAACCAATTTGCCCCGAGGCTTTATCAACAAGAGGCTTAACTAGGAATTTGCGTTGACAAGTCCGCACCTCCTCGGGCTCCGGCGGGGGTCGGGGGGACAGGCCGAGCCGTGGGGGGCCTGAGGCTTCAACGCCATCCAGAGGCGGCCTGCACCGGCCCTGCTCCACACGGGCCGCATGGACCCCGGCGCAAAGATGGGGTGGGGGCCCTGCCAGTGGGCGAGCGCGGGTCGGTGGGCGCCGGGCGCCTCTCCTGGTGAAGTAGGTGGCCGTGTATATTTTTGTTCAACTGGTGTTTATGTTAATGAAAAAAGGATGGAATTACAAACAGCCCGCCGATCGCGCTGGCCGCGGGCACTTCGGTGCCCCAGCCCCACGCCCAGTCAGACGAGGAGCGCGGGCCCCGCAGAACCCCCCACCCTTGAAACTGCCCTGCCTCCTCCTCTGCCCCCCACCATGAACTCTGCGTTTGCAATCCCGCGCCCCCTCCCGATGGGGGGAACTCTGTCTGCAGTCACCCCCCATCTGCAGTACCACAGTCTGCGTTTGGGGTGAGGAGAGCCCTAACAAGCCCTGCAGTGCCTTCTTTTAAAAAAGCACCCACATAACCCTCGTGGGACGCGGGGGTGAGGATAAGCCCAGGCTCCCTTTCTCCAGCAGCGCCTGCCTTTCGCTCGCCTCCGCTTGATTTTAAGAGTAACGTAAGGAGCCCGGGCTGCTTCTGTTTGCTTCCTGGCCCAGGACGCCCTCCTGGGGAGATGCTGCTGTGCTGTGCCCACAGCCGCAGGCCCCCCACCCACCCAGGGGCTCTTTGCTTCTCGGCACCCAGGGTCTGCTGCCCCGGGCAGCCTGGGGCGAGATCTCGGTGCCTCCTGTCTGTAGCTCAGTGAGCACTGGGAGACGGGCGAGCTGGGCGGGACGCGGCGGGAGCCAGCAGACAGTGGCCGCCAAGGCCAGCGGACGCCAGCAGGGCCGAGGGGGCCCCCACGCTCCCCCGTGGACACTCCCCGGCGGTGTCTCCACAGGCAAAGCGGGCAGTGGACAGTTCCAGGCCTTGCTGACCCTTTCCCGGAGGGCAGCGGGCGGCGAGATCTCGCTCTTCCCCACGCGTCTCGGCTTCTCAGCACCGGTTGCGAGGACGCTGCTCCCCACCCTTCCCGCCACTCAGCGCAGCTCTGGATTCGGATTCCGAGCTCGAGGGGGCGGCCCAGGGAAGCCCTGGCCGGCTGGGCCGGCCGCACCACGCGCCACGTTCCCGTCCCATCTTGAGGTCCGTTTCCCCGTGACCACCAAGCAGACGCTGTACTCGGCAGCGCTTTGCAGACGGGGCTCCCCCGGCGCCCAAGCGGGAAAGCAGTCGGGAGCCCAGGGAACAGTCTGTGAGGGAAGAGAGAAACCTGGGGGTAACCGCCTGGCAGAGTGAGGTCGGCCTCCTCCGCAGGCGCACCCCTCTTAGGGTGATTCATTCCACTTCCTGGTTTTCGGTAGGCTGTGCCCATGAGCAGGGTGTGTGTGTGTGTGTGTGTAAAGACACTGTGGACCCCCCCGCCACCTCGGGGCTCCAGGGCCACCTGGGCCGACCCCCAGAAAGCAGGGCTGGGAGATTGTATATCTGTATGTATGTCCGAGAAGTAGGTAGAGGTCAAAGGATCGGGGTGGGAGGTGCAAACTAGGTGTGTGGGTGCATTTGGGGGTAGCGGCCCCTGTGCGCTCCAGTGACATTCCCTTGACGGGTTTTGTAGCCTTGACGTTGTGCAGCGGAGGGAAAAATCCAAGGAGAGAGACCAGGGTGAGGGCGCACGGCACCCTCCACCCCTGCGGCCCGTGTGCACCCCTGTCCCCCAGGCTGAGGGTGGGGGTGCAAGAAGGTGCTGGGCTCACGGGCTCACAGGCTCCACGGAGCCCCTCCCCCCGCAGCCCTGCTGTCTTCTACAGGTGCCGAAGCCCTCACCCCAGCTCCCCTCGCCCCTCACCAGCCCTACAGGCGCAGGAGGGCTGTGCTGGGGACACTTCAAGCCTGCCTTTAGTCTGCGGGACTCGTTGGGTGGCGGGGCGCATACGGGGAGCCAGTAGGGCCTTGCTTTCTGCCCAGGGGAGGGGGAGGGGGGGTGCGGCCTTTGTCTTGGGGGAGGGCGTTGGAAAGCAGGAGATCAGGGGAAAAGAGGGGATGCTGGTCTGCTGTGGGCTGTTCCCAGGGGTTCGCGGTTGCCCTGGTCCGTCCAAGCAGACAGCTCCGGATGCATCGCTGCCCCCCGCCCCCCGCCTCCTTCCGGAGCCGCTTTCTCCGCCCGCGTCACTTTCTCCGGGGCCTCGGACGCCAGATGCGGAGCCCCGAACCCGCCTGCGAGCTGCGGCCCCATTTATCCCATCCTGCCATTAAACCCGAGGTCAGATATCTCCTCAACGACGCTATCAGGCCAGCGGTTCATTATGGTGTATATTTAGCCATAAACTATGGGTTGTAGCAAGGAGGAGATGAAAATTATCGTGCTCTGGGAATGAATCCTTTTAGCAGAAACCAGAGCTGTTATTTAGCAGGGAGAGCTAAGTACAGGCTCGGGCTTCCCGGCGACCCCAGGCAGGACGAGCTGGGCTTGCGGGCCCTTTCCGGCTCCGCGTGCACCCCCGCTCCCGGGCGCCGCTGCCGGTTCCCAAGGCCGAGAAGGGCACCACTGGGGAGGAGCCCTGCTTCTCAGCAAAGAGGGAAAGAGGGGCGCTTCGTATCCCCCCCATGTCAGGTCTGGGCTTCTGAGGCCCCCAGCCCCTTGGCCTGCCCCCTGAAAGCAAAGCCACCACAGCCTCGCGGGGAGATAGCGGGGCAGCCGTGCAGGGGAGTGGTCTGGAGCACCGTGGGGATGCCGTGTGGCTTCCAGAGCAGCTCTGCCCCTGCTGTGCAGCCTTGGGTGGCTTACCTAACCTCTCTGCGCCTCCGTAGCCTCATCTGTAAAATAGAGGGGAAGTCAAGACCCCCTTCCAGGAGGCTCAGAGAATGAAAGCAGGTGTTAATGTGACACGGGGAAGAGTTCAGCACCTGGCAGCCAGAGGCAGCCTGGGGATAATAAAGGACTGAGCTGCTGGCCTGAACCATGAAGGATGAAGGAAAGCCCTTCGAGGAGGAGACGGCAGACCGACCGAGTTGGTGGGGCTCGGCCATTCCCTGTGTGCCGCCCCCTTGCTCAGCCCCTGGCTGCCTGCCTGAGTGGCCGCGGGTAGGTGAGGCGGGGGGAGGGGGCCCAGTGCATAAGAGGAGAGCCCATGCCTTTCTCTCTCCTTCCCCTCCTCCCCAGCATCCGGTGTCACCAGGAGCTTCCAAACTCATGGGGTGGGGGGGGACGCTCAGCTTGGCCCTGGCAGCGCTGGGGGTGTTGGGGGGATGGAGAATGTTTGGTCCAGATCCACCCCAAATTTAGCCTTTCAGAACGTGACTGGAAAACCCACAGGCTACAAATATTTGGACAAACGAGAAGAGCTCCCTAGTCTAAACGTTGCCCACGGCCCGGCCCGAGTTGGGGAGTAAACTAACGCCCCTCCAGGCAGGGCAGGTGTGTCCTGGAGGAAAGAGGCTGCGCCCCGCCCCCTCCCCCAAGGCCCAGCTTCCTGGGCTGTCAGGACACCAGTCTCCATCCTTCCACATCCCACCCAGTGGTTCCGGAAGCTGCTGCCAGATACGCATGAGCTGTGCTGGGGCTCCAGCCAACCCCCCTGCCTCCCCCCAACTACCAGATCCCTGTCCCTGCCTTCTTAGGGCAGCCTCCCCGCCGCTCTGGGGCGCTGACCCCTCAGATCGTCCATGTCCCCTCCTTCTGCTCTGGGGAAGCAGAGAGACAGCAGCGAGGCCCGGGGCGCTGGTCGTAGGTTCTGGCAAGGGGGAGGCTGTCTCCCAGGGTGTCTGCAGGTGTGATGAGAAGCTTCAGGTGGTGCGGTGACGCGGGGCTGGTGGGGACAGGCCATGCCTTGTCCCTGGGCCTCTGCCGCGTCTCCCCCAGGAAACGGGGTTCGGCCCTAGCTGGCCAAAGACCAGCCACCTCTGACGCTGGGTGCTGTGACCCAGCCCGTCTCTCTCTGGGGCTTTGCCCACCCCGTCCCCTTCACGACACACTCTCCAGGTGCTTTACGGGCCCTCTGTCCCACGGTGGCTCCGGCCTGGCCTGGGGGCACAGAGAGACAGCAGCAGATCGGATCACACGGAGCCCCATCACGTGGTGGTGCGAGGCGTGGCTTATGTCAGTCGATAGAAACGTGCACGTGGTTTACTCTGAAAACAACGTGCATCGAGGACGTGAGGTTCTCAGGGCTGTACACTGTTTCACCCAGGAGCTCCTCGGGGTGCAGAGGCCGGGGCGCCAGCAGGCCAGGAGCCACGTGCCACCGGCTGAGACCACTCGAAGCACGGGCTTGGGCACGCGGCGGATTGACCCAGCGACGGCGACCACCCGGCCCCGCCAGCGCTGGCCTTGCTACCGCTGGGTTTGTCTCCTTGCTGGAAGGGTCTCCCGTCCCCGATGACAAAACACTCCTGGAAGCGCCCTGCCCGTTACTCACAGCGAGAGAATCTGCCGCCCAAAACATTCGTTTCATTAGAAGCGTGTTTACCATCCGTGCGGCCGGCTTCTCTGCAAGGGGCCCCGGACACAAGGCTCCGACTGTCCTCTGGGGCCCGAACCACACTGAGTTCTCTCTGTTGAGAAAGATTGTTGTTTTTTGTTTTTTTTTTCCCCTATGCTTTCTTCTTCTCTGAAAATGGGCTTGAATGACTTTCTTGTGTGAGGCCTGCACACACGGTGGAGGAAATAGCAGAAGAAGAGCACGGCGTTTCCCGCGTGTGGGCTCAGCCTCCCGCCGGTGCCCACGCGGCCCGCCTGCAGCGCGCTGGGCAGGGCGGGGGCCCTTCCCGCGTGTCCGGCTCCGCGCCAGAGTGTCCCGCTCCCCGGCGCGTCCCAGAGTGTGAGTGCTGCTCACGGGGTCACAGAAGCCCCCAGAAGCCGGGACTTCACCGGCACACACGTCTGAGGGGTGAATCCAGGGGCCCCTCGGCATCCGACTCCCGCATCTCTGTCCTTAGAGGACCTGCTTGCCCAGTCGTCACCACCGCAGACCCGAACCCAGACACAGGGCGGGCAGTTCTGCAGGTGATCGAGCAGGGGTTGGGGGCCCGGTGTGGGCAGGAGTTGAAATAAATTGCCCAATTTCTGTATCAAATTCACAGTTTTCTAAAAAACAGCCGGCTTTAGACCACCCTGGAATCACTCCTGATGTTCTAAAAATTGCTTTAAAAAAATGCATGTGTGTGTGGGGTGGGGGGAGATGTTTTACTCGTCTGTCCGTGTTTGTGCGACACACGGAGGCTGCTCTCCAAAGAGGGTTTGTGAAGACGTGACCCCGATTCAAAGACGGCGTGGGAGGCGGAAGGTTTAACGTGACCAACAGCTGCATCGCCAGCAAACCCGCTCTGTTCTGGCCTCTTCAAGATCCTCGCTGAGACCCGGCGCAGGGCGGGGCGGGACCAGGTCAGCCGTGAGCCGAGCGGCTGTCGGGGCCGCGCACCGGGCAGGTGGAGGCGGTCGTGTTTTCCTTACTTTCATGCGCTCTGTGTTTCCCCCCGTGGTAAAAACATTTTAGATAATGAAAATCGCATTTCTGGAGCTCATAGGGACCAGACGTGCAGGGTGAGACAGGGAGCCGGGCAGAGTTCACTGACCACAGGGGTGCGTTACACACACGCACACACTCACGCGCACCTGTATACACGGACGTGCTCATGCACACAGACTGGAGAGGAATTCTCGGCGTTCAAAACTGGAGGGAGGCTCGATGCAGTTTCCTTCCCTCTCATCTTCTCCGGAGAACTCTGAGCAGCGGGAGGGGCCGGCGGCTCACCCGACCCCACAGCGGCATTTGTGGTGGCAGCAGGACTAGATGGCGTAAGGACTTCTGTGTGGGTTTTTTTGTTTTAATTTTTTAATGTTTTATTATTTATTTTTGAGAGACAGAGCACAAGCAGGGGAGGGGCAGAGGGAGAGGGAGACGCAGAATCCGAAACAGGCTCCAGGCTCCGAGCTGTCAGCCCAGAGCCCGACGCGGGGCTCGAACCCACGAACCGTGAGACCATGACCTGAGCCGAAGTCGGATGTTTAACTGACTGAGCCCCCCAGGCGCCCCTGTGTTGTTTTGTTATTAACGAATAACGGGAGGGAAGAATGTAGTGTTTACTGCTCTGTGAAGTCAGGGAAGCGAGCGGTCAGCCAGGCCTGACACCAGAGCCCTGGACAAAAAGGCGAATGAGGCTCTGGGCAGCCCGGATGTGCTAAGTATCTAGAAGTTTTGTGATCCTGTGGCCGGAGCTTCTCAGTGGTGGCCTGGGGTCTCCATTTTCTTGGGGCGTTTGGGGATTCGTGGAAACATCTGTAAATCCGTGGCCGCTGCACCGTCACACCCCTCGTCTTCTCCAATGTCCGGGCCACAGCAGGTGATCTGGTGATGCCCTTGTCACGGAGAGCAGGACTTCATGCGGGAGGTTGTGGGCGTGCAAAGCCATGAGGTGGGCTGGAGGGCTGTGCTCTCGCCGGGCCTTCCAGAACGATGCTCCAGCGATGCAGAGCCGCTCTGCCTGGCGTGCTGACCTCACACAGGAGGCGGGAGGAAGCACCAGCTCTGCTGAAGTCGGGGTCACAGCTGTGCGGGCACGCCACCATCAGGATGTCACCAGCCGCTTGCCTCTGGGCTCCCCACGGCGGGAGACTGGACGCTGGCCGGTGCCGCAGAAACCCCGAACCTCCGTGCCCGGGCGGCCGGAGCTGGGACGGCCCCAGGCTGCCCCCGGGCTTGGCCAGCTCACCTCCCGGCTGGATCTCATCTCCCCAGCGTGGAGGGGCCACGCTTTGGCCGCCGGGATTCTGGGAAATGTAGCTCTTTTACTTTCCAGCCCGGAGCCACATGAGAAGAGGGGAGCGGATGCTGGGAGCCCATCGCATCCAGCACCACGCAGCGCAGGACGCACGCAGGGAGGGCTGCGTTCATGGCACGAGCGGGCGGGAGATCACCGTCTCACCCCAGCTCACCCAGGCCCGTCCCCGGCATCTAGGCCAGCCCTCGGACGTGCCTGAGGGACACATTTGCGCCGCATTTGCCGCCGACCCACGTCCACTCTGCAGACACTGACGGAGCACCGCGCGCTGCCCACGGGGCGGCAGACGGTCAGCTACAAGGAGGGACGAGTTTCCAGTGAAGCGCCTGACGGAAGTGGGAGGGTGGGGAGACGCAGTGTGGGGGAGCGCGTGGCGAGGTCTTCCGACCAGCCCAGCCCAGCCCCCGTGTGTGGGAGGGGGCACACGACAGACCCCGAGCCAGAACCGTCCAGCGCAGCCCCTCTTCAGTTCCTGACCCGTAGAAGCCGCGAGAAACAGTAAAGCCACTGCCTTTGGGCGTGATTTATTACGTAGCGGTAGATTCCAGAAAAAGTCTGATTTATGTTTGAAAAGTACGCTCTTCCTTGAAATACAGCGTGCGCAGAGAAGTGCCCTTAGGAGCAAAGTGAGTTTTCTCAAAGGCAGCGCCCTCTGTAGGCGGCGTGCAGGTGAGGGTCGGTCTCCCCCACCCCCCGCAGCCCCGCGAGCCCCCTTCCAGCCGCACCCCTGCCGTGGCTGAGCGTCTGTGTCCCCGAGTTCCTGGGTGGAATCCTAGCCCCCAGGGTGATGGTGTTGGACGTGGGCCCGTGGGGGCGGCGAGGGTGTGCACGTGGAGCCTCATGGGGGGCGGTGGTCAGTGCCCTTGTGAGAGGCCCCTGAGCCGCCTCTGCCGGCTGGCGGCGTGATTGAACCAGGAAGCAGGCCTCACCCGACACAGACCCTGTGGGCCTTCATTTCCGGCCTCCGGGGCCCGAGCAACCGTGTCTGTGTTTAAGCTCCAGGCTGGGGGTCAGTCCCTGAACCGACCACAGCGCACCCGAGGGGACCATCCGCGTCACTCGATCAACACGGTGTAAGTGGAACCGTGCGGGGTGTGACCTGGTGACTTGCGCTCCCTGTCGTGAGCAGGTGACTCGTGCGGGACCCTCAGGACGCCCGTCCCACCACCGACGCACTGCATCGCGGGCTCCCTCCCAGGCCCTCCTTGTGCTCTGGGGACGACCGTCCGCGGTGCGGGTGCTGTTAGGAATGTTCTGGTGCCGTCTCCCGGAGAACATGCGTGTGCATGCCTGTTGGGTGTCGCCTCCGTGCCTCTAGCACGTGAGACGGCTCCCTGGAGTTTAGTGGATTCAAATGGCAACCGTTTCCTTCTCTCTGGAGAGCCTGCGGGCGGCCCGGCTCAGCGGGCACCTCTCCTCCGCGCGGCGCTCACCCGGGTGTGCCAGCTGGCTTGCTCTCCCGGCTGGGTGTGGGTGCCCGCCGCGGGGCCTGGTGGGACTCTGCACGTCAGCACCTCGCTGTCCTGGTGGCCGCCACGGGGCTCTGGCCCCTGAGGACACAGGAGGAAGGAGGTGGCGGCTTCCCGCCTTCCTAAGACCTGGGCCCAGACGCACAGACACCTCCTGTTGGCCAGGGCAGTGGGAGGGTCAGCCCAGGTTCACGGGGGGGCTCTGCCTCTGGATGGGAGGGCACGTCATGGGGTCCTTCTTTGGGGTCCAGTGGGGAGCACCCTCTCGTGCCCTGGAGAGTGGATTGTGTGCTCAGGGCCCTCAGGACTCAAGAGTCACGTCAGGGCCCTCGGCTCCTCTGCCTCGGTCTCTCACTCAGGGTCTGCCCGCTCGGGGCCCCGGGAGTCAGCACCTCACCGGCAGTGCCCACACTGGGCCTCCAACACACGCCCTGAAGGGCCACACCGACGTGGCCACCAACTGACCCTCACGCGTGTCCATCAGGGAGCCGTGGGGGTGTTCATCCATACGGGGCCTGGGGAGCCTGGACGGGGGTGACCTTGGCACTTCTCTCTGCGTCGGTGGGAACTCGAGCGGATCCTGAGCACAGATGACTCCCCACTGCGAGAGCGTGCTCAGGCGCCATAGCTGTGTGTGTGGGGGGGTCCGCATGGCCGCCGCGCCCGCCACCTGTGACCTCAGGCCCGTCAGCACTGCTCCCTCGGCGTTCACACCCTCAAAGACGTGCAGGCGGGAGGCCGGGCTCTTCCCTTCCCCTCACGCGGTCCCCCAAAACAGGTGGTGGCAGAGGGCCCAGTGCCGCCTGAGTGTGGGAGCCCTTGCTCCTGGCACGGAGGTGGACGGGCGGAGGCCGCAGAGGCCGACCGTGTGCTCTGGCCAGGACAGGTTCGTGCCTGCCGTCCTGGGTCTTTCATCCGGCGGGGACAAGGGTGGGCAGGGGAAGGCAGGGTTTTAAAAGGTGGAGAGACAGACACACACAGGAGGCCCCGGAGAGGCAGCCGCGGGCCGAGGGACGGCTGCCACACCAGCCGCGGGGGGGGGCCTGGAGCGGGTCTGCCCCGGATCGCTCAGAAAGAGCCCGCCCAGCCCACACCCCGATTCCAGGCCTGCGGCCGTCGGAGCTGATGCCCCCCAGTAGCTGATGCCCCCCTCCCCCGCTCTGCTCTGACGTGGATTTACGTCTCCTTGTTCATACTCGCTGGTTAAATAAAAGACGTGGCTTATAAATCAGTGGGGCCAAGGACGCGATTCACGGAGTTGGTAGAGAAAAGAGAACTAACGCGACATCTATGCGTTTGACATGCCCATGAAGATAAAAGTCCAAGCCTACCGAGGGTTCGTCTTGTTTTAATTATTTCATCCCGTTGAACAGCAATGTGGCTAAAGCAAACAGAGCCATGTTTTCACGAAACAAACAGAAAGGGTTCAGTGACTTCAGTGGGTAAACCATCCCGCCGGCGTGGAGATGGGCTGGGCTCCAGGCGTCGTGTGCGTGCGTGTGTGCGTGTGCGTGCGTGCGTGTGTGTGTGTGTGTGTGTGTGGTAACGTCTGTGGGATGTGGGTGCCGCTTGTTTCCAGGGAACAGAACAGGAATCCTTTCCGAGAAACGCTCTCAGGGCCGCTGGCTCGTAGAGTGGAGCCCCCGAGCTGCTCTGTCCCAGCCCCCGGCCTCAGGGACAGGAGCCCCCCCCCACGACCTCGCCTGCCCCCCACCCGTCTTGTCACATGCCAGCAGGAGCCTCCTGGGGTGACCGGTCTGCATGCAGTGAAGGGCGCCCATGTCCCAGGTGAGGTCATTGCCATCCCCTTGGCACTCCCCCCCTGCAGGTGGGGGCCGAGGTGCAGGGAGGCTGAGTCACCTTCCCACAGGGGCTCACGCAGGGCCAGGGTCCCAGAGCGCCTATGGTGCCCACCATCCCACCCCTGGCTCGGGGGCATTGAGAGGTCTGGGGAAGGGGGAGGGGTGGGGAGGGGCCCAGAGCAGCCCCAGTGGGTCACCCTTGGCCCCGCCCACACCTGTCCTCAGGCCGGATCTCAGCACAAATGTCACCTGCACAGAGGGACTGCCCGGCCTTCACCAGCACAGGGTCTGGTCTGGTTTTATTGCCTTCGCTCACTGTCCACCATGTACTTGTGGGATGCGGTTTCATCTGACGCCCCATCTGGGACGGCCCTGGGGAGGGAGCACCCCCACCCTGGGGCGCTGACGTGGGCACAGGAGCAAAGGGGGTCCTGCCCTGGGGACTCCGGAGAGAACCGTGCAGAGTGCTCCCAGCAGCCACTGACATTGTATGGCACCCCCACCCCCTGCGCCACGCACTTTTCACGTGGCTCTTAATTGAACCCTTGGTGAGAATATGACCGTCACCCGGCTTTAAAAATGAGGAAATTGGGGGGCGCCTGGGTGGCTCAGTCGGTTGAGCCTCTGACTTCAGCTCAGGTCATGATCGTGTGGTCCATGAGTTTGAGCCCCACACCAGGCTCAGAGCCTGGAGCTGCTTCGGATTCTGTCTCCCTCCCCCTCTCTGTCTCTCTCTCTGCTCCTCTCCCTGGCGGCTTACGCTGTTTCCCTCTGTCTCTCAAAAATGAATAAACATTTTTAAAAAATCTTTTAAAGAGCAAATTCGGCGTGGAGAGGCAGATCCCACAATAAGAGGTGAATTGAAAGCCGGGTGCCCCGGCCCCTGAGCCCCGAGTCCGGCCCGGAGGGCGGGAAGGTGTAAGAGCGCCGCAGAGGGCTTGCGGCCGTCAGGGGCCCAGAGCGGTGCTCGCAGGGCACGACGTCATGTCTTCCTGTCTTGAGGTTTGGACGGGGGCTCCAGAAAGCAGGCGAGAAGTGTCAGGTCGCCCCACACGGCGAGGCCACCAGGCAGGACAGCCCCCGAGCAGGACTTCCTGGGCCCAGGCCGAGGGGCCCTTCCTGTGGGGCCAGAGCGGGCGGGACGGACAGGTGCAGGGGCGCGGTGGTGGCGGAGCTCTGCCTCCCATCGGCCCACACGCGGTTGTGCCGGGGCTCGGCCACGTGCAGAGCCGCCTGGCCCTGGCGCTGTGAAAATCTCCGTGGGGAGATCAGGACGCTCACGTGCACGGAACCCACAGCAGGCCCGGCATTCTCTTCCCCCGGAGCCTCCCGCCAGGGGCAGTCACGGCGGCCCCGCCACAGAGCTGGGCTCCGAGCCCGGGGCTCCCCGACGTGGGGGCACAGCAGGCACACCACCCCCACCCCCTGCTCGTGCCCGCCGGACGGGGGCGGCCGAGACCTAGGCGCGCTCGTTCTCAGCACCCGCAGGAAGCTTCGAGGAGTCGGCCTGCGGGGAGGCCCGTGTGCAGAGGACTCGAGGCCCCGCCCACAGCGCAGGGGTGCGCCACCTCGGAGCGGGCCCGCCGCTCCCGGTGACCCCCCCCCGCCGAGCCCTGCCGAGACCACAGATTTGTGGACAAGACAAACACCCGTTGCCTCAAGGCACTGCTTCTCCGGGAGGCTTGGCGCACGGGGAAGGATGACCAGGGTGCGGGGGCCCACGCCCCCCCCAGGCCGCTCCCCGGCTCCTCTGCGCTGCCGTGCCTGCTCCCGGGCCGTGGGAGGAGAGGTCGACACCAAGGGCGGAGATTCCGGAAGGTTTGTGTCTACAAGGCTGAGACCCACCTTAGCATCAGAAGAGAAGCGGCATTTACTTTGGGGGGGGCTCCACCCGCACGCGCACCTGCGGTTTCCCGGCTCCTTCCTCCCTCTGCATCTCACAGACTCGCGTTAAGACACACGTTGTAAAAATGAGCTCCGTGTCGTGGTAAATGTGCCTTGCGACCATTCCATCCAGGGCAGGGTGTCAGGTTTATTTTTCCATGAAGGTATCGGCTTCTAGAATTAACATATGAGTATGTGGAAGTGAGGCTGAGGCCCACACCCCATCGGAGCCGTGTTTGGGTGAGGCTTTGGTGAGCAGGCTTTAAAAACTCGGTGTTGTGATCAGGTAGCTCCGAGCTCAGCCGCCGTCTTCTCTGCCCGCGGCCGGCGGGTGCTCCTGCAGCTGAGGTCCTCTGGAAGACGCGCCCCGTGCAGGTTCCGCTGCTCATCGTGGGGCCCACCTCATTCCTGTGCCGCCAACCTTCACCCTCGTGACCCCTCTGGTGGCCAGTGTGGACGGCGGGGTCTGCCGGGCTCCAAGTGCACACTCTGAAAGAACCGTCACTTTCTCCCGACCGCTCACTGTGTAACGGGCCTTGTGCTAGGAGCGTTCTGCTCGGAAGGTATTTCAGCTCCCAGCCTCCTTGCAGCTACAGCATGGACACTGCCCTGATTTTGGCTGGTAGATCATAAACGGAAGCCTCCTGAAGGGCTTCTGGGAAGAGTGTGTGTGTGTGTGTGTGTGTGTGTGTGCATGCGCACGTGTGCATGCACTCATCCTAGCCGGTAGGCTTGTATCTGATGTGATGGCCAGTCTGCTGCAGCCATCTTGTGAGCTTGAGGACCCAGTTCCTGGAGCAGAGCAACAAAAGGAACGAGTCCCTTGTGTCGTCACAAACCGTAAAGTCATCCTGCCTATAGGTCTTGCTGTGTGTGAAAGGACAGAGTTTGTTCATTGTGACAGTTTTCTCTGGAAAATGGGGCAGGCGCATGGGGGTCGAAGGGGCTGGGATGAGGGAAGCGTGTGGCGCAGGGCAAGCTGTCACTGCTGTTCTCGCGTCCTCAGCCGTCCTGTGACCTGAAGAGCGGCATCTGAAGGGGAGCAGAGCGGGGGTCAAGGACCGACCACTTCCGTGCCCCCCGGAAGTGTCTTGCGGGGACTCGGGGAGCGTGTGAGCGCCTGCCCTGCGGCCGTCTGTCCGTCTGTCCGAGGTGTGCCGCAGCGGCTTCCCTCCTGCAGGCGTCTGACCTTCCGCGTTTCCGTGAGAAGCAGCAGTCGCCGCGGGGGGATTAGGATGCTATGGTCGGAATGCAGAGAAAGCTCTTAGCTTCCAAGGCAGCTCTCGTCTGCGGCCTCCCTACGGTCCAGGGGCTTTGAGGACACGGGAGCGCTCCCTACATTCTGGCCACCCCACCTCCCCACGTCTGGAGGCAAGACCCCCGGGCAGACGGAGGAGCCTCGCGGAGGGACGTCCTGCCCGCCCCCCAGGCCCTGAGCGCCGAGAAGAGGCAGCCAGGTGTGCGCCAGGCGGGGAGGTGTGTCGGGAATGAGAACCTCAGGCCACGGGCCCCGTGCTTTTCCACGGAGCCACACGCCCCTCGGCAGAAAGGAAGTGATGTCCCGGGCGCCGCGGGCGGGCTCCTAGTGGTCGGCGTGTGTTCTGATTTCCCAGGGCCTGTCTGTTCTCTTCCTTCAGGGTCCTGGCCTCTCCCCGGTTCCCCCTCCCCTCGAGGGCATGAGACATGTCCCTTCCGCTGACATCACGTGGTCCAGCCGGCTGCAGGGCGGTCCGGAAGTGTAGTCTGCGTCGGAGAAACCTTCAGTTTCCATGAAGGAGGAGCAGATGACACGGCCCTTCTCTGCAGAGAGGGGCCTGGCGTCTGACAGGGCGTCCAGCGGCAGGAAGGCTGCTGAGTCCCTGGTGTCTCGTTTTCCTGGGCCCTTGGGCGCAGCACTCAGGGGCCATCGCTGGCTCCATTCTGCTCTTCCGTGCGCCGTCTCACACCCAGCACCACGCGAGTCCAGCTCTGTCCGCAGAGCCGGAGCCCAGGGGGTGCAGGGCCGCGTGGGCCGTGCCCTTCCGTGCGGGGCGCTCCCTGCCGCGGTCCTGTTTGTCCAGAGGCCGTGGGAGCTGCGCTGTCCCCACACACACTCCTCCTGTGGGGCCGGCCCAGGATCCCTGGGAGCCAGCAAGCAGCCCCGGGGACGTCATGTGCCCTGCAGGCTCGGTGAGGTCATGTCTGCAGGCGGGCGCAACCACTTCCGTTCCCCAGCGGCGCCCCCCTGGTTTGTCTTCGGGCCTCCTGCCCGACCCCCAGACCAGACACCTCCCTGGCCCTCCCCCTGCGAGGCGCAATGGTCGTGGGAAACGAAATCGCCCTCCGTGTCCCCGCTACAGCTCGCCCCGCAATCCGCTTAGCAAGACAGAAGTGAGTGCCGTGGACGGGTCCCCTGGGGGGGCCGTAACTCACCAGGTGTCATCTGTATGGCGAAGCCACACGTGGCCATGGGCAGACACGGCGCAACACCACAAGCCACGAAGGCGTCCCGTGGGAATCATGGGTACTGGCCCGCAAGGGTGTGAAGCTGGGGCCAGCCTCGTGAGGCTCCTTCAGGAAATGCTGATAAAATCTGCAGCGTGCCCCGCTTCTGGGTGCCTTTCCAGAGGAATCAAGGGCGCGTTTCGGAGAGCTCTCTGCACACCCGTGTTCACAACGGTGTTACAATAGCCGGGGAGTGGGGGCAACCCAAGTGCCCATGGACACATAAATGGGTAAACAAAATGTGGAGAAAACGCACAGTGGGTTATTATTCAGCCTTAAAAGGGGGAAACCCCGCTGCACCCTGGGTGACCCTGAAGCATCGTGCTCGGGGAAAGGAGCCCATCGCCAAGGACAGACACCGTCCGATTCCACTTACGTGGGGTCCCGTGAGGAGTCACACTTACAGAAGCAGAGATTGTAAATCTTACCTGGTCGTTTTCAGAAACACAGGAAATGGTTGGCTTCGACGAGGGGTCCATGGAGTCCCTGGGCACGGTGCCCAGCGCCCTCCAGCATTCAGGAACAGCGGTGGCTACTGATCCTACCATTAGGACAGTAATGAGAGGGTCCCCTCCTGCCCCACCCAGTCAGGGGTGTCCAGAGAAACAGCCGATGGGAGATTCCATGTGTGCACATGGTATAAACGTGACGTGTGGGAGAGAGATGTGTAGGACATACGTGTATATACGGCGCATGTATTTGTATATAAGGTACACAGAGAGACGTCAAGGGACCGGCTTACGCCACTGCGGGGGCTGCACACCTGACGTGTGCAGCCAGCGGGAAGCTCAGGCGGGAGCCGGTGCTGCAGTCTGAAACCCGCTTTGTTTTGCCAGCCCTTCGCCTGATCAGACAGGGCCCACCCAAGCCACTGCAGCTCATCTCCTTTCCTAAAGCCAACTGACCGTGGATGCTGACCAGATACCTTCAGAGCAACACTTAGCCGAGCGTTTGAGTAGCTGGGCCCTGCAGCCCGGCCGAGTCCACACCAAACCTGCCTGGCTGTGTCACTCTTCCGCGCAGGCCTGGGATCTGGGGAGCAGGCGGGGCTGTGAGCCAGTCCACCAGTGTCTTTGTTGGGTCTGTGTGCTCAGCCCAGCTACTGAGAACGCCCTTAAGAGATTCACCAATGAGGTTTTAGCCAATCATTCTCTTTGTCTGCGTTTGTCATTTTGACAGGAAAAAGTCAGAGCTGTGTCCTTTGCTGGCCTTTCTGCCCCTGGGCAGATAGACCCGTGGGCCACCTCCTCATTAGAAGAGGGTCCTTCCTGGGGGCTGACGGCAGAGCCATCACAAACTTGCAGGAAGGAAGTGTAACCATAGCAACATTTACTGAGCACTTACTATGCACCGGGGACCTTTAACCACAATGTAAGTGTTGACTCCTTTAATCGGACGGCTAGGTACATTTATCACACCCATTTACAGATGAGGAAACTGAGGCCCACGTGACTAGTACGAGAAGGAGCCGGGATTCGAATCCACTCCCTGTGGCTTCAGAATCCATGCCAACCGAGGATGTCACTTTTGGGGACAGGACACATGCCTGAGCGTCTGAACCGGGACCCGAATTCTCTCTCGACAAATGTGCACTTCTCTCCACCCTCTAAGAGTGCATCTCCATATCCAGAATGGAGCATAATCCCCCTCTGTCTTCTCTGGAATGTTCTGAGAATTTGTGTCTGTCAAACACATTAGAGAAACATGAGAAGAATTTTCCAAAGGCCAGGTCTCTTTGCTCTTGTTAATCTGCCTGTGGGGCAGATCTGAGACCAACTGCAGTCCCCAGCTTCCGTCCCGCAGGCGTGACCGGAAGTCCCTCCTGCGTCAGGTGCCGGGTGAGATGGTGCCGCCGCTGTGTCCACGCTCACGCGTTACCCGGGAGGGTCCTGAGGTCTCGGGGCAGGGGGGACTCTGCAGAAACGAGCATCGCCGGATTCCGGGGTGCAGGCGCAGCTGGGACCCAGCCCGAACCTCCTCGCGGTCCTGGCCGTTCCGACGGGTGCTTCTGAGGGCTCTGGAGGGATGAGACGCTCCGCAAACTGGAAGAAATTTGCTCCGACCACGGGCCACCCAGCAGACGCGTATGTAACACTACGTCCCGGATGTGCGAAGCGCTTCGTTCTGGGACCACAGGCAGAGGGGATGGCCTGGAACTGCAGATCTGAATTCCACCCCGGCCGTCACGCCCCCTGGGCACCCGGCCTCCCGGTGTCCCCTGCCCCCCTCCGGGCTGGCACGTCCCTGGGCCTCGCCCTCCCGGCCCCTGCGGCCAAGGCCGGGTCTGCTTGAGGAAGGAGCCCGCACTGGAACGTGAGAGCTTCCACGGGGCCACGGGGCCACGGAAACCGCCGCGAAATCGCTCCCTTCCTTCTGCTCTGCTCTGCCGGCTGCCAGCCTCGCGGCTGCTCCAGGAAGCCCTCTGACAAGAGAGCATTGTGACTCCCTTGTCACAAAGGGGGCCTTTCAGGGCGGCTGATCTGGCAGGGCAGAGACCCCTGGCCTGCTCGTCAGGCGGTTCTGGGCGCAGCGGCCATGGTCCGCCGGGCTGTACGTGGACCCAGCCACCACCAGAGACAAACCCTCTACTGCAGTGGGGGGTGCGGACCGGCCAATCCAGAAAGCTCTCCCAGCCCTCTCTCGGAAAAGCTGTTTCCTTCTGGAAGAAAGGCTACCCGTGGTCAGGCAGATTTATGATGCCAGCAGTTTGGAAGGATCAGAGGGACAGACAGACAGACAGGCAGGCTCCCTGGTCGCGCCTGGGGAGCTCCGTGCCTTGGAGAAAGGGCGGCAGAGAAGACCCTCTGCCCTTCCAGACTGGGGGCCGTGGACCCACCTGAGCAAAACAGCTAATTCAAAAATGGCTTCGCCTTCAGAAGGGCTCTCCGAGGGCGGGCGCCTGCGCTGGGGACACCGTCCCAGTCACCGCATCCACAGACACGGCCCCGCCGTGCTGGAGGCCCAGGGGGCGGCGGCTCTCGGAGCGTCAGTGGCCTCCCGTGCGCCGGGTGACCGAGCGTCTCTCCCGGACAGAGTGGGTCCCGGAGCAGGACGAGGGGGCGGCGGCTCCCGGGGGGGCCAAGTGGGGGGAGAGGAGAAGCCGCGGGAGGCAGGACGGCTGACGGGCCAGCGTGCCGGCTGTGAGAGCAGGACACACACGTACCCGAGCCGCGTGTCACTGCTGCTGACACCAGTGTCCCGGCTCTTCGATCCGCCAGCTCCCAGGAGAACGGCAGGAACGGCCCAAGATGCAGGCGTGCTGGGTGAGAGACCCCGAAGCGCCGGGGCTTTGACCGCTCAGCCTGTGAAAGCCAGAGGGCAAGATGACCGTCCCCAGGAGAGGCTCTGAAAGGGGACTCAGTGGGGGGCGGGGGGCCAGACCCGGGGCGTGTGCCCCTTCACAGCGTCAAAAGGAAGAGTCTCAGGGCCCCTGGGGGCTCAGTCAGTTAAGCATCTGACTCTTGCTTTCGACTCAGGTCATGATGGTCAGGTGGTTGGTGGGTTCCAGCCCCGAGTCGGGCTCTGCGCCGTCAGATTTTCTCTCTCTCGCTCTCTCGGTGCCCCTCCCGTGCGCGTGCTCTCTCTCCCCCTCAGAAATAAACTTTAAAAAAGGAGAAGAGTCTGACACTTACTTCAGAATATTTTCAAAATGTTTTCAACTGTATTCTCTCTTTTTCCATCTTTGTCCCTGAGTGGCCTGTAGCTCTATGGCCTCAGACAAATGAATTAACTTCTCTGAGCCGGTTAACCTTTCAGTGTGCACAATAGCAATGATACCACCCACTGCGCGTGGAGAGCCGTTGCCAGCCTGGAGAGGGACGTGTGCAGTGAGGTAACACCCGCTGACCTGGGAGGAATGGCCCCGATGTGTTCTTAGGTGAGAAAAGGAAACCGCGCCCCGGGAATGAAATAGCAGACACCCGCCCGGCCTGTGCTAGGCGATGTACGCAACGCACACAACAGCGCCATGAGGCAGGCACTGCTCTCAGTCCCATTTCACAGAGAAGCAAACAGAGGCTACAGAGGGGCCAAGGAACTTGGCCAGGGACGCACAGCGACAAGGAACTTGGCCAGGGACGCACAGCGACAAGGAACTTGGCCAGGGACGCACAGCGACAAGGAACTTGGCCAGGGACGCACAGCGACAAGGATCTTGGCCAGGGACGCACAGCGACAAGGAACTTGGCCAGGGACGCACAGCGACACTCTGGTGCCGCCCCCATCGACTCTGGAAACAGAAACCCCAGGAAAAGTCCTTACGTCCCAGGGCATTTGCATCAGCAGGGGAAAGCGTCTGACTCGGAGTGGGATTCGGGGTGGGAGCAGGTGGGAAGGGGAGATGGGTCATTGCCCATCTCGATATTCGTCTGCTGGCTGTCATTTTAACGAGGAACAAAACTCTCTGAATGAAGAAAACGGGTCGCTTTCTGAGGCTTCGCCCGTCTTCTCCGTTCTTGGAGTCTGTTTGCACCCTTGTGACCAAGACCGGTTGTCAGGAATCAGCACGTGGATTGAGGGCTGGCACTCCCTACACCCCTACACGCGGCTGGAGCTCGCGGTCCCTCTGGAAGGCGGGCACTCGGCATCCGGGACTCAGTGGGGGGGGTGGGGGGTGGCTGCTCGGTCAGGACCGGGCGCTGCCGCCCTCGCCCTCCGGGAGACGCCGACCTCTGAGGCACGCCGCCCTCCAGGGTCTCTCGGGAATGTGTGTGGTTCCCCAGCAAAACGTCCCGAAGGGTAGCCTGTCCTCCCCTAACCTGAAGACACTCGCCCCGGGTCCCAGAGGGCACGGTGCCCTGTCCTTGCGGGCGCACTGGGCACGTGAGCCAGGCCCCTGCGTGTGGTGAGCTGGGCTTCGTACTCTCCATCCACAGGCAGCGAAGTTTGTGGCCCGAAGAAGCAGATGCGGGTCTGCCTGGGGGGGGCTCCCAGCAGGTGGCAATGGGGGGCGGGGAGGGAGCACGGCCCCACCAGACACGTTCTAAGAAACGTGAGGGAGTCGGCCCCGGGAGGGGGGGCTGCTTCATCCTCACCGCCCCCCCTCAGTGGTGCTTGGGGGGATGCGGTCCGCAAGCCGGGAGGTGTGTCTGCACGTGAACTCAGCCGGCCAAGGGGCTGCGGGCGGGGGCGTCCCCACGCCGCCCCGTCTAGCCGTGCATGAAAGATGCCGGTTCTTCACAAATCTCTCAGAAGCAGCTCTCGGGGAGGAATACGGTCCTGCTAAATCACTAAAGATGGTGGTGGTTGTGAAAATCAGCAGGAAGGTGCCTGTGATTGGAGCGGCTGGAAACGAATGATGCGCGATAGCCGTTGCTAAAGTCTGTGCTTCTCTGATTCTTCCCCTGGATCAGTCAGGGGTCTTGTGGAAGGTGCAGATTCCGGGGGCGCTGGGTGGGCTCAGTCGGTTGAGTGTCCAACTTCAGCTCAGGTCACAGTCTCAGGTCGTGAGTTCGAGCCCCACGTCAGGATCTGTGCTGACGGCTCAGAGCCTGGAGCTGCTTCAGATTCTGTGACTCCCTCTCTCTCTGACCCTCCCTGGCTCACGCTGCCAATCTCTCTCTCTCTCTCTCTCTCTCAGAAATAAATAAAAAACATTAAAAATTTTGTTTAAATAAAAAAAGAAAATGCAGATTCTGATTTAGTATGTTTGGGATCAGGCCTGAGATTTCCATTTTTAAAAAAAATTTTAACATTTTCATTTTTTGATAGACAGAGACTGTGAGCAGGGGAGGGGCAGAGAGAGAAGAAGACACAGAATCTGAAGCAGCTCCAGATGCTGAGCTGTCAGCACAGAGCCCGATGTGGGGCTCGAACCCACGGATCATGACCTGAGCCGAAATCAGATGCTTAACTGACTGAGCCCCCCAGGAGCCCTGTGATTTCCATTTCTTTATTTTACTTTATTTTGTTTGAGAGAAAGAGCACTAGCAGGGGTGGGGGCAGAGGGAGAGAGAAAGATTAAGAGATTAAGAGACTAAGCAGGCTCCGTGCCTGCTCAGAGCCTGATGCAGAGCTCAGTCCCGCTACCCTGGGATCACGACCTGAGCGGAAACCGAGAGTCGGACGCCCAACCAACTGAGCCCCCAGACGCCCTGAGATTTTGCATTTCTAACCAGCGCCCCGGTGAGGTCAAGGCTGCAGGTCTGCGGACCCCATTTTGAGCAGCAAGAGCAGAAGTGAATTTACCATGTCTCCTTCATGAAAGCAGTGGGACATGGCCTGGGTCTGGTGTCCCTCAGGGACCTGGGCCCTCCTGTCCTGTTCCTTTGCTGGGAACAGCCTCCGTCCCCAGGGTCCAGGCGATGGCCCCAAATGGCTGCGTCAACTCCAGCCATCTCGTCGATACCCCGGTTAGTAGGAGAGAAAGGGATGAAGAGAGACAAGGTGTTTTTTTTTTTTTTAAATTTAAATATTTTATAGATTCGCAGGCAGTTGTAAGAGAAAAGAGAGAGATTCCGTGCACCTGTTACTCGGTCTTCCTCCGACGGCAGCGCCTTGGAAGCCAGCAGTGGGCTGTCTCCACCAGGATGCCGACGTTGTCGTAATCCGCCCGTGGTTCAGACTTCTGCGCCTTGACTTGTGCTCCTCGCGGCTGTCTTTTCTGTGCCGTTTTGTCCCTGTGCCGGTTTGACCATCCAAGCCCAGTCACGATCCAGAAGAGTTTGAGCAACGCAGGAATCTGGGGACCCACCTCCATCCAACCTCATCCCGGGTCCCAACTCTCTGGAAAATACGGGGTGAAGGGTTTGGCCAGGAGTCTTTCTGTTACTCGTAGTGTTTTCTGTTGAGACAGACTTGGCATACGACGCCATGTCCAGATTTTAAGTGTACAGTTCAGGGAGTTGGATGAATTACGCAGCCACACGGTTCCCCGTGGACCCAGAAGGCTCATCTGCGCCTCTGTGTGGCCGGGCCCCCTCGGCCCCCACGGAGGCAGCGTCTATTGGTTTATCTGTCCTTGGGCTCCGTGTAACGGTCACAAGGCAGATGCTCTGTGTCTGGCTGGTTTCGGTCAACATGCTCTTGAACGTCATTCATCCAAAGCTGTGCGTCGATAGTTTTTTTTTTAATGGACTCTCATTCTGTTGTCGGCAAGTAACGTGTGTTCGTTCCCCTGCTGAGGACACTTGGCTACTACGCAGAGAGATGTTACGGACATTCCAGTGCTAATCTTCTTAGCAACGTGTGTCTGCAGCTCCTCTGGGAGCCTGGGAGCAGAAGAGAGGGCTGAAGGGCGCGTGTGAGCTGTAACTCGAAAAGACGCTGCTATGGCCTGGCCATGTAGACGGTAGCTCTTCTGGCGTATGAGATCCTGTCCCGGGATGGTGTCTACCTGCACTTCCACGGTGACCGTTAACGGCGAGCATCTTTCCATGTAAAAAATGGCTGCTTGCGTGCCATCCTCTACAAGATGCCTGTTCAGATGGCTTGCCCGTTTAAAAACCGGAGTAGTTTGCCCCTTGTAGGAGTTCTGTGTCCTGGGTGTGAGTCCTTCATTTTCTCTCAATTCGGAGATTGCCTCTTAGTTTGTTTTTTGTTTTTTGTTTTTTTAAATATTTTGATTTATTTCTAGGAGAGAGAGAGAGAGACAGCGTGAGCAGGGGAGGGTCAGAGAGAGAGGGAGTCACAGACTGAAACAGGCTCCAGGCTCTGAGCTGGCAGTCAGCACAGAGCCCGACACGGGGCTCGAACCCACGCACCGCGAGATCATGACCCAAGCGAAAGTCGGACGCTTCACCGACTAAGCCACCCAGGTGCCCCGCCTTTTCGTTTTCTTAATGGTGTCTCTGGATGAGCAAATTTGCAAGTTTTGGGTGGAGTACATTTAGCAATGTTTAAATCCATCCCTGGTGCCCCGTGCATCCTCTCTATCAAATTGTGCTGTGTGCAAAACTTGCCTACGTTCAGATGCACGGTCCGTCTCAGATACGGTCCGTGCCTGGGGTCACACTGGTGTCAAGATTTACTTGCTTCTCTCTAAGGACCTCCAGTTCGGTCAGCATCTGTTAAGACAAGCTTTCTTACCCCACTGAATTAACAATCATTATTTACTGCTAACAATTGACGTCCATCATTTCTGTGTTCTCTATTTTTGCTTGCTCACTGAGCTAGAAGCTTATCAGTAGTGTTCATCTTCTCAAAGACAAGACTCTGGCTTTTAATTTTTTATGTTACTTGGTTTTCATTTTCCCGATTTCTCATCATCTAGTAAGTTAGTGTTTAACTTATTAATTTTCTAGCTTTTTTTTTTAAGTTTATTTATTTATTGAGAGAGAGACAGCATGAGCAGGGGAAGGGTAGAGATATTGGGAGAGACAGAGAATTACACTCAGGCTCTGCACTGTCAGCACGGAGCCTGACGTGGGGCTCGGACTCACGAAACCGTGAGATTATGATGACCCGAGCCGAAATCAAGAATTGGATGCTTAACCGACTGAGCCAGCCAGGCGCCTCTCATTTTCTAGTCTTCTAATGTGGATGCTGAGGTCGTTAACTTCTGACTGTAGCCCGGAAGCTAGACATTTCTCTCTAAGGGTCGCTTTAGCTGCACACTGCAAACCGTACCACGCTTCACCTTCGTCACCCTTCATCGCCGGTAATTTTGTAATTCCCCCTGCGACTCCCGCAGGGTTATGTGCAAGTGTGTTCCTTGAGTTCCAAGCGCATTGTGATCGTTTCCCCAGGGATCTTCCTGTGGTTTGTTCCTAGTTTAATTCCGTCGCCACAGGGAGCGTCGTCTGCACGCCGAGCTCTCCATGGCCTGCCGCCGTGGCTTCCCTCGTGGCTCGGTGCGCGGTCTGTCTGGCTGGGTATTTCCTCTGAGCCCAGATGTAGCAAGTGCACCCTGGCTGCTGAGTGTTCTACAGAGTCTGCTGGGTCACGGTGGTTGACGGCTTTGCTCCGACCTTTTGTATTTTTAGTCACTTCTTTTGCCTACTCATCTTATCTGTTACTGAGAGCGAGATTTTTGAATCCCCAGCTAGGATGGTGGAGTTTGTTACTCTTTTCTTTTAAACTATAAAATGTTGCCTCCTGTGATTTTGAAACACTGTTATCAGGTGTTGACACATTTCCCTGTTTACAAAGGTTAAAATAGATACATATTTGTTAATCAGTATATACACAGCATAGGGTATGCGTACATTGTGTCCACACACATCGTGCGTCTATGCTGTAGGTGTGAACACCGACACGATGTGTGCACGCGGCTCGCCTCCTTCTCTGTGCCCGTCTGCCAGCTCTTGTCCCCTTGCGCCCGCCCCCTCCCCCGAGAACCCCTGTATCCCTCCAGGGCTTCCGTGCACACGAGAGAAAACGCAAATGCGTGTGTTCCTGTCTCCACCCCCACCCCAAGGGTGGCACACGACGTAGGCTCCTGTGCAATGTCCCTTCCCCACGACACCGTCTCAGCGCCGTGTTCACGCCGGCGCGGCCGGGCTCCCCTGGGGGGGCCTGTCAGCTCCACAAGCCCCGCCGGGGACGTTGGGCCGGCGCCTCTGCCCCCGTCGGACAGCGGCCTCCGACGTGGGTCCTGCGCCCAGGAGGCTCAGGGTTTGTGCCGCTCGTACGCGGGCTCCCCCCGCAGCCCAGCCACCACCGACGTGGTGAGGAGGCCCTTCGCTCAAGGACCCTGCGAACGGCAGTGGCATTTGCTTCGGCTCCTGTGCTGGGCACCGTGGTCTAGCCAGGAACCGCCCGGGCTCGAGCTCTGCTAATTCCCTATGCGCCTTTGGGCAATGGCTGTCTGGGGTGTCGGGGTGGTCATAGCTAACATGTCAGGGGGTGCTTATTCCGTCCTCAGCACGACTCTTAGGAGCTCTCCATGTTTAATCCCATTCACTTGGCAGTGGGATGAGATCAGTCAGGTTATTTATCCTGCAGTATATCTTTCTGAGGCACAGAGAGGTTAAGTAACTTGCCCAAGGTCACACAGCTCAGCGGAGCCAGCGTTCAGTCCCAGCCCTCAGTCCGGCTCCAGGTTATCACGAGGATTAAGCCCATCAGAGAACATGATGTATTTGGACAGGGACCTGGTTTGTGCTCACCGAGTGTTAGCTCTGGTTGTCGTTACCTGTCTGAGGAACGGGGCACAGCCAGTCTTGTCTGAGTGGAAAATACCACGCACACTTAGATCAGAGACTTAGGTTCACCCTGTACAGTTTTTAAATGCTCTGGGGCCGTGGGAGAGGTGGCTGGGACAGGCGGGTGCTGGAACCGGGCGGGGAACGTGTGGGCGGAGGGGGGAGGCCGGGTCACCCCATTAGCCAGAGCTGAGGGGCCGCCTCGCGTCCACCCGCGTGCCTCCAGGATCGTGCGAACGCAGGACACCGTCCGCACGGGACGCGCAAGTGGCTTGGAGTCCCTTTGCTTTCCTTTGCAGCAAACAGAGCAGCGGAGAGGTTAGCAAGCTTGTTTTGGCAGAGGAAAAAACGCAAAATGCCCAAACCACAGAATTCTCAAGAATACTGCTAAGCACTAATTTTGCTAACATGTTAGACAGCCTTTCGGGTCTAGGCAATCTTGTTCCTCGGCTGGAAACGGTTCCCGAAAGCCATGTGATCCCAGACCCACCCTGGGCCTGTGGGGATAATGAGAAAATCAGCCCCTGCCTTCGCTCGCCCCTAGCGAGCCTAGCCTAGCCTAGCCAGGCCGAGTGGGGGCATCCCCAAAGCCCCAGCCCCGGGCCCCCCCAGCAGATGCATCCTCTTGAGCTTGGTTAAGACCACGGGTTTACATGCCCTTGAAATGGGATCTCAGCAAAACCCGCTCCCCAGGGTTGAAGGCACAGGACCCCCGAGCCAACGTCGGGGTGCAGACCAGGCCCCTTTCTGGCACACCCCCTTGTCATTCAAGGTCAGCATCTCCCACCAAAACCGGCTAAATAATGAGGCAAATAGGATCACATCCCTGTTAAGAAGGTAATGAGTCACAAATGCTATTTCAATGGTTTTCTTTGAAAGAAATACATATAACCAAACCAATTTTAATTAAAGATCTTGTCTTTGTAATCAGGCGGCCACAAATGAAGGCCAAACTGCTTTCATGTGCAGTAATATACACAGAGCCGAACTAGCTTTCCCATAAAAGGGCACAGCTTTTTTTTTTTTCTTTTTTTTCGAATAAGAAAGTAGTTTGTTCCTCACAGTATGAGGAAGCAACAGCAAACTATCTTTTGCAAAGTATAGAATTGCGAACCGCCCTCCCCCACCCCCCACGAACGCCGTCTGTTGATGTTAAAGCAGTTGGAATGTTTGCCAGACTCACATCCCAGCTGGGATGATCCCGCCCTTGGAGATCATGCACGGGATCCTGGTTTTTCAGCAAAAAGACATCGTCAAAAGCCAAATAGACCCCACCTACCGGTACATCTAAAGCACTGATGGCGGGGGAACGACTGTCACACACCACAGCGCGTCCTTCTGCAGAATAAACCGCCGCAACATCAAAAACGATGTTTGGATTTTTCATTGTAAACTGTCAACAGAATTGGAATATGTCTCCTAAACATGCCCTCCCAAGCCAGCCGAGGGGATCGTGGTCGGTGGTTAAACACGCGTGTAATTTAATAATCCACGAGAGGAAAGCCCATCTGAAGTGGCCTCATCTCAGCCGTGCGGTCTCGCTTCTCGACAGCGCCGAATCACGTCTTCACCCCAGAGGGTCTGGGGTGCCCCGCGCGGGTCCCGCCAGCAGCTCGCACCGCGCTGCCTTGAGTGTGACGGCCCGCTCTAGCCAGGGGCAGCTCCGGGGACAGCGGTCACCTTGAGGGCTCTTGGTCTCCCCAGGGTGGGAGCCCCAGGACGCTTGGCCACCGTCTGCTGGACTGGGTGACCTCGGGGGGCAGGAGGCGGGGTGTTGATGAGGGGCTCCTGGGAGCTCCCCTCTGTCCTCGCACGAGTGACCGTTGTGGTCCTGCACGTGCTGAGCTTTGCCCCGGCAATATCCGGAACACGTGATGGGAAGCTAGCCGGCACCAGGGGCTCCGAGATGCAGGGAGTGACAGAGGGGCACCGGATGCCGGGTGGGGTCACACAGCCAGCGTGTCTCCAGGTCTCAGCCCCTTGTTCCCTCGGTGCCACGCTGCCCCTCCCCCGCCCCCCCGGGAGCTGCCCCGCGTGTGTGAGATCAGGTCCTGGCGAGCTGATGACCTCATCTTCCTTTGGCGAAGCGTGGTACACGGCAGGCGACGTGGTGCCCTCTGCGTGCTCCCGGGTCGTGGGCTCCAGATGCATGTCACAGACCAGCAAGGCTGGGCGGGCCCCCAGCGGCACCCCTCGCTGGTGGTGAGAGTCTGGCTCATGCGCACTGCGCGCCCCGGCCATTGGCATCCCCATTAAAAAAAAATTAATGCTTTATTTATTTTTGAGAGAGAGAGAGAGAGAAAGAGAAAGAGAGAGAGAGAGAGAGAGAGAATGAGAGGGGGAGGGGCGGAGAGAGGCAGACACAGAATCCGAAGCAGCTCCAGGCTCCAAGCTGCCAGCACAGAGCCCGACACGGGGCTCGAGCCCACGAACCGTGAGATCATGACCTGAGCCAGAGTTGAACGCTTAACCGACAGAGGCCCCAGGAACCCTGAAGTCCCCATTTTTTTTTTTTTTTTACAAACAGTTTACTGTCAAGTTGGTTTCCATATAACACCCAGTGCTCATCCCCACAAGGGCCCTCCTCCATGCCCATCACCCCCCTTCCCCCCCGACCCCCGTCTGCCCTCAGTTTGTTCTCGGCATTCAAGAGTCTCTCATGGTTTGCCTCCCTCCCTCTCCCCCCCATTTCCCCCCATCTTCTCCCCCACGGTCCTCCGTTTAGTTCCTCCTAATCCTCCTATTCATGCAAACATATGGTATCTGTCCTTCTCTGCCTGACTTATTTCGCTCAGCATAACACCCTCAAGGTCCATCCACGTTGCTACACGTGGCCAGATGTCATTCTTTCTCATTGCCGTGGAGTATTCCATCGTGTAGATGAACCACAGCTTCTTGATCCACTCGTCCGTTGATGGACACTTAGGCTCTTTCCATGCTTTGGCTGTTGTGGAGAGTGCTGCTGTGAACATTGGGGTCCATGTGCCCCTGCGCATCAGCACTCCTGTGTCCCTCGGGTGAATCCCTAGCAGTGCTATTGCTGGGTCCTAGGGGAGTTCTGTTGTTCTTTTTTTGAGGAAGCTCCACAGTTTTCCAGAGGTGCAGTAGCCATTTTTAAATGCTTGAAGCATGCGGAGTCCCACTCCGGCCCAGCAGGTAGTGACGTGGGCCTGAGAGGCAGACAGCTTCAGCTGTGGCACTTGGTAGCTGCGAGGCAGCATCTTATCCACGAAACAGAGGTGACCGTACCTATCTCAGCCCCCAGGGGTGGCCGCACCCTGGCCCAGGCTCCCGTACTGAACACGCACCACAGCCTGGGGAGGAGAGGGGGCCCTCCCACCCACGTGGATCTCAGCCACTGTTCTTTGAGGGTCCACAGCCAGTCTCTCAGAGTGCTCTCTGCTCGGAAAGGGGGCGTGGCTGCAGGACACAGGGTGACCACACGGACCGGGAAATCTGCAGGCCCCCCGGCCCTGCGGCTGGACCCCTGCCCTTAGACAGCACATCTGGTGCCTAGCAAGGACTCCGCCAGGTCACAGAGCCGGGCAGTGGGGCGGCTCCTTCTGGCCCTTCCTGTTCCCTGGTGCACTGGGGACTTGCTGGCATTCGGAGAGAAGGGGGTAGTTTGAACCTAAGGAGAGGAGGTGCCGACCACCCCTCGGCCGTGGGACATGTGGATCGCAGGGCTGAGGGGGCAGAGTCCCCGTGAACCCACCTGGGAAGCGGCTCCCGGAGGCTGACGTTGGCCGCTGTGACTTCGCACGTGAGCCCGTCAGGTGTTCACCATCTTCAGAGTCAGAAGGCCGCACTCCAGCCCTGGAGGCCGCATGGCCTTGCACTGTGTTATGACCAGTGAGTTTCACCCTGAACCGCGGAGGACGCCTTTTAAAGTCCCCCTTGGGCTTCGCAGGTCCCGTGTGGGGGTCCCTCACCTGCTGGCGGGACCCATGCTTCCCAAACGTGAGCGCTTCCTCTGGCCTTCCTTCTCCCTGAAATGCCACCGCCACCTGCCTTCCCCAGGCCGACACACAATCAGCCTCCTTGGGGAGGCCTCCTCCGGCCCCCAGACCAGGCCGTGGGGACCCTCTGCACATCCAGTACTGTATGTCCCTCGATATATCGTCACTACCTGTTATTTTCAGGTGGAAGCAACAGAAACTTAGATATTTTTTGTTTTATTTTTTACAACAAAGTCAGGAGGAAGGCAAGTCAGGGCTGTAGTGGTGCATCCCCTCCATAATGTCCTCAGGTCATGGCTTCTTCTGTCTAATTAATCTACCACACGTTGAGTCTTTGCCCAAAGCCACCTTTGCTCAAGATGGCCACTTCAGTGCCAGCCATCACATCTGCATTCCAGCCAGCAGGAAAGAAGACCTGTGAGAGGAAAGGGCAGAGGGTCCACCACACTGTGCTTAGATCGTAATCACATGGCCTCCTCTAGCTGCAAGGGGGTTGGGGAGGGGGTGGAATTTTAATTCTGGGTGGTCACATGCCCAACCGAACACGGGCCCTGTTCCCACAGAAGGGGGTGGCAGACACGGGGACAAGAGGGGTCTGTGCTCCTCATGCTCAGGTCAGAGCCAGGACCCTCAGAGGCCCCCAGCAAGTGGTGATGCTGGAGTGAGCGGGTGAGCGGGTGCATGGTCACCGCGGGGCCTGGATGTGAGGTGCAGCTCTGGTGTCCCCCCACTTTACCGCATGCCTAGCAGCAATCTTCACATCGGGGGGCAGAGAGGTTCTGGCAGCTTTGACCTCAGAGCCTCACGGGGGTGGGGCGTGAGGAGACCTACGGGGAGGAGGGACTTCCCCCATCGCCCCCCCTCCACTGCGCCCCATCTAAGTGCCCGATGCCCGCACGCACTTCCGGTCCGGCCGACCGTCTGCACTGCGCTTGTGCCGGGTCACCGGGTCACCGGGTCACCGGGGCCCAGCCTCGCGGACGGCTGTGCGCAGCGTGGTCTTCACAGCTCGGTTAGCAGGGGCCCCCAGACGGCGGGAGGCTCGGGGCGCTCGCTGCCCAGCGGGGCTCCGCGTGCTGGAGGTGAGGCTGCTGGGCCTCTGGAGAGAGGGGGCCTGACTCTCTCCGCAGTCGGAGAGGGAAGATGCTCCTGAACTTGGCCAGACCAAGGACGAGGAGGCAGGAAAGGCCAGAACCACCCACACACTTCCCCACACGGCTTCATGGTGTGGCTCTGTAAGGTCTGCGTGGGGCCCAGACGCGCAAGGACCCCCGCCCCGCCCCCACGCCCCCCACCCCCGCGTCTGCATCCTCCATCCTCGCCTCCGTTGCCCAGGGGGAGCTCCCCCGAGAGCTGGAAGGGCTTCCCCGTGACAGTGTCCAACCTCCTGCTCTGACAGAAGGGGAAACTGAGGCTCGGGGAGGAGGGCACGCGTCGCCAGTAGCGCCAGGACAGCTGGGACAGGACCTGGTCCTGCTTGCCGGGTCACCGGGGTCCTGGTTAGGTCCCGCGGAAGGGCCTTCCTCCTGCCTCCGTTGCGCGGCCCCAGCACGTGCACCGTCAGGACTTCACCCTGCTTCCCACTGGGAGGCTCCAGGCACCTGCTCTCGTACCTTCCCCCCTGCTTACATCCTCCTGGGGGCCCCTCGAGGGGCCCTGCATCCTCTCTCCGGATGGGAAACCAAGGGCTGCAGGAGTCCATGGTGACCTCCCAGGAAAGAGGCCCCCCCAACGCAGAGATGCCCTCCCCTGGCCGCCACCGAGGCAGCGCCTGGGCCCATGGCATCGCTCCTGCGCGGCTTCTGCATCCCTGGACCTCTTTCTCATCTGCCCGCACGCGTCAGGGCCACGAAGAAGGTGTCCCCCCGAGTCTCCAAGGACTGCGTGGTCCCCAAGCTGAGCGAGCTCGACCCAGGGAGCAAATGAGGCAGGGCCGCTGCCGCCGGATGGCCGCCTGGGTAACTGCAGACGCGCACGGAGAGGACTCGTGTTGAAGACGAGGGGCAGGGCTGTGTGCTGCCCACCTTCCCGCAGGACGGGGGCGCCGCCCAGCGAGTATCCTGGGGGGAGGGGTGGCTCTTGAACCCAGCCCCTGCTAATTATCCCTCCCGGTCGCTCGGCCTGATAACTGTTGCATTTGGAAATAAATGACACACTTTTCCTACATCTGCTCCAAATTTGCATCTCAGAAATTAGAGAACTTAGTTATGTGGTGTTACGTGACGGTCCGGGCGGGGACTCCAAATATGGAACTGATTGGATACTCCGCCCAAAACGAGCAGAGTTTCGAGCTCTTTCCAGGAAATTGACTGGAACACCCAAACTGACATCCAGTATTAAATATTGTATTTGTATAGTTGTTCCGAAGAGCTCCCTGGCATCCAACATCTGAGCGCAAAATTTATAAATGGGGAAATTGAATACCTGGTTAGAATGATGTTCATCAGGGCTCAGAAATTAAAATACGACTGTATGTGCTCCAAGTCAGGCTGCTTATAAAGGTAGAGCTATTAAAATATGATTAGCCAAGCCGTATTTTGTCTCAGAAATGTCATACACCATTAACGCTGAAAAGACTTTGATGCAAATAACCTTGGCAGAGTCCCTGCCCCGTCAGCAGCCGTGTGCTCCGGAACATTCGCTGTGGGAGTGCAGCCCCTGTGAGTGAGGGGGGCCGGGGGGCCGCAGGGGGCACCCGGCGCCTTGGGACGCTGGCTCGCGGGCTCAGGAGCGTGTCACGGTGGGACATTTCGCTCTTCGGAGTGTGGGGGTCAGGGGAAAGACTGAGTGCAAAACTTAAGGGAACGCCAAAAATCTCAGTAATCCAGGTAAGCTAATATTTTAGTATAATTTTTAAAAATAATAAGCCAGCAGACTATGGTCTGCCGCCTGGCCTGTCTTTGTAAATAAAGTTTTATCGGAACCGGGGCCAAGATCAGGGTGTGGCGAGTGAGGCAGCGTTGTGCAAGTTCAGGATCAGATTCTGCCCTTACTTGAAATTTGATTTTGGGTTTTGGGGGTATTATTTCTGAGTTCTGGAGCGTCCATCTAAAGTTGCCTCAGCTGGCCACAGCCCGGGCCAGGGGGAGAGTTAGGGGTGCTGTGCTCCCACCCGCGTCCCCCCCGGCAGGACGAGATGGCGGCTTCTCTGCCAGGGTCCCCGCGAGGCGACTGTGCTTGGAATCCCGTGCCCACCATGGATGTGGTGGGAGCGAACAGCCCCTGAAGGAGAAGCCGGCCCCATCCCAAAGGTCAGCCACCCCCGTCTGATCCCCTGCTGTGAACATCTTAGTGAAAATCACCGAAGGCAACACCCCCAGATTCCTACCCTGTTAGCCGCTGGTGTCAGGGGAGCTCGGACATGTCCACCCACTGTCTGTGGCCTTGGGTGTGGTGCGCGGCCTGTGGGGTCCTGGGAAGCTGGCAATGGACTTGGGGACGACCTGGGCCGACCCCACAGGGTGGGAGAGGGTTGGAGCAAGGCCCCGCCGTCATCAGCTCTGCGCGCCTGCGCAAGTCATGTTGCCGTTCCCTGAGCCTCGGTTTCCCCATCTGAACTTGCTAGGGGATAACAAAACACACCTTGCCTCGTCCTTGGATTTGAGCTTCTTAAACCTCTAGTCGAACTGGTGAAGCCTCCAGCTCTGAAGGGTTATACACACATCAAAGCTCAATGTTCTCTTACAGAAACGGGGTCAGAGACAGCAAGCATCCTGTTCAAGGTCACACAGCCAGTGGGTGGGGATGTGTCTTCAGAAAATCCCAGGTCTTGGTCTCCACCAACTGGGGCCTGCCTCTGGATTTGCTGGGGGTGGGGGGGTTGGCTTGCTAAAACAGACGGCTGCCTCCCACCCCCATAGTTTCTGATTTGGTACGTCTGGGGTGGGGCCCACAAACCGGCCTTTCCCACGGGTTCCCGGGTGCCCTCGATGCTGCGCTCAGGGACCTCGTTTGGAAACCCTCTTCTGAGGGTGACAGGGGAGCCCAGGGTGAGAGCATGGAAGCTGGTACTTTGCAGGGGACGCTCCCAGGGACGGGGGGACACGCTGGTCAGACAGTGTTTCCGGGACCCACACAGGAAGCTGCTGTAAGAGGCGTCGACTCCCAGGCCTCACGGCGGACCTGCTGAAGCAGAGATCGGCCGGAGAGGGGGTACTCGTCCTCGCCCCCCCAGGCGGTTCTGTCGCCCGCGAGTCAGAACAGCTCGTCGCCCCCTCCACGTGGCACTACCTGGGAGGGGTTCTTTTAGCACCAGTCCCCGCGCCAGCCCCCCTGCACCCGACCCAACGCCCGCGAGTCCGCGCAGGCGCGTCTCCAGCTTCTAGAGCCCCCGCGCGAAGCTGAGGCACCGCCAGCGTTGGGCAGGTGCGAGCAGAAGGCCCCCCCACAAGCCGAGGCCCCGAGGCGCTAAGAGGGACCAAGTGCCAAGTCCCGTGTGCCACAGGCCGCCGCTGATGGACGCCCTGGGGCACACGGCCATCTGAGAAGCGGGTGGATTTGGAGACCTCGACGAAAATTGCACGGGAGGACGTTGGCCAGGGCACCGCAGTTCTGTAAGGTCGTCTTTTCCTTCTAACCACTGAGGCCTGGAACGGACTCAGATATAACAGAATTGACCATACTGCCCGCTTGGGGACAGACCACGCAGCCTCATACACGGGCTAAGAGACCCATAAACTGAAGTAACAGCCCCCCGCCCTCGCCGCCGCCGCTTGTTTGGCCTGGCAGGGGGAGGGCTCACGCCTGGCATTGTTACTTCTGTGGGCTCTGGCGGTGACTCGCCTCCCACACTTGAGCCCGCCTCCCGCTGCCCGGGGCGGAGGCCTCTCTGACGTCTGTGTCACCACTAAGATTCGTCCGGGTGGTTGCAGGCCTCGGTCTCCCTGGGGCCACGGTCCCCAGGCTCAGGCCACTGGGAGGCCCGCCTCCCACCGCCCCCCGGGTCCCGGTCTCTCGTGCAGGGGCGTGGTGGCAGCCTCCCTGGTGAGTGCTAGGCAGGAAGGGGGGCGGGTGGCCGAGCTCTGGAGGGGGCTGGCGTCACTCGGGGCCACTGCTTCTGGCCAAAGCCGGGCAGGCCCTTTGGCCAGGCTGTGACGGACAGCCCTGGATCCGTGCCAGGGGAGGGGGTGCCGTCCGTGGCCCCTTCCTGGGTGTTGGTGTCTGCGACTCCCTCACCAAGATCCAAAGGGCTTGTGGGAAAATTAGTCTTTGCTCTTTGTGAAAAAAATAGCCCAGGGACTCCGGTGGGGCGGGGTCATCGTGTTCCCCAGCGTCTCTTACGGAAATGTTCAGACTGGGAGGCTGAAGGGAGGGGACATCAGCACCCATAGCCCCCCGCCGTCCCCACTGTCCAGCTCACACCCTGTTATTCCGTCCGTCTGTCCATCCCTTTGGCCACCACTCGTAGATCAGCTTTCATTCCATTTTACATTTTTTTGCAGACATCAGATGGCTTTGCTTCTGAGGTTGACTTATTTTACCCAAATGTCTCTGTTTAAGGTTTTAATAAGGTGGCGCCCCTACAGAAGTGCAGCTGGCTGTTCTTGACTTTAACTGTCTCAGAAAAACACACCCACATGAGCGGTAGGGCAGCTACTTGGGACGGGGCCTGCCGGGCACTGCCAGTGCCTCTAGCAACCCGCACTCCCGGTCTCCTCCAAGAGTTAAAGCTGCATCTTCTCAAGCACAAAAACAAAACAGAAATTAAAAAATCTCTGATCAGGTTTATTCTACCCTTTTGTAATATTATTAACCCATCCGTCCATCCAACCATCCACCCGTCCATCCACCCGTCCGTCCATCTGTCCATCTGTCCATCCATCCGTCCATCCATCCATCCACCCACTTGTCCATCCAAACATCTATCTCTGCAAAAAGCATGTACCCAGAGCATCATGATCAGTCAACATATGACCCTCATTTAATCCATGACAACTGTTATTACCTCCTTTGGACGCATGAAGAAACCGGTGCACAGCAGCTTGTCCGAGGCCACAGAGCTCTCCCAGGCAGTGCCGGGGTTTGACCCCCACAACAGTGCCTGGGGCTGTCTGTCCTCCCCCATGCCCCTGTAAGGCCCTGCCAGTTCCGAGTGGGCAAGAACAGAGGAGGCAATGCCTCCCTTTTTGTGTAATTACGACCTCAGAGTGTGACATCATTGCCCCCCAAGTGTTTAGAGGATCCCCCAGGCCGGGGAGCTCTCCTCCTGAGGAGCTGGGGTTTGGCCTTGCTTGTGTCTAGAATCTGAGACTGGACCAGGGCCTCTTCCTGGAAGGAGCACATAGTCCCATTAGCCAGTCTCGTGCCGTCGTGTCTGCAAATAAAACCGCATTTCCTGTGTTTACCAGAGCTGTCATGTGGGATGAGTGGAGACCCAGGTCACCCCCTGCTCAGGCACATTCCGAGGGGACCAGCCACCCCAGGAAGCAAGTCAGGGTGAGGCGGAGGGCACAGGGGCAGGTGCTGGGCCGCCCTGTGTGGGGGGCGCCCAAGGACCTGGCGGCACTGGCTGTCTGAGATGACAGAGGCGAGTCCCTTAGGAGGTGAGGAGCCCGCCCTGCGATGGGACTGAGCCTGGCTGGGGACCGTGGGGGTGGGCACTGGGCCGCTGGAGGGGGTCGTCATCACCGTGGAAACCACAGCGACTGCTGCTGTTGGAGCAACTTCTGCGGCCAAGCACTTGGTCGTCTCTCTCTGAGGCAGGGGCCATCGTCACCCTCGCTGCAGTGACAGGGAGATCGAGGCTTGCAGAACCCAGGGACTTCTCCCCAATCACGTGGTGGCCATGGGGTGAGGGGCGGAGCCTGGGCCAGAACCAGGGGCTGTCTGGATCCAGATGTCTCAGCGGCAACGGCCTGTCCATGCAGGGCTCACTCAGCTGATGAAGGCTCGCAAATCCCATGAACAGAGGGGGAAACTGAGGCTGGGGAGAGCGAGCAGCCTGGTGAGGGGAGGGGCGTGTTCATTCACTTGGGCAGTTATGCATCTTCTGTTTTCCCCCCAAAAGGACAAGGAAAACAAAGCACTGAGCCAGGCAACCTTCCTGCACCCTCTTTGGCGGAGTCTGTGGGTGGTTCCCCTCCCGCCCCCCCGCCCACGTCTGGCTGGTCCCCCCCGGAGCGGGGCGTCCACGGTCAGCCCCAGGTGTGCGCCTGCCTGCTGGGGACGACGGGTGTGATGAGGGCGCATCGCACCCCCAGGCCGCGTCTCCGTGGCGACCGGGGTGGGTGCCCCCGGGTGTGTCACCAGCGGGAGGTCGAGGGGGGCATTTTGACTCCAAAAAGCAAAGAAACAGAATGAAGGTAACACGTAAGGGAAGCGTTCAGTGAGGACACATCCTGGACAAATCACTTTGTGTGCCCGGTAAGGGCTGGTGGCCCATCCGTGTCACAGGTGGGGACGCTGTGGTTGGGGGACGTTTGTTAACTTGCCCAGGGCTGCCAGCGGTGGGGAGGGGTGGGCAGCCTCCCAGGGTCCTACCTCCGCGCTCTCCCGTGACCCCCAGGCCGCCCTCGGGGTCCGCGTGCCCGCGCCTGCACGCACCGCGGTGGCCAGGGCCCCCCGCCCCCCCGCGTAGCCTCGGCTCTGCTCCGTGCACACGCGCCATCCCGAGCCCCACCGCGCTGTCCCTCTGCTGTAACCAGAACCTGTGAGGAGCCTCAGAACGGGGCCTGACCCCTGTGCGTGCCTGGCAGGATGGAAGCAACCCAGAGGCCCATGGGACCGGGGGCGGGGGCAGGGGCCTGCTCGTCCCCCCTCCTGTGGCTGCAGGGGGTGCCCGGGTCCGCCCCGCCCTCCCGGACCGCGGGCTGCTGGCCCTGTGTCTGTGGGGTAGGAAGGGGCCCGAGGCGGCACCTCTCAGACCTGACCTGCGGCCCCCACGGCACCGGGTGGGGGCGGAGACACAGGTGGCTGGGCCTGCACCGCACCCCCCGTCCCCCATCCCTGGACTTTCACAAGCGGCCGTCTACGAGTTCCCAAGTGAGCCCCTTGCCGCAGGTCCGGGGGCCTCGAGAGTCACCCACCGAGTGACTTGCCTACCAGCCTTCCTTAGTGGTGTTCTGGGCCAGACGGGCCTGCCTGCGGGTGCCTCGCGTATCTAACGTGGGCCCCAACCACCGGGCAAACAACACCAGTTTTAAAAAATGTTTATTTATTTGAGAGCGACAGCGAGAGAGAGAGAATCCCAAGCAGGCCCCATGCGATCAGCGCAGAGCCTGATGCAGGGCTCCATCTCGTGACGGTGAGCGAGATGATGACCTGAGCCGAAACCAAGAGTCAGATGCTTAACCGACCTGGCCACCCGGGCAGCCCCAAAACGGAACAATTTCTGCGCAGGGCTTCACATTAGGGCCCGACTGAGGAACCAGCTGAGGCTCCCGGGCGTCACCGGGGCTGAGCTCCCAGCCCCGCTCAGCAGCCCCGCACCGTCCTGGAATTGGGTCTGCCCCAGCTGAGGCCGTGTGGAGCTCACACTCGTTAGTCCTCCTTGCCAAGCCGAACCTCAGCTTCTCATCTGTGAAATGGGCCTAATAGTGCCATCTCAGGTGAGGTCATGGGTGTAAAATACCCCCCATACACTGTGCATGATCAAGTTAGGGCGTGGCTGTTATTGGCCGTACAGTGGCCAGTTGAGCAGATGGGTGCCCCCTCCCCTGCACGAAACATGCTGGCCCCTCACCACGGGTTCCTGGCTTCGTTTCTGTCATCATAAAGGATTGTCTTTCCGTGAGCAAGCCTCTACTCGAGGCGCTTGTCAAGAAATGTCTCCCGCTCCCTTCCCCCACTCCCCCTGGCCTCCTCTTTGAACTGATCGCCAAAGCAGGGCCCATTAAAGTGTCAGGGCTGCCAAATTGGCCCCGGGCCCCGTCCCCGGGCCCCGGCTGACGTGGGGGGGAGATTGGGCACAGGCCCCGGCCGCTGCCCAGATGCTGGGGTGGGGAGCTGGTGGGGGGTGCAGAGGGCAGCGGGGGGCGGCCGGGGAGGCGCATGAATAATCCTCTGACCTTTCCTTTCCGTGTTTGGACGAACGTAAGCCTGTTTACAATAAACCCCGGGGAGATTTTTCATCCTTCCAAATGGAACAAGGGTTATGTAAGCAGAGAGACCTCGAGCTCGGCAAACACCTGCTGCAGGGGCCCAGTGCGGGGAGATGAGGAGAGACGGAGCCCTCCGTGGGCTGGTGACCCGCTCTGAACGTGACACGGCCTCCGTCAAGCCCGGAGGCTGCTGGGAGGGGCAGGGAGCCCTTCCTGGGGCACTCCTTCCCTGCCCGGCGCGGGTCAGGATGCGCACGCGGCCTTGGACCCCGAGGTGGCCGCCGGTGTCTAGCGCCCGTTTCACAATTACCCTGGGTGTCCTCTTTGTTTAAAAACAAGACCGTATACATTCTGGTTACAGCGGGTCGGAGAGCAGGAAGTCCGTCCCTCGTTAGTTTTTGTGTTTCTGCTCTACCCCGTCCTTGGTGACTTCGAGTGGGCGGCTCACCCAGAAATGTTACTTTACAGAGGCCGGTCTTTCCTCTTTGGGTTTGGGTAAATCGTGTCGAATAAGATGGGCTGTTCTGGAAACGTGGGGTCTTTGGACGAACTTTGAGATACTTTTATGGAAGTTCCCCATTAATGATTTGGGTAAGTCTGGCCGAACCCCCCTTGGGGTGATTCTGTTCTCACCGTTTTCCCAACGGTGCCGATTGGAGGCTGAGAGTGGTTTTGACGCCCGGCTTCGGCGGAGCCACGCCGGGGAGAACGCAGGGTGGTGGCTTACTGTGCGTCCAGCACCACCGGCTCGTTTTCAGATTCACCTTTAAGCATCCAGTGGGTCATCTTTTCCAAAATAGCGGAGACGAGCTCTCCCGCCTGCGCCTCTTCCTACGGCGCCCCACCCCTTAGGTGAGGGGCTGGCTTGTCCCCTTGGATCTCAGTGGGCGGGACTCCCGTGGAAGCGAAGCGCTGTGCGTCCCCAGCGTACGCCCCGCGGGGGGGCAGCCTCTGCACAGTCCTGTTGAGACACTCATGCTTGGGACTCGGCCACCGTGACGTGGGCCCAGGAGGCCCACGCGGAGAGGCCCAGGGCGGGCAGCCTCCAGCCGGCTGAGCTCCCAGGTGCCAGCCAGCCCTGGGCCGCACCGTCTTGGACGCGGATGCTTCTGCTTGGCACGCACGAGGCGCGCCCCATCTCATTTAAGCCTCTCTGCCCCCCAAAGGGCTGGGGCTGTTGCCGGCTCCTTTTTGTATGAGGAGGAGGAAACTGAGACGTGGGCAGGTTAAGCCACCTGCCCGTGAGCGCGTGGCCGGGAAGCGCAGGAGCTGGGCCCCCGACCCGCGGAGTCCGCCTCCAGAGCCGCCTCCAGGATGAGCGGGTTCCACCCTCCCAGGCCTCAGGCCAACGCGCAAGGCACCCTCCTCCGTGTGGTGCCCACCTGGACGCTTCCCCAGTGCGTCCGCGCCTCCTCACCCATCCGGCCACACGCCTGGAGGCCCCCCGCACACGCCACGCGGCCCTCCGCCAAACCCTTGCTGTTTCCGCAGCCTCCACCCAGAGTGGCCTCCACCGCTCGGCAGGGCACCCGCCCGTCCGCCCCGGCCCAGCTGGTCCTCACAGCTTCTCCCGGCGGGCAAAGTGGGTGCCACCCCAGAGCCTCAGCTGGAGAAGGTCCCGTGCGGCAGCCGTTGGGCGAACACCCCGCCCTACCTGCGCCAGGGTGCCCGCATCCATGCCGCCTTTGCTGCCCATCAGCGCGGCCCGTGAGCCTCGCGGGCACCGTGTGGTGTGAGCGCTCCTGCACCAATGGCTGCATCCCGCGAGTGCCGGGAGTGTGTGTTCACTGCACTTGCACAGTCTGCCCCACGACCACCAAATACAGGTTGGTGCGCCGAAGGTCACCGGGAGCAGCCTCCAGCGCCAACAAGGCAGCCCGCGCCAGCCTGTGCACCCACACCCCCGACCTTCATCTGGTGGAGTCCCCGCCCCCCGCTCCCCCGGGCTGGCTGGACCCACGAGCGCCTGGAGTGGCGAGGGCTCTGCAGCCACACCCCTGCAACAGGGTCCTGCAGGGCCGGTGGGGGCCTCCCCGCAGCAGATGTGCCTGGAGCTGGGGCAGCTGGTGGGCGCCGCCTCACAGCCGGGTTCCTCTCCGGGTGCTGCCCCGCGTGCGCCCCTTCCGAGGGCGGCCCCGTTCAATGACTGGCCCACCAGCGACGGGACAGTCCAGTCCCCCCCCCTCAGCTCAGGACAACCCCCCGGGTCAGCTGCACAGCCCACCTCTCCAGCCCGCGGGGTGGACCCGGTGGGCCGTCCCCAACCCGTCTCAGGGTCTGCCCCCCGAGGACCCCCGAGTCGGTGTCTCTCCTCACCGTGTTCCCTGGGCGTTGCCTGCACGGCTGGTGATCATGCTCCTGCCTTGGAGAGCAGAGCCCGCGGGGGGAGCACGGGGGGGCAGCCACTGTCCCCAGGTCATCACGTGAGGGGTCGTAACTGCTCCCTGGGCTCTTTGCTTCCCACACCACTGCAAGTACCACAGCCGCCCTCACCCCCCTGAACTAATCTTTTCTTCGTTTTATTTTATTTTTTATTTTTAAAAATGTTTTTAAATGTTTACTTCTTTTGAGAGAGAGAGAGAGAGAGAGACAGGGCAGGGGAGGGGCAGAGAGAGAGGGAGACACAGACTCCAAAGCAGCTCCAGGCTCCGAGCTGTCGGCACAGAGCCCGACGCGGGGCTCGAACCCACGACTGTGAGATCATGACCTGAGCCGAAGTCGGACGCCCAACCGACTGAGCCCCCCGGGAGCCCCGACCTTGTCTGCATTTTAAAGAAGTGGATTCCGAGGCTCCGAGGAACACCGCCGCTTGGCCGAGGCTGCGCACAGCCAGGAAGCAGGTCTCCCTCCTGAGGCAGCGCTCCTTGTCACCGCTGCTTGGCAGCCCCGCCCCTGCCAGCCCCACATCCCAGCGCTAACGTCCCGTCCCGTCGGTTGGGGCAGCTCCCTCAGCACCCCCGCCCCGGAGCTGGGCCTGAGGGTGTTGAGTCACTGCCCGCTCCAGGCGACCTTGACTCACCAGGGAGGGCAGGGACGTGCCCAGCTGGAACGTTCTCCTGTCCCGTCCTGTCCTGGCTGGAGCGGATTTCAGCGTGACGGGGAAAACGTCACAGAGTGTGTCCTGGGGTTCCTCTTCCTTCTCTGGCATCCTGAGGTCCCCGTATTCCTCCACCATGCCTGGCCGACTCCCAGGAGCCGTAAGAGATTCAGCTCTGATGCCTCTTCCTCCAGGAAGCCCTCCCGACTTCCTCCGCCCTGCTCCAGCTGCACTCCCACACCCCGGCAGGGCCTGGCTCTGGCATCCTTATTGCCAGAGGTGAACCCACTGAGGCCTCAGACTGGGCTGCACTTTTCATCCTCATGTTCCCAGCCTCTCCGGGGGAGACACACGGGGCATGTGTCCTCGGTGCTCACAGAGGAAGAGCGAGGGACACGTAGAGCCCAGGAGCCACAGCCACACTGCGCGACCCGTCCTGGCATCTCCAGCCTGGCTGGTGGAAGGCAGAGGTCGTGAGCGAGTCTGGACACCCAAGTTCCCGTTCCAGCTTCCCAGGACTCACGTTTAGGGAGAACTTTCCGTGTGCCACCGCCGTCTTCAAAAGGCCTCCCCCTGGACCTCACGACCACCCCATAAGGAAGGTTGGGGGACAGAGGCCACGCGGGCAGGGATCCGATGGGGCCAAGCACCACGCTACCCGGCCCCCAACACCTTGCTCGTGGTAGGGCCTGAGTCTCCCGGCCTCCCTGGGTCCTGCTGCCTGATTCAGTTCTGAGCCGTCGTTGTTTGTCCGCTGAGCCAGAGCCAGGCCATCCGAGCAGACGTGTATCCAAAGGGTGACCTTGCCATCCGCCCAATGTCACATGTGGTGCCGAGGTTCCCTGCCCCCTGGCGCACCACTCCGGGTCCAAAGTGGAGCACCGGCATCTGGAAAGGGCTCTGTTTGCAGCTCACTCGGTCCTCACAACCAGCCAGTGAAGTAGGTGGTGTTTTCCTGCCCTCAGACGGACGGGGAAACTGAGGTTTGGCCAGCTGCAGTGACAGGACCAGAACCCGTGGGGTCCGACCTGTAGCCCCAGCTTCTCCGGCCTGTGCCGCACCCCCCCTCCCCCGGCAGACTCTGTTTTTCTCTTAATCTCCTGCTGGAAACCATTGCTACGTGGTTCTGTTTTGTCTTGCTGGCTTCCTTTCCAGAAACATCTTCTGCGTTGATAGAAACACTCTTTTTGACAACAGGAGTGCACATCACACAGGAAGACCTGCACCCGCTCACGCTCTCCTCTCCAGGACTGCACAGCGTCCGCGGCTCGCTTCTTCCCACTGGGAGCGCACCCCTGGGGCTGCTCTCTGCGGTCTCCCGGGGGCCTCGTCCCTGCGAGCTCCGAGCTCCGGCCCCGGCAAGCCGTCCGCTGATTCACTGCTGAAGGACAGGCTGCTCCGGATTGTAGTGGCTTGAAACTGATCGTTTATCTTGCATAGATTTGGAATTTGCGCAGCGTTTGGTGGGGAAGGCTCTGCTCCCCACGGCGTCTGTGGGTTGGAAGATCCAAGATGGTGCACTCCCTGAGGCGGCCACAGGACCCACTTGCCGTCGGCACAGAAGTCAGTGGGAGGCGTCAGCGGGGTCCTGGCTCCTCTCCGTTGGGTCGTTTACCCTTCCCCACAGCATGGTGACATTTGCCCATCCATCCTTCAATCGATCAGTCTGTTCATTAAATATCATAGAGGCACCTGTGTAGTCAATATAAGTAAATGTGAATTACTTATTAATATGAGAAAATGCACTTAGTAAGCATTTATTAGACACCGACTGTGTGCTAGGCATGGGTGTTATGTACTAGGCACGGCTGTACTGTGTCTGCAGAAACCGTGGAAGCCATTGTCCTGAAGCTCTGGTGGTGGTGGTGGTGGTGGTGGGGTTTACTTAGTAGTGTTCTTTTCGGCAGTGCTGTGGAGTGATGTCCTTCTGTCCCCGGAGCAGAAAACTGTTACAGGTGCGGGCCAGCTCTCGGAGGAGCGGAAGTGTGCATTTGCACCTGCTCTTTGGAAGCGTGTGCAGTTCGCTCTCTGCTCAGGGAAGACGCCCGGAGGTAGATCTCTGTCTGGACGGGCAGCAGATATGATCCCCGTAAGCGAGTTGACCACTGGGCTTCGGAAGCGAGCGGCCCTTTTACGAGCTTGTGAAGGAAAGTCTTCTCCATGTTGTGGCTTCTACCTGATCGGTGTGTGTTTGACGTCTCCGAGCGGCTTTGTTAGTGATACTTCTCGCCTGGTTACGAAGGCGCGTCTGCCATGCAGGGCTCTGCAGACGTTTGCCCACAGTCTGCATGCCCGCACACACGAGGAGGCCGGCGTGCTTGTGAGGTGCTTGGGCAGAGTTTAGGCAGAAGGGCCCTTTGCCTCGCTGCTGACCTTGGTCTAAGATGGCCCTTCCAGAACTTTCCCAGTGCTGTTTGTGCGGACTGTGAAGCCAAGAGCGCGAGTGTGTGTTTTCACAGCAACACACATTCCTGTTGATCCTCTCTGGGTTCTGGTAGGTGAGTGTGCTTTGTGCTTTTAACACAAGAAGGAGGAGGATTGTGTCAGTTTGGACCCCCCAGAACCGGATCGTAAGACAAGGATTTGAATGTGTCGACTGATTTAGGAAATGTTACAAGTCAGCTCTGTTCCCCCCAAACAAGCGTTGAAGTTCTAACCCTGTGAATGTGACGTTACTTGGAAATTGGGTCTTTGCAGATGTAATCGACGTGGGATTTTGAAAAAATTTCAGCCCTACCGTTGCAAGAATATCCCGTGAACACTCATGGGCTCTTTATGCAAATGCGCTGGTTAGTTTAGTAACATTGGGAAGGTAGGGGTTTCTTTACGGCAGTTTTTTATGGATGTGCATATACGCAAACACAACTTCCCCACCGTCAGCTGTGAGGCAGGGATGTGATGGTCTCACTCGCATACGTATGCCTGATGCCAGCACGATGCCTGACGCAGGACAGGCGCTTGCTAGATTTCCTTAAACAGGTGAGCTTGAAGTTTATGTGGATTTGGGCGGTTGTGTGGTGGCCCGTGGGCTTGGGTGCTCCTTGAGGGCGGGGTGCCCTCCTGCTCTGTTCTTGCCTCACCTGGTTTATTCAGTCCTCACGGCACCTCCATGCGCCATTCCCCGATTTCCTCATCTTGCAAAGGGTGAAACCAAACCCCAGAGAAGTCAGGACATTTGCTCAACCCACACTCGGATTGGGGTCCTATGGCCCTGCCGGAGCCCCGTGCCGTGTCGACGTGGCTGGGGCGGGGGGGAGACGGGGAGGCTCGCTGCCGGGCTGAGCCTGGCCCTGCGATTCCCAGTGCGGGGTCTGGGGGACGGTGACTGCACTCTGGCGTCCTCCGCGAGCCACGCCGGCCACAGCCCGGCTCACCCTCCACCCACGCCCGCCATTCCCACCTCACACAGAGCACGGCCGGCCCCGCCCTGCTCACGGAGCTGGGCGCACGGAGGGGCAGGACTGCATACCCTTCCCGTACCTGAGGGGGTAAGATCTTTCATTAGAAAGATCAGAGAAGACCAGAGAAGCACGAAGAAGAAGATTGCGGGTGTCTCCCGCTCAGAGGTGACTGCGTAGAAGCTCTCAGTGTCCTTCTCCTGCCTCAGGTGTGTGTTAGAGACTTGCCCTGCTGTAGAGGAGCACCTGCCGCCTCATTCTATCCTCAGGGTCCCCTCGGCTTGGTCACCGTCCCCGCGGCCTGGTCACCGTCCCCTCGGCGTCGTCACGGTCTCCGCGGTGTGGCTAGGGTCCCCGCCTGCCGGGCCAGGAGGGAAGCGTCAGAGCCCCACACGCTGAGTGATGGGGCTGCGACTTGGGGGCTCAGCTAGCTGCTGGCGCGTCTGCGTGCTCTCGTGTGTGCACATTCTTGCACACGCACACATTCACACACATGCACTCAAACACGCACACACCCCCACACACGCACAGTGCTCACACTTGTGTGCTCACACCTACCCGTGCACACATGCATGTGCACTCAGACACACATGCACACTCACACACACACGCTAAGAGGTGAAGCTGAACGCAGCTTCGAGAATCTTCTGTAATAACAGGAGGGGTGTGTTTCTGTTTCACTAAGAAAACTCCCTGCGCCTTCAGCCCGGCCTCCTCACCGGTGTTGGGTGTCCAGATAAACATTGCCACAGCGAACATCCTGGAGTTAAATTTCTTTGCACACATCCTTAATTATTTCCTCTCCGTAAATCCCGAACAGTGGGGAATTCAAGTCCCTGTTTATTCATACTTGCAGTTTGGGTCGATAACTGCTCAATCGCCTTCCAGAAAAGCCGAACAAATTTGCACTGTATCTGAGCACTGTCAACGAGGTTTTGAAAATCACCCTTAATGAGGGCTCCGGTGTCTTAGAGGCTCTCTTGGCCACTAAGAGCTCAGCTATGTTCCAAGGAGGAATATTCCAGTTACCTAGGAAGCTCGGCCGCAATCTGTGGGGCAGGAAAGGAAGGCAGGGGAGGGAAGGGGGGTGGGGAGCTCGACCCTGCACATATTTCTTGAGAAAGGCTCTTCCTTTAGGGTTAATTTGCCACATATTTTGTCCTCCAGACTGGTCCCGCCCAAGGAAGGAAGGGAGAGAGTTGACCGTCACCACTGGGAACGAATTACCTGTTGGCGGCCACAAAGCCGGTCTTGGAGGGGAGGGCAAGGAGGGGCGTGGAAATGACCTGGTGAGAACCTGGCGGGGGGCAGGCAGGGCCGGCAGAGGGCACTGAACAGAGCGCCCCCCACACTTGGCCGTGACCTGGCAGTCCCATGGGTCCCGGGGTCCCACCACCAGCCACGCCTCCCTGGGCTTTTCATACGTGGCCCCCCGGAGGCGTGCGGAGTTGGGCCCCAGATAGAGGGGGCTTCCCCAGGGCCAGCAGCTCACCGGAATAGGCAGGTGGGGGGCAGTGTGGTGCAGCGAAGGGACCCTGGACTTGGGGGGTGGGACAGACTCGTGGTCCAATTCTAGTTCTTCATCCCCTCCCCCGCCCCGTTGGGAGCACAGCTGCTCTTTGCAGGGCCGTGGTGGTGGGGGCACTGATCTCCTGGTGCCGGGACCCCAGACCGCAGACGCTCACAGATGATGCCTATGCCAGTGTTTGATCCGCGGTCGAGAAGGGAAAGGACGGGGCCCCGAGCAGAGGTGCGGCCGCAAGTCAGCGGCGGGTGCTGACTCCAGTGGGGCCCCCGCGCCCTGTCATCCAGCATCTGCCCGCAAGGCGGCCTCCCTGATGACGCATGAGGACAGGGATCGGTCGGGACCCTGCCCCGCTCTGTGTGGGAGGGCCGCCCGGCAAACCCGCGGAAGGAACCGGAGGTGCGTCTTACAACAGTGTTGGCATCGGGGCCGCGCCCTTGCTCGGGGCGCAGGGGGCGGGGGCGCGGGGCTGGGTGGGCGTCAGCAGCTCTGCGGCTCAGCGCCCCCCATGCGCCGCTGGTGACGGGGCAGCCTCGGCCCCTGGGAGCAAACGCCTGCGTGCTGACTTTTCTCCCGAGAAAAGTGGTATCAGAGGAGGCGCTTCCTCAAGCCTCCCTCATGCCGGGCAAACAACGAAATAGTTATTAATCTTTGGATTGCATGAAATGTTTTTTTTTTTTCAAATTATAAAGGAGGTTCTGAAAAGTGATGTCTGTTTTCCATAATTGGCGAGTGCTCCCCAGACGGCCGTTCAGCCACCTTGAAAATCAATGTTTTCAGGACCCTTGACCCCTCTTTCCCTGACGAGTGCCTCTCCCGCAGGTTGCTCCCAGGATGAAAACAATAAAAGCAAATATATAACAGCAAAGGCCCGAGGTTAATGTCTTTAACAAGATAATGTTACTTAAGGGAACTGTAAAGCAAATCATTCCAAAATTCCATTTATTCGCCGCGGCTCCAACTGTATTTTGAAACCATATGTATGTGCTGCCTGCGCTCTGGCCGTGGACACACTCCGCTTGTGTGTTGGTTCTTCTGTTTGTAGAAGTCCCGGAAGGCGTCATTGTCGCCGGGCACCTGTTAGTGGCCGGTGTCCAACGCAGCGACTTGACGTGTGCACGCTGGGAAATGGTCACCGCGAAGCCGAGTGACCGAGTGTCGCCTCGCAAAGTTAACACGACGCTGTTGACTCTGGTCCCCGTGCCGTGTGTTACTTATTCTGACCACGTGTGAGACGGCTGGCTCACTACCCGCATCGTGCAGAATCCCCGAACGGCACGCCGGAGGTTGTGGAAGTGCGTGCGCGTCCCGCCCCCGAGCCTTGTCCCTGCCTGCGCGTGTTCTCTGCCCCCGTCGGTGTCTGATGACCTGGGGAGACCTTCCTGCTGCGGGGACATCTGTTCCCCGAGCACGTGTGAGGGTGACCTGTCCACGCTGGAGCCGCCATCTCTGCCACACGAAACCTGAGACTGACGACCAAAAAATCCAGCCCAGCAAACACACATTTTGACACTCGAAGCCACACATCTGGCCCTTTGCTGACGGGAGGGCTGTGGGCGATGTTCAGGTTTCGTCTGGATTTCGGGTCAGGTCGCCAGGCACGGGCTTGCGGCCTAGGAGGGGAGACGGGAAGATTGTCGTTGATGTGACCTTCCTGCGAAAGTAGGCACCCCACTTGACGCTCCTCAGGGCACAGCCTCCACCCCTGAGCACAGGGTCAAGTGCACGAGCAGCGAGCGAGTGATGTAAAATCCTCACGCTGCAAACAAGAGCACGACCTGCTTGTCTCGGGTCGGTGTCACCGCGAGCTGAGCACGGGGCAGGCCCAGACCGCCGCTTTCCCGGAGCGGGGCCGCGCAGACGCCGTCAGCAAGGACAGACACTGCATGCGCCAGGGCGGAGGCAGTGAAAATATCCACAGGGCTGGCGAGTGGTGGCAAAGGTGTGGGGAGGGGAGGGAGGGAAGGGGAGGGCATGCCCTGGGCAGGGTGCCTAGTGCCCCCACGGACGTGGCCTGTGGGCCTGGGAACGACCAGGCTCCTGCACCCGCTCTGGGAGCTGGTTAGAACTGAGCCCCCAGGGTGTCAGCCAGACACAAGCCGGGGAGGGGGGCCACCGTCACTTCGGGGTCTCTCTGAAGCCGGCTCGGATCCCTCGCCATCCTTGCCGTGGTGTCGCTCGCCCCACACCCGCCCTGCACTCCGTGTCTGCTGTCGAGGCTGGAAAGGCCCGTTCTCCTCCCGCAGCCTCCCTCGTGGGCGCCCAGGTGCAGGCTCCGGGCTGGGCGCTGAGTGGACAGAGAGCTCCTCCGCGGGGTGCGTGCCACCACGGCATCCTCCGTGACCTCCCAGCGTGGCTGCGTGTCATGATCCAGGTCACTATTGGGAACACCCCCACCGGGGCCGTCCGTGGGCGTCCGGTCCCAGGCCGTTTCAAGTTTCCTCTTTGGCTTTTAGGAATGTTCTGGGTTTTCTCACATAAACACACATCGCTTCTGTAATCGGGGATTTTTTTTTTTTTTTTTAAGAGCAGGAGAAGACTGTCCTGTGGTGCCCGTGAGTCCGGCTTTACCTCCCGGAACCTTCCAGGAACACCGCGGGCCGGCCCTGTCCTGTCTGGAACCAGCTTGCGACCGCGGCCAGCCCCTCGGAGTCTGGCCTGCGTTTTCTCATCTTGATGGTGAGGAGGTCCGACTGCAAAGATCCGTTCTGCATCTTAATATTCTCTTCAAGCCTTGAAACTAAAAAAAAAAGTCTTCAAGACACCAAAGATTTTAGAACAACAGATATATTAACCTCTGAATGCATGTAAGGCCTTCAAAACCCAAAGGCAAACCTGAAGCAGTTCTCTGTCTGCCTTGGAGACAGGCTGGGCCATTCTCCTCCGCGAGCAGGGTATTTTTAGAGCATTTTCAACCACTTTTCATTGAATCCCATTTTTTTCCCTCCCCCACCCACTGAGTACCTGAGGTGCAGAAATGAATTTATAACAGGAAGCCTTTGATTTTGGCCCCTGTATGTTTTTGAAGTCTTCCAAAGCAGGGCTGTAAAACAACGGGCTTGTTTGGAAAGAATGTCACATTCTGCACGCGGGGGCTGGCACCTTGTTTTCCTTATCGCCGGAGGGGCCGGCCTCTGTGCTGAGAGTGAGGAAGCCCCCGCCCCACCCCGCGGAGGAAGTGGGTGCCTGATGTGAAGTCTCCACTCTGAGGGCCTCGGGGCCCCGTCCCCAGCCAGCTGGCCGATGCTCGACCAGAGGGAGGCATCCCTCTGCAGATTGGGGGTCGACGTGTCTCTATCCTCACGCTTCCGTCCCCGAATACCACTGACTGAGATCCACCTACGAACGGCCGCCTCAGCAAGTGTGAGTACGGACTGGAAAGGCCCTCCAGTTTCCAGAATGCGGAAATGTGATCACTGTGCATCTCAGAACTGAGGAAATAGGACCCAAGGAGGCTGAGCGCTCGGAGGATTCTAGATCTGCCCCAAGCGGTGCTGCGAACGCAGACCCCTGGCTCCCACGGAGCGAGGTGGCTGCCACGTCTTCGCGTTAATGTGCAGCTTTAGCACTGACCCGTGTGCTCTCATGCCCAGTGGCCCACGCGTATTCCTGTCCCACCAGTGGGGAGCCTGAGGCTCCGGCAGCCCCAACAGCTCAGGGCCACGGTCGGAGGCACAGGTCATGCCTGGTAACATCCCCCGGTCCGGCCCTAGGGCTGCACCTCCGTCCATGTGCATTCACGAGCTCTGTCTCGTTTCCTCCCGTGGGTGACAAGGAGGGGCCTTCTGGCTCCATGACAGCAGAGTCGGACCGTTGGGACCAAGCCAGCATCCCTGTTAAACCTAAAATATTTTAGAAAAGACGCGACAGCCGAATGACAGCTCCGAGTCACGCCCAGTGAGTGCCGGAGCTGGGACTCAGATTCAGACCAGAACAAACTTCCGTCTAGACCAGAAGTCAGCAAACAGCCCACCACCTGTTTTTGTAAATAAAGTTTTATTGGAACACAGCCATGCCCCCCCCACCCCACCCCTGGGGCCGTGTTTGCGCGACAGCGACAGCGGCAGAGTCGAATCTAGACCGTATGCCTCCCAAAGGCGAAAATACTGCTCTCTGGTCTTTTAGGGAAAAAGTTTACCAAGTCCTGATTGAGACAAAGTCACAATCAGTTTCAAAATAACGACTCTGCCAGGAATCTCATGAACAGATCAGGGGCCCCCAGTGTTGCAGGACCCACTTACTAGTCTGGATAAGATGTAGGTCTTCTGGGTTTCTGTGCAACAAATTGGGATCTTGGGATGTTGTTGGGGGTTCTGGGGGGCGTGTGCCCCTGGAATTCCAGCTTCCTGCAGAACACCCTCGCTTCCTCCCACCCACTGGCCTTGGCACAGACGGTTCCGGTGCTCGCTCCTGAAGCTTCTGGAAGTCCAAGCCCACCCTCGTGGAGAGACCAGCCACACCCCTTCCCCCACGTCTGCCTGCAGCCCCCAGGGGGAGAGGTGCACTGAGTCCCCCCACAGAAAGTACGCGGGAGCCCCAACCCTGGTGGCTCCGAGTGAGACCTTACTCACACACGGGCTTTGACAGAAGTGACCCAGGCAAATTGATGTGACTGGCGCCCCTGTAAGAGAAGGAAACTCGGATGCAGAGACCCAGGGAAAAAGCCGTGTGAACACAAAGGCAGGGATGGGGCGAAGCTTCTTCTTCTTTTTTTTTTTTTTTTAATTTTTTAAGTGTTTTTATTTTTTTCGGAGAGAGAGAGACAGCGTGACCAGGGGAGGGTCAGAGAGAGAGGGAGACACAGAATCTGAAGCAGCTCCAGGCTCTGAGCTGTCAGCACAGAGCCCGACGCGGGGCTCGAACCCACAAACAGTGAGATCGTGACCTGAGCCAAAGTCGGACGCTTAACCGACTGAGCCACTCAGGTGCCCCCGAAGCTTCTTTTTTAAAAGAAATTTTTTACAGTTTATTTTTGAGAGAGAGAGAATGAGCAGGAGAGGGTCAGAGAGAGAGGGAGACACAGAATCAGAAGCAGCTCCAGGCTCTGAGCTGTCAGCACAGAGCCCGACGCAGGGCTCGAACTCATGAACAGTGAGATCATGACCTGAGCCGAAGTCGGATGCTTACCCGGTTGAGCCCCCCAAGTGCCCCAGGATGATGCTTCTTCCTGCCACGGGATATCAGCGATGGCCAACGCACCCCAAAAGCCGGGAGAGGCCTGGAGCACGGCTCCCTCACGGCCTCAGCAGGAGCCCACCTGCCCGCACCCTCATCTCGGAGCCGTGGGAGAGTCTTTCTGCTGTTCCAGCCACGGGGTTTCGGGGGGATTTGTGATGTAACACCAGCTGGGTGGACCATTCTCCCACGACGTGGAATCTCCTCAGAGGCAGGAATCCCTGGAACTTGGTGCATGTTTAGTAAACATTTGGTGTCTGGGCACCCGGATGGACACATGGGTGATTCGCTAGCCCCACCCTCAGGTAGTTCCCGGGGCAGCCCCCCCCCGGGTCAAGGTCCACCCCCGCCCAGAGAATAAAGGTCTGGGAGCCTCCATCGCATGCCTGGGAACCGCAGTGAAAACCCACTCAGTGATGCATTTCCTGAGAGAGGCTGTGCCGGGAAAAACAGGAAAGTTAGTGCCTATGCATTTTTACGGGCACCCAACACGAGATTTTGGAGGATGAAGGCTGAAAACCAAACAATGCCCGCGAACTGTTAAAAGGCAAGCGGGAGGCCATATGCTTTTGCATTCAAGCCAGACACACAATTGAATGGATATTGGGAGGAAAAGCTCACCGACCCTCCGCCTCGGCTTCCGGGATGTGCGCAGGGGTGGGGGCGGAGGGCGTGACTCCCAGCCCCTGCCTCCCGGCAAGTAGATCACTTGCCATCCATAATGGAGGGATTTTTTTTTTTTAATTTTTCTAGTTTTTCTCGAAAGCACAGTGACAGGTGGAGAGCTGCCATTTGACCTTTGTTTTGGAAAAAGGTCTTGAGTCACGCATCACACATTTGGGCAAGGGGATTGGCTGCCGTGTGAAAGGAGCTGTCAAGGAGGTGGGGGTGCAGAGAAGGCGGTAACTGCCCAAAGTCGTGCGGCCGGTGATGGCCTCGGGCCGCACCAGCTCAGAGCCGCCGTGGACCGAGCCACGCACACACGCACACCCACCACTGCCGGCCGAGGACGAGGAGCCGCCCGCCTAGGGGCTGCTCCTCTGTACCTGATGCTGCACCGGTTGCCCTCTGAGCTGGAAACGATCGTTGACTCCTGACCGGGCTGGTCCCAGACGTGACTTTGCTTCCTTACGTCCTTTGCTCTTACAACTTCTCAGTGAATGCCTTTCCTCTCGTATTCAATGCTCAGCATTGCATTGCCCTTTATTTTCTGCTTTCGAAGCAGGTGACCATCCCGTCCCGCCGAGGGCCTCGCACTTTTGCTGCTGGAGGTTTTTCCTCCGTTCTCTCTGTCCCACAGCGGCAGGCACGGACGGCATCACCCCTGCAACTTTTCTCTCCTCATTCGCTTATTTCCTCAAACTACGTTTCTAGAAGTGAGGTTTTCCTGGACCAAGGTAGATGCCTGTACTTTGTAGTTCTTCCTACCTGCTTTTCAATCCTTTCCCAGCAGCGGACTGTGACGGCTCACGGCCCGTCAGCCACGCGGCAGGCCAGCCGCCCCTGCGGCCACGCCAGTCCTGGGTGCTCGTGGCCGAGACGGTGCCGGAGGTGCAGAAGGCCTCCACGTCTGCGGGCGCGGGACTCGTTCGTGTGCAAGGCCGTGGTGTTTTCTCCCTGCCCACCAAGAGCTCGAGCAGATCACAGCAGAGATGGCATCTTGTCCCCCGAACCCCCCACCCTGGTTCTTAAAGCCTCACTGCTGTCACTCGCATTTATTTATTGATTTTTGTGTGTAAGGAGTGCTTTTCTTCAGCTCAACAGAACGTGGAAGTCTGAAAAAACCTGCCTTCTGCGGAGGATATGAGCTGGCCCTTGGCCAGCGGCCGGGCTTCGCCCCTTGTAAATACCTCCCTTTCCCGTCAGGAGCCAGGAGATAAGCCGGCCAGGACTCTGCCCGGGGAGGCTGGTACCTCTTCCATCTGCTGGAGTGCGGCGGCCCCCTGCCCCCCGCCTCTCGCCCCCCACCCCCGAGACCGTGAGCGCCGCGTGAAGGGCCCCAGCGCGCCGTGCCCCATAAATGCTGTCCGGCGAAGATCTTCTGCACTTCCTTTCAGCTCTCAGGCCCCGGGTGGGGTGGGTGCTGGTGAAATCCTGCCCCAGGCCGAGCACCCAGCCCTGTCCACCGTCTCTTAGCCCCAGGCTGCCCCCGCTTGAGGTCCCCGGGCCCTCGTGGGCGCCTGTGGCCGTGTCCGGTGACCCTGGCGCTCCGGCGAGCCCCTGGCCAGCAGGCAGCTCCCACCCGGGCGCGGCCGGTCATCTCTGCTCCCGTTTTCACGTGCACTTCTCACGCACGTGAGGATGGGGGGGCACCCTGCCCGTGTGCAGGTTCCCGTGCAGGGAGCGCCGAGTCGGGGGCCAGCTGAAGCCTCTGGAGCAGAAGGCTGGGGTGGGACTGGAGGTAGGACCCTGGAAAGGGGCGCGTGGGCGTGCGCGGGCAGCGTCACCGGAGGGCGCGGGTGTGCGCGTGGGTGCGTGTGACTTGGGTGTGTGTGTGAGTGCACATGTGTGTATGCGTTCATGTGAAAGTGTGTGTGGGTGTGAATCAGGGTGTGTGGGCGTTCACGTGTGATGGGTGTGTCAGGATGTGTAAATGAATGGGGTGTGCGAGGGTGCGTCGGTGGGTGTGAGTCAAAGCACACAAGTGTCTAAGTGTGTGTAGGCATGTGTGTCCGGTGTGGCTATGAGTGTGTACATCTGTGAGGCTTGGGTGTGGGTATGAATGTGCGTGAGTGTGTTTGTGAGTGCACCACCTCCCTGCCTGGGCCTGCGTCTCTCCTCCTCCCCAGCGACTTCCCTGCCGCGGGGGCCGACTCCCCCTGCCCCCCCCGTCAGTGCGTCACCAGCCACCCTGCCCCCATGTCCCCCCATGGCCTCTGCGCTCCGGCCCCCATGTTGCTGCTCAGATGCCACCTCGGGCCCTCCCTGGGCCCCGCCACCCCCCAGCCTCTGCCACATCCACACACTCGCCGTGGACACGGCCCTGGGACCCCGGGACCCCGGGACGGCCTCTCCCAGAGGTCAGGTTCGCGTGTGTGTGCACGGGACCGCGACTGCAGGTGGGCACTCAGGAAGCGCGTGCCGGTGACTGAACAGAGACCTGTTTACTTTTTAACTCTAAAGCAAAAAATTAATTACGCTTTTAACGTTCAATTCCACCCCATGTGGACTCCACCGGCATTTGTCATTCGCCAGACGACCCCGGGATGGACTCTCCAAGCAGCCAGGCTCTCCTCCGAGCCCTGCTCCCGGGTCCGCGCCACGGCTCAGCTGCCGCTCGGGGCCCGTGTCTGCCTCGACACTGCCGATTTCCGAACAGGCTCAGCCCCAGGGAGGGGGTGTTGTTGAAGTTTGGGGGTGTGGTTGCTGGGCACTAGGCAGCTTCCCCCTGAGGGGGAGGCTCATTCGGAGAAGCAGCCCGTTTCGCAGGCACAAGATGGCAGTTTTCAGAGCGGAACCCGTCGCCTGGACGAAGGCTGGGCCTGTGTGGGGACGGGGTGGCTTCTGGTGCGTGAGCCTGGGTGTCCGGGGCTCCATCTTCCTGTCCCCGACACAGCCCTCCCCCACCGCAGGGGTGCGGGCTCAGCCTGCGGGCTTAGGCCTGGGGGTGTGGTCCTCGGGATGGCTGTGAAGTCCCGAGTCCGGGTTTGAAGAGCAGTCAGGCCCTGGGAGGTCTCCGCGGAGGAAGGAAAACCGTGTTCAGGGAAGCTGCCCCTGACGTCCAAACTGACTCCGCAGGGATAGTGCTGGGGAAACAGCTGCCCGCGGACTCAGCGCTGCTGGCCGCCCCACCCCCGGCCTCTGGGAAGCAGCTCTACCCCCTGGGCAGTGCCGCGCCACACCTTCCTCCTGGGTCCCGGAGGAAAAGTCCCCGGGGTCACTAATCCCCCATGCAGGAATGTCCAGAAGGTTCTTCTGTGAAACTGAAATGCGCCTTCCTCCTGCCACAGGGCCAGTGGGTGATGCATCCATCATTTGCACCATCAGCAACCTGCACCACAAGTTTGGGCAGACCTTCCCATGATGAGGGGCATCAGGAGCAGCACAGGCATCACCAGCCCTCAGCACCTGGCGCCCCCCAGGCTCAACCAAGCCCACCTTCTGTGAGCGTGTCTGGGGCTTCTTGGCTGGGGACGGTGTCTCAGTCCGGACGCGACAGTGTCAGGACTTAGTACGGTTGGTTAATAACATTAAGCCAAGGTAGATAAGGGCAGGGACGAAAAAGGCATCTGCAGTGAAATTGCTACAAGAAATAACCAACATGCTCCCCTAGGCCCTGGCCACAGATTGGGCTCCAAGTTCTCTTATCCCCCAAAGTAAGAGGGAACTAGAATTGTATCGAGCTGTGTCGCACTCATAAAATAAACACAAAGCCCTTGTTCGGAAGACGAAAGCTATTTTTAACACCGAGAAATTCCTCCCTTCGATACCTAGTCCGCCGAGATGCTTACGAGAGCATATTGAGGCTTGTCACATGCTTCCTCTGCCTCCGTCGAGGTGATTGTGTCCCCCCTTCATTCCGTGAACGTGGTGTATTCCGGCAACTGACTTGTGTTTGCTGAACGGCCCTTGCGTCCCAGGGGTACATCCATCCCACTGGCCGAGGCTACGGTCCCTCCGCTGTGCTGTTGAATTTAGTTTGGTGAGATTTTGTTGAGGGACTTTTGCATCTAAGCTCACAGGAATATTGGCTTGTCATTTCCTTTTCTTGCAATGTCCGTAGCTTGCTTTGGTGCCAGAGTAACGCTGGCCTCATAAAATGAGTTTGGAAGTGTTTCCTGTCCTTCAGGAACGTTCTTCAACATCATAAAGGCCATAGGTGAAAAGCCACAGGTAATATCCTCAGTGGAGAAGAACCAAGAGCTTTTCCTCGAAGACCAGGACCAAAGAACGGGAGGCTCGCTCTCGCCGCTTATATTCAACACAGTCTGGTAAGTCCTGGCCGCGGCGATCGGGCGACAAAGGAAAGAACAGGCGTCCAATTTGGAGATAAAGAAGTAAAATGAGCTATTTGCAGATGATGTGATCTTATATGTAGAAAACCCTTCAGGCTCCACAGCAAACATGAAGTTGCAGGAATCTTAAAACCCACACACGGATCTCAGTTGCACTTCTGTACTCTAACAACAGACTATCCCAGAAGGAAATCAATAAAACCTCTCATTCACGATCGCATCAGACGGAATAGAGGACTCAGTGATAAACTGCGGAGGGAAACGGCGTGTTCAGTGAAGACTCCGGAACACCGCGGACACATGGGGGAGTGGAATTGGATCCTTACCTCACACCATATACGAGTCAGATCGGAACAGATTGAAGATGTAAACATAAGATCTGAAACCATAAAACCAGTAGAAGGAGTCATAGGAGAAAGCCTTCCTGACAGTCTGGGCAGTGATTTTTGGGAAATGACCCCAAAACGCTGCACCAAAAGCAGAAACAGCCACACGGGACTGCATCCAACTGAACACTTCCTGCACAGCGAAGGAAGCCTCACCGGGGTGAGGAGACAGTGCATGGAGCAGAGCAAAACATCTGTGAGCCGTACAGCGCATAGGGGTTCCTTTCCAAAATGTGTGTGGGACCCAGAGAACTCATTAGCAGGAGTACAAATAGCCCAGTCAAAAGATGGGCAAAGGGCTCGAGTAGACGTTCCCCAAACAAGACGTGCAGAGGTCAGACAGGCACGTGAAAAGACGCTCCACCTCACTCGTCATCGGAAAATGCGAATCAAAACCACAGTGAATCGAAACCACTTGTCAGGATGACTGTTACCAGAAAGGCAAAGGATCAGTGTCAGCAGGGGCACGTGGAAAAGAACTCTTGGACGCTTGCTGGTAGGAACATAAATCCATAAATCCGTACAACCACAACCATTACGGAAATAGTCCGGAGGCTCCTCAAAGTATTAAAAATAGAGCTGCCCTACAATGTAGCAATTCCACCAATTTCACCTGGTATACAGGCCACAAAACTTGAAGTCGAGATCTCAAATGTATCTGAGCTCCCGCATTTGCTGCTGCGTTAGTCAGGAGAGCCAAGATATGCAAACAACCTAAATGTCTACCGATGATTGAATGGACGGAGAAAATGTGGTTATGGGTACACAATGGAATATTACTGAGCCTTAAAAAAGGAAACCGTGCCATTTGCAAAACATGGATAAACCTGGAGGACATTATGTTAAGTTAAATACCCGAACACAGAAAGACAGACACTGCATGAGCTGTGAGCTCACTCGAGTGTGGAATCTGAAAAAGTCGGACTCACAGAAGCGGGGGGTGGGGGGGCGGGCTGCTGGGGGGGCTGGGGGAGGGGAACGGGAGAAGCTGCTCCGTGGTGTGAAGTTTCCATCGTACAAGGGCGGCTCCCAAGGCTGGCAGTGGGGTACCTCTAGGTAGCAGTAGCGGCTGTGCACTTCGGAGTTCGGTGAGAGGGTAGATGTGTTCTCAACCGCAATTAGAAATAAAAAGAAAATACCTCCCGCGAGATTTGTTTCTTTCAGAGGATGGCCGAAAACTGGAATTTGCGATGTCAATAGTAGGGAGTGTGCTTGGGGAAATTAGGGTAAAGCAACTTGATGAATTACCGTGAACCTTTTAAACTAGTGCTGTTAAGATGTAAGCGCTGTTTGCGTGAACATGGAAAGGAAAGTACGTAAACGTATGTATACCAGGTGACAGCAGGCAAACTCTAATGAATTAGAAGACAAAGACCCCGTTTTGCACTTTTCCAAAACGGTCGTAGCTGCTCGTGGAAGTTTCTTCTTTCATGTGATTTCTAGAAAGTCCGGTGTCGAGTTCTCGCAGAGTCTGCCCTGGGACTCTGACGGGTGCGTCACTGTAAATTTGAAGGGTGGTGGTGACTTGACACGGCTGGGTCGTCCCACCCACGATCAGGGGTCGCCTTTTATTTGTTCAGGGCTTCTTTCACATCTTAATAAAGTTTTCAATTTCTCCATAAAAGTTCTGTGCTTTCTTTCCAAGGGAGACCCTCAGGTGCTCCGTACTTCCGGAGCTGGCATCTTCCTCTGCACTCTGTTCCGTGTGCCTTCCATGCACGGCGGCCGGTGACCACGCGTGCTGAGCTCACGCATGGCGCCCTTGCCACACCGTCGGTCTTTGCGCACCCTTTCGGGGGCATTTGGCCCGCGCAGATGTAACAAGAGCGTGGGACCCCTCCCGCCCATCCCGTGCGCGGCTCATTCGAGCAGGGGACTGGCTTTTCCCAGCTTTGACCCCGTCCCTGAACTCAGCTGCCCAGAAGCAGTGGTGGATGGGAGTCAGGGGGTGGCCACCTCTAGGGGGTGATCTGCAGGCCTTCTAGAAGTTTCCAGCAGGGCGGCGCTGCAGATCCAACCTGCTCGGTGGCGCACCTTTTCCTCGCCCCAGCCTCCGCTCCCCTCGGGTCGTCTTCCAAGCACACGCATCCCTTGCCTCAGGGTCTGCCCTTGCGGGCCCCCAGACCAGGACAGCAGCTGAACCCCTACATCTGTGAATGCCCCCTGGATGACCAGCCGGTGGGGGGAGGGTCGTTCCCGCTCCACGCGCGGCTGATGCTTCCATAGTTACAAAGTCGACGAACGAGCAGGCGGCTGGAGGGCGGGCGAGCGGATACACGGACAAAGGAGAGATGGAGAGAAGGAAGGGGGGGAGAGCGGGAGGGGCGGATGGGTGACGGATGGATGGATAATGGCCGCAAAGGGGATGGAGGGACTTAGGGCTCCCCAGACCGTGTCCAACGCGGGGATCGACGGCACTTTCTGGTAAAGCATCTTGCACGTCCGCCCCACCCCGTCCCCACTCGCCATTCCGCATCCTTCTCCTGAAGCAGCTTCTCCGGGGCTCCGAGGATGACTGCTCTCGACCCACCCTTCCCCAGAATCACAGTGCCCCGGGCCTCCGTCCCACTTGAGGACCTTGTTTGGGGGAATGAGCAAAACAGAAAACCACAAAGCCGAGCCGGGGCGTATCATGGCCTTGCAGTTGGGGCCGAGAGCGGGCCAGAGCCGTCCGGTCATGGGGTGACTCAGACCCCAGCGCCCGCCGGGATCCACTGTCCAGGCCGGGGGTGGGGAGGGGTGCCCACCTAGATCCGTCAGGGGCAGTCTCCACCCTGGCCTCTGCCTGCCGGCTCGGACCCCAGACGTCTGTCCCAGGAAGCCGCGTGCAGCGTTGAAAGCTCCGGTGGAGCAGGCGGGCCCCCTCCCCCCTCCCCCCGGCAAAGCTCCTCGGTGGTTTACATTATCTGACTGATATTAGATCTTTTCCTGAAAGCCTAGTTTAATGAGGGGGGAGGGGAGTCAGTGGGTGGCCGTGGGTTTTTGAGGCCGGGAAGTGAGGTGAGAACTTCGGAGGGACAAAGGGAAGTCTGAGCGGGGCTAGTGTGAGTTAGTACGTTTGGATATGGCCTCGCAACCCGCCAACTCGGGGGCTTGAACGACAAGAGCGCGGGTGAAGCTTGGATGCTTGCGGCGCGCTAGCGGCGTGGGGCGGCCGTCTCCCAGGCCCTCCCTTAGAATCTACCCAACAACTGTCCTCCGTGGGGCCCGTTACGAGCCCCCTTTTGTGAATGAGAACCGAACACACAGAGAAGTTGAGACATTTGCTCTAAGTCACACAGCAGGTTAGCAGAGAGGCCAGCTCCAACTCCGTCTGTACCCTTTGCTGCAACATGACTGCCTCTCTGCCTGATGTGCATTAGACTCGGCACCATGTCGCTGGACAGGACGCTTTCTCCCTGCGATCACTACCCCCACTGAAAGGACCATTCCCTCTCCCCGCGGAAGGCACAGCAGGATTGTCCACGATGCCCCAGGGCAGAGGAGATTAGGAGGCTACAGGCCTGATGACCCGCAGACCGGTGAACTGAGCGATACCTCACGTAGGCCCCTGGTCCTCCCTGAACTCCAGTCTCTTCCTCTGTAAAGAGGAGGTGGGCATCTTCCTGAAGGCAGGAGATCTTTGCAGCGAGCCTCCCCCGGCCCCGTTTGCTGCCTGTGCGAACTTAGTGCTCCGGTGCAGCGGGCCTCGTATCGAGCACCAGCCCATCCGATAACTGCCCTTTCTCTGTGGGGGTTGAACGGGACGGTGCACAGAAATGTACGCGGGCGAAGTCTGGTAGATCCCCTTCACGAGGGTCGTTTTCCTGCTGCAACTCACAACCCTGGGCTTTAGAGGCGCAGCACGGGGACGCTATGTCTTGCTCACACCGCAGTCCCGCGCCCGTTTTCCAGGGCTGTCTGCTCAGCAGGTGCGTGAGGAAGGCGGACGGGAAGGCTGCCTCTTAGCGTTTTGTGGGTTGGACTCGGAAGCAGCCGGCCTCACTGCTGTCACATCCCATTGCCTGCGACACGGCCGCTTGGCTGCCCCCCACCAGCAAGGGAGTCTGGGAACTGGGGAGGGCCGTGCGCCCTGGAGGAAAGGGGCGATGACTTCGAGGACAGCCTGTCGGTCCCTGCCACGGAAGTGAGAGTCGTGACCACAAAAAGGAAGTGGCCATTTTGTGGAAGGAAGCGAGTCCCTTGAGTTGTCAGGATGGAGAAAGGTGCAGGGTAACCACCTCCTCCGCGTGTGTGCAGGTGTGTGTGTGTGTGTGTGTGTGTGTGTGTGTGTGTGTGTGTGTGTGAGTGTGAGTGTGTCTGTGTTCCCCAGAAAACAAAACGTGAGGCAAAAGCTCATGCGCCGCTGCCTTGTTAGGAGGTGAAATCCCGGAGAGCTGAAGGTGGGGGTGGCCAGTAGGAAGGTCCGGTGAAGCAGCCACCGCCTGTTGCTAAGAGAGTCACCCGCTGGCCGCTCTGTTTTAGGGGAAGGCGACCATCTTCCCAAAGTCCGTGTCAACAGCTGCTTTTCAGGAGGGTCCTTACAGGCAGGGGGCAGGGGGCAAGGGTAGCCGCCTGGCTTCTGCTCGTCACTGCCAGCGATTCACCCCACGATGCACAAACCCTTTCCCCGGTCGTGCGTGGACAGGCAGGGCCTACGGCCTCTGTCCCCTGGGGCGACAGGAAATCCACGGAGGGGCCGGGGACGGTGCCTGGTGTGGGCGTCCCACAGGGCGCCTGCCCAGTTCAGCCAGAGCCCGCGAGGCGTCGTCCGACACGGGTACCACGCTTGCCAGGCACACAGCACCCGGGTGGGGGGCGGCGGGGGCCGGCGGGACGGCCCGGCGCCAGGCACCTGGTCAGCCCACGACAGCGCGCCGGCCCGGAGCTGAGCGTGACTCCTGCCTCGCACTGTATCTGACCTCTGAGAGCTCCCGTGTTCGCTGGAGGAAAAAAAAAAAAGCAAGAAAGCCCAGGCACACATGACTCTCCGAGGCCGAGGCCCTGTCATCCTTCACCGAAATGCACCCTTCAACAAGTGTAAACACCTCCCGCGTTCCCGGAGGCCCGTCCCAGCCCGGCCTCGCCGGGGCTCCTCGTAATCCCGGCGACTGCGGAAGCTTTCAGGTGGAACGCAGCGGTCTGCAGGCCGCCCGACTCGCGGCCAGCTCTGCGGGGACTTGTCTGCTCCCTGCGCCCAGCGGGTGGACGGCCGCGCCACCGACGACACGAGCCCCCGGGTCTCGGAGGCTCAGATACTGCTGGGGGCGAGGGGGGGGCGATCGACAGTGACAAGGTGCCGTCCTCCAGGGGATGGGGGGCCCAGAGCCCGGAAGGTGCTGGAAGGGTGCGGCCACTGTGTCTGAATCATGGTGAGGGAGCAGGAGATCACGGGGCTGTAGGACCTGAACCCCCCACGTGCCGGGCGTCAGGAGTCTGCCTTCATCACTCCCTCCAGCCGCTTCTGAGGCCCACGTGAGGGGCCCTCCCGCGCCCCCATCTTGTGTTCCTCTCCCCTCCCCCAGCCACACGGGCCTCTCCCTGCGCCTCTGCCAGTGCTCGCCGTGTCTGCGTTTCTCACTTCCTCCCGCAGGGAGCCTGGCAGGGCCCCGAGACGGGGCAGTGGACGGGGTGGGGGGCTGTGTGCGCTTCTAGGCCGGCCCTCTTCCCCGACCGCCGACTGGAGACGGTGAGACCCTAGGACGTGGCTCCTGGGCTCCGGAATGACCGCGTGGAGCCGGGCACCCACCCCGCGGTCCTGCCCTGGGGGGTGAAGGAGGGGAGTGTGTGTCGGGCTAAGCTCCGGGAACCCGGGGATATTTGTTCCGGGGGCTAGGCCACGCTGAGTGATACGCCCTCGAGAGGTGGACGTAACCTCTCTGAGTCTGTTCTTGCCCCTTGAAAACAGGGACAATAGGGACATCTCTCCTGGCCACCAGGGCTATCACGAGCCCCAGAGAGGTGGCTGCAGCTCCGGGCCCGGGTCAGACGGGCGCCCGGGCTGTGGCACGTGTGAGGCCGCCCGCAGTGCGGTCGGGAGAGGCCACGGCGTGTGGGCATGTGCAGCTCGGTGGCCGAGCCTGCATTGCTCATTTGCACCCTGACTACCGGGCGCCACACTGGCCAGCAGGGCCCAGGGCTCCTGTGGCAGGTCTGGCGCGGATCCCAGCCCCGTGGCGAGCGGCTGTGACCTTGGCCGTTACCCTCTGGAGCTTCGGGCCCCCCTTTGAGCAGGAAGAGAAGTAGCGCCCGCCCGATGCGATGGCTTTGAGGACTCCGGTGCCCTCGTGGGAAGGCACGGCGTGAGGCTACCGCACAGCGAGCGCTCGGGGGACTCTCCCGGAGGAGCTTATCCGGGTCATCAGGTCCAGCCCGGGGTCACGGGGCAGGGCCCTGAGGGACACCCTCGTGGAGGCCCCTCTGAACTGCGGCTCGGGGAGGGACGGCAGCTGGAGCTGACTCAGGAGCGGGGAGGAGGCCGCTGGGCGAGCCTGGGGGGCTGTGGGTCCTTGGGGGCTCCCGGGCCCTTCCCAGAGGCCGCCGGCCCCACCGAACCAGGCTGTCAGGACCGCGTGGGCTGTAGCAGAGGCGACCCGGCTGGGGTCCCGAGCCCCTTCTGTGCAGAGACCATTAATTATCCTCGGTGCCCTTCTCCGCCTCTCCCTTCGTGTCCGTCTGGGCAGTGGGTCCCCGGAACACAGAGCCCTCTCCTGGCCTCCCCTGCGGCCGTGTGCAGCCGTGTGCCCGGGTCCTGGCCAACGAGAAGCCAGAGGAGGTGTGCTTACACGAGAGGGAATGCACTGTCGTTACCTCCAAGAAGGGCCTAATGGGACGTGATGACCAAATGTCGTGTGGGATCCTAGATGGGAGCCTCGAACAGGAAAAGGAATTAGGTAAAACCCCCCACCCCCGCCGTCCAGGGTGCCTGGGTGGCTCAGTCAGTAAAGCGTCTGACTCTTGATATTGGCTCAGGTCGTGATCTCACAGTTCGCGAGTTGCAGTCCTGCATCGGGCTCCATGCTGGCTGGTGGTGCAAAGCCTGCTTGAGACCCTCTGTCTCCCTCTCTCTCTCTGCTCCTTCCGAACACACAGTCTCTCTTTCTCAAAATAAATAAACTTAAATCTTTCCCAGCCCTAGGGTCTAGAGAACTCTAATATTGGTTCATTAACTATAACACAGGAATGTAAGATGTTAAAGGTAGGGGAAACTGGGTGTGGGGTATATAGGAACTCTGTGATACAATTATCACTTTTCTATAAATCTAAAACTTCTAAAAAATTAAACCTATTTTTACAGGGGAATGCCATGGCCTTTCTTTACTCCTTCTTCTGTCCTTCTCTCAGAAACTTGGATGTGATGGCTGGAGCTCAAGCAGCCATCTTGGGCCATGAGGAGGAGGGCCATGATGCAGGGAGGCTGAAAGGAGCCTGGAACCTTGTCAAGTTCGTGGAAATACCGCACCAGTTCTGGAATAGCCCCTCTGTCTGCTTTTATGCAAAAGAACATAATATTGTGCGTTTCAGCCACCTCTCCTTGATGATATGTTTGTTTCTTTTGTCCTATTTAGTAGAACCTCGCCCCGATGGAAACGTCTCCTATCTCTTTAAATGGCCTCAGACTTCAACAGGACTCCCCCCGGGAAGCTTTCCCACACATCTCCCTCCCTGTGTCCTCCCAAGTTCTCCCATTAAGTGTCTGGTGGCAGCAGGTCCACGGATTCACGGCCCCCCGGCCGAGTGGGAGGAGACAGATAGTTTCCGTTCCAACTCCTTAAAACACAGCCGGACGGCCTCGATGGCATTTGGTACTTTTCCACTTGGCGCGGATTCACGACGGGCGTCCCGTTCATCGAGAGCGCGGGTTGGTGTTCGTGGCTGCGCGCTGGCCCGTGAGGCTGCCGTGGCCTGCGGGGCACGGGGGTGAAGTACGCGTGACCGGCCTCGGGTGATTTACTTGGGTCCTGCTGCCCCCTCGTCTAAACAGATGTCAGCTGAGTGGAAAACACAGTGGGAAGAACACATCAGGGTAAATTATTGCATCGGAAGGAGGGAGTATCATAAAAATGTTAAAAGAGAAAGTTAGCATTTATGACTTGAGTCGCGGGTAACTTTATCTCACATCGGCCTCCGTGTGCGAGGTAATTAGAGCCTCCTCCGTGGGGATGGCTGCGTGCTCCAGCGGGCGTGGGTGGGGGCGCCAGCTTCCCCGCCGGCCGGGTCACCCCCCGCGGACCCCGAGCATGCGCCTCGGGAGGGCTTTCTCTGCCACGGCAGGTCTCAGCAGTGAGCTCACTGGTGGCAGACACGTGGCGTCTCACTGGATCCTGACCCCCAAGCAACGTTGCACCCATGTCGCAGATGAGGGGACTGAGGCCCATAGTGAGGTTCTGGCTGGGACCGCCGTGCCGTCCCGTCTGCCGAGTCCCAGGCCGTCCCTTCCTCTGCCTTTTGTGCCGTGAGACACGGAATGCCTCAGAAACCCCACACTGGGCCCTGCTTGCCCGCCACGTTGGGAAATCCAAATCGTGGCTGAGGCCCACAGGCAGTGGAGGCACAAGTGTCCTGCGGTCACTACCCTGGGCGCTTGGTGCAATGCAGACTCCAGGCCGCACCCCAGACCTTCAAGGTCAGCATGTCTGCGGGACCGGGGCCCCGGAATCTGCATTTTATTACCTGCCCCGAGAAACGTCTGTGAGCAAAGGCTTGAGACTCCCCGGCAGGAGGATTGAGAACGATGACTGTGCGGCTGGTGGCCGGGACGCACAGTAAAAGTGACACACGCGTCACCGAACTCCACCACACAGGCCTCGCGGTGAGGTTGCCGGGGACGGGTCCGAAGTTCGGCCCGGCCGCCCCCCCCCGGTGGCCTCGGCGAAGCCGCCCGGCCTCTGTAGGAAGCCGTCCCCTCGTCTGGGAAACACGGTGGCGTCCGCCTGTGTCTCTCCCGTCCCCGCCGGCGGGCGGTGTCTTGGCGTGGACGGTCGTCTGGCGCGTGGTGGCCTCCTGCCCTGGGGAACGTGCCGCGAACCTGCCCTTCGCAGAGACCCAGGGGCCCCACGTCCTTAGAAAGGACCACAGAGCCTCCCTTTCACCAGGCGCCCCCGGGCCCCGGCCAGGCTCCAGCGAGATCGTAGTTGTTGAGCCGGGCTTGCGGGTCGGCCGCTAACTAACCGGTACCAGGCTCAGTTCATACGGACACGTGCTTCCTGGACACCCCTCCCCCACGTGCCTTCCGGACGCGAGTGCTGGTGCCACAGCGCGTAGGGCCTCAGCCTCCCCGCCAGCACCGCCGTAGACTGAGCGTGTCCACCCGCCGCCAGCTCGGGTGTGCGTGCTTGTGTGTGTGTGCATGTGTGTGTGTGTGGAAGCCCAGTGCCTGGGGTGACGGTGTTTGCAGGTGGGCCTGAGGGAGGTCATCAGGTCGTCAGGGGGACGCCCTCGTGAGCGGGCTCAGCGGCCTGACGGGAGAGACCCCCGGAAGCTTCCTCGCATCCTCCGTTGTGCGAGGGCCCAGGGAGAAGACGGCCTTAGCTCGCGGGGATTCGACACGACAACCATACGGGGCAGACACCGTCGCTACGGTCGCAACCCCCTCGCTTCACAGGTGGAGAAACCGAGGCCGGAGAGGTTCAGAGACCTGCCCCGGGGCACCCACAGCGGCGAAGTTACGTGGCCCGACACGAGGCAGCGGGGGTCTGCCTTTGCACGCTTACTCAGGACCGCTGTGCGGTAGGAGGGACCGAAGAGAAAATGCCGTTTCATTCCCGATGGAGCCGTCTCAGACAGCTGAGCACACTTGTGTGCGAGTGTGTGTGTGCGCGTGCGTGTGATTTAGAATTTCTTACCTGCACGTAAGGAGGCAGCCCGTCCAGTTACGGGAGACGACCTTAGGGGCCAGCGTGTCTGTGCCGCGCTGATCTGTCTGCCTCTGCGGACTGGTGGGGTTCCTGCGAGCCCGTGGGTCCCGCACGGCTGGGTGGGGCCTGTGACCCGCAGAGTCGGATGGGGCTCCGCGCCAAGGGCGTGGGTGTTTCTCTCCCGGGGGGGCCCGCGGGCGGCCTCCTCAAGCATCCTCGGAGAGTACGTGGATTGTTTCAATTTCCCCGAACTTTGTAGCAGAATTCTCGCCTGTGAAGGGCCCTTCTTGCTTTCAAGGTGTGTTGAAAGCCGGCTTCTGCTCGCAAGCCTCAGTTCTCCTGCCTAAAATAATACCCCAGGATGCTGGCAAGGGAGCAGTGCACTTCCTGCGAGTGTTCAGCTCACATTCTCCCAAAAATAACACCGAGACTGTTAACACCTGCACCTTCCAACGTTTCCTCGCTTACAACAGGGAGATTAATGGGTTCCATTCGGAACGGACCTCTCTGACCTCACGGATGAAGTCGGGGAAGTCAGGAAATTGCCTGCTAATCCAAATCCTGATAATCCCAGCCCTCTGACGTCTCCCCCGCCCCCTGCGCAGCCCTCAGATGCCCCCGTCTGAACGGAATTACAGAGTTCAAGGTTTCCACGAGGCGCTAAGCAGATCACCCCCCGTGAACGCCTTCAGACACGGTTTGTGTGGCTTGTTGAGTGGGGAGGTCACTGACCAGATGGGACATGGCATGGCCTGGGGACCCAGAGAGCTGGTCCGCAGCACAAGGAAGGATGCGAAGGGATGGAGGAAAAGAAGGTTGCGTATGTCCCCGACTGTCTCCTTGTCACACTGCGAACAGGTCAGGGCAGAGTGGGGACGCGCACCGCGTGCCCACGTGGGAGGCACCTCTCGGGGCCCAAAGATTCCGGTTCCAACCCTTGGTGGCATCGGTGTGGAGGAGGGTAACCTTGTAACCCTCCTGGCAGGTAGTGAGCATACCCGGGGACAGGTGGGATCTGGACGCAGGTGTCTGGCTCCCAGCAGACTTTCCTTCACTCTGCTCAACCGCGAACCCCACAAGGGCAGGACCAGGTCGTACGTCACTGCACATTCGCGTCGCAGAGCACATTCCCGGCACACAGTAGGTGCTCCTTATGTGCATGTTGGAAGTCAGATGGCCGGTGCCTTCCCCGGTCCCCACAGCCTGCGGTGGCTCTTCCGCCTGGTGGGGTTTGGAACCTACCTGGAACTTACACCATGGCAAGATGCCCCAGTGTTTACAGGGGTCTCCGGATGCGAATGGTCCTCCCCCCAGTGTCTGTCCGGCGGTAGTCATCAATGCTGTCCAGCAGCTCCGCTCTTTTGGGGACCCACTGATTTACATTTCCTGCCCCCCTGTGCCTGAGGGGATCGTGTAACACGTGCTGGCCGAGGGCTTGTGAGCACAAGTGACACATGCTATTTCCGGGCTGGCGTCGTTCCCTGTCCACTCAAGCCCTCCACAACCGGCTTTGGTCTAGTGACCAGCAACATTTGACATGAGGGAGACTCCAGTAGCCTTGGTCCCCGAGTCCTGTATGAGCGGAGCACCCTCTATTGTCCCATGTTGATCTCGTGCAGGTGAAAACCACACCTCTGTTACTTAAGCCATTTAGACTTGGGGGCTGTTTGTTACTGCAGCATACCCTAGCCTCCCTGACTGCTGCACTCAGACTCCGGTCTTCTTCTAGAAGGCACCCACGTTTACCATTCTCTTACCAGTTAGAATCAGAAAATATGCTGTTCCCCATATAGCTTCTTTTTGCATTTAATAGATCTTGTAGAGATTTCCACATTGATACGTGAATATGTGCCTCATTCTTTTTTTAACAGCTTAATTATATTCCATTCAAAGTATGTGCCACAACTTATTTAAACGGCACCACTTAGGGGACATTTAGAGCTAACCTTTTGCTACTGTGAACAGGGCTACAGTGAGTCTAGAGCAAGCTAGGCACTCGGTTCCTCCATCTCTAAAATGGGAATAATAGAGAACCTACCTAAAGAAATTGCCGAGTGTGGATTATGTGTCTTGGTATAGGTGAAGCACTCTAGCACGTAACAAATGCTTTATGAAGGAATGAATGAAACAATGAGTGAATGAATAAAACATGTATAAGTGTAAATAAATATTATTTTTTCTATTAATGGCTTTTGGGTAAATTCTTAAACTAAAAATAGGCAGAACAAAGATTCTATGTGGAATCCGTTCAGCAGAGGGAGTGGAAATGTTAGTGTCATATTACTACCGATACATGTGCATTACGGTTAAATACGTCAGGTACAGCAAGATTTCCCTGCTCTGCTCATCCACTTGTCCACTCTCTCCTTCGACAGGCTTTATTTTTCGAGCATCTCCCGTGTGTTGCCCGCTATGCTAGAAACAGGGGATACCAAGGTGAATCACATACGAAAACATCACCACTTCACCCAAAAGTCAAGAATAAAAATACATTGTTTTGTGTGTCACAACATTGTTTCTTCAACATTGCTGATTTTTAAGACATGTGCAGGTGTGCTCACAGTCAATTTTAGAACACTTCATCACCCCAAATGGAAGTCCTGGCCCCCGGTGACCTTCTTCCTACTTCCCTGTCCTTCCATCCCCTGGTCTGCCTCCCCGGATCCGCCACTTCTGGACGTTTACTATGAATGGAGTCACACCTCACATGGCCTTTTGTGTCTGGCTTCTCTAACCCCACATCTCGTCTTTGGGCTTCGTGCCGTAGCCCGTATCAGGGGCTAAGAGCAATCTCTTTTTGTGGCCCAATAATATTATTTCGTGTGACTCGACCACATTTTGTGTATCGGCCCTCTGTTGGCGGACATTTGACTTGTTTCTACTTTTCGGCTCGTGAATAACGCTGCCGCGGTAACTCATGTACGGGTGTTTGTGTGGGCGTATGTTTTCGGTTCTCCTGGGCGTGTACTTCAGTTTTCAGGTGCTGGGCCCTATGGCAACTGTATCGTTTGAGGAGCGGCCAGACCGTTCCCCAGTGGCTGCCTCGTTTACATCCCCGCCAGCAGTGTGTGAAGGCTCCCCTTTCACCGCATCCTCACCAACACCTGCTATTATCTATCTGGCTTCTAAGAGTGAGGTCTCTCTCCTGCCCTGAATCCTGAGAGAATCGGTATCTGACTGAGGATAGAGCTTCCTTGACTTAACCCTATTGGTTGCGTGTGCCCCGTCTGTAAGGGGGACAGTCTCCTAAGGACCTTCAATACGGCGTTCTCTCCAGCCTTGCTGTATCCCCGTGAGCCAGGTAAGGGAGGCATTATCATTCCCATTTCATAGATGACGGGCCTGAGGCCGCGCAGGTTCTGTGAGCGTTTGAAGTGCGCACGGCAGGACCAGAAACCCAGTTTTTGACCCCCAGCCCAGGCCGCCCTCCAGCACACCCCCAAGAAGCCCTGTTGGATGCATTTTGTCCAGTATCCTGGCCAGGTCTGCCGGTTGCTCTTTAATTATCCAGAGGAAATAAGAACAACTTGAGGTTGCCGTTTTAACACACTGGCTTCATCGGAAGTTTTAAATTAGTTCTGAACAATTTGGTTGAGAACGCCGAGTTGAGCTTTTTTGTAGCGATTTCCAGCAGTGAGGGAAGAGGTCATGCCACCGAGGCCTATTAGCGGGGTCTATTGTTTAGCATCTCGGGGCCCCCGCTCGACACAGGAAATGCACAGCAAGGTGAAGGCCACGCTTGCCAAGCCTTTGAAAGCAGTTCCTCCTGCCGGCGAGTTCCTTACAGAAGCCACAGCCCACCCGACTTCCCGCAGCACTGTCTGCAGTACAAAGAGAGAAAATATTTTTTGGATCAAACACGGCGCTGAGGTCGACATTCCACGGCGGAGGTGAGCGCAAGCGGGACGCGCCCGGGCCTCGAAAGCAAACCGAATAAAACCGGAAACCGCACGAGTGCCCATGGAAGGTTCTGGAGAATGACCCACTGCCGAGACACAGGCCAGCCACCTACCGCAAAATCTTACGTGAGAAGAAAGCCGGTGGCCTGAGACCATGTTTAATGCCTACGAGCGAGTGAAAGAGGCAGGTTACTGCAGATCAGTCGTCCTCAGTCGGGGCGAGATGTCGGGGGTGTGCAACAATATCGGGACACGTTTTGGGTTGTTGTAGCCTGGGCGTGCCGCTGGCGTGTGGGGCGGAGCTCAGTCCACAGGCCAGCCGTGCGAGGCCAGGACACACTGCTGTATGGCCCGCAGCACACGCGCGGCATAATCGTTCTTGTTCTTCTTGAATAGAAGAGCCATGTGTGACCGGGACTGTACACCAAACACTATTCTCAGGTAGATGACAGTCTGGCTGGCACTTTAACAACAGCAGAAAACGGGGGCGCTGGGTTGGGGGGCTCCGTCAGTTAAGCGTCTGACTTTGGCTCTGGTCATGATCTCACAGTTTGTGAGTTCGAGGCCCACGTCGGGCTCTGTGCTGACAGCTCGGAGCCTGTTTGGGATTCTCTCTTCCCACCCTCCCCCCACCCAGTCACATGCACACTCTCTCTCTGAAAATAAATAAACATTTTTAAAAAGTGTTAATAATAATAAAAATAGCAGAAAGCTCTGAAAATGCAGAAAATCAAAAGAAATGAATAGCGAATGGCCCCCCTACACCCCCCACCGCAGATTACGACTCCCCCAGCTTCACCGAAGAACCTCCCGAACTTGGCTGGGCGTGAGGTCCCGTGATGCGCCCCTCCCGCCGGAGCCCCTGCCTTCCTGCCCCGTGGCCTGCAGCCCCCACCCCTGCCCCGCACAGCTGCTCCCCTGCTCTGTCGCTAGAGATGGGCTCTGCCTGTTCTAGAACTTAAAGGAAGCCAAACAGCATGCGCTCTGGGGCGCCCGGCCCCCTCCATAAGGTGGGGAGTCCTGGGGGCCGGTCTGTGATGTCACAGGTCCCAAGGGCCGTCTTCGGCTGTTGCTTTGGTTTCAGTTGCTGAGTAGCTTGTCTGGATTCTCCACGGTTGGCTTACCTGCTTTCCTACAGTCCCTCTCTCATCGCGATTGCTTCTGGTGACTTCTGGGTCTCTGCCGGTGTCCAGCGACAGGCATCGCGTGACTGGGCCACAATCCCCCCTTCCCACTTGACGACAGTGGGGGCGGGGGCAGGGTGGGAGGCAAGGTCAAGTGCGTCCCTCCTGCCTGGTCCACACCTGTTCGGTCTCAGGGACCTGAGAGATACTTATTTCTCTTCCCTCGGCTGCTGGAACCGTTGCGGGTGGCGGAGGGGCAGAGGCATCCCAGGTGTTTCTCCACCTGTGTGTGGGCCGGTCACGACCCGATAAAGACCGCCATACGTTGGAGGGTCTGGAGCCAGTGCAAGGGCGTCTCCCATGGGAGCGCCTCTGGGTCCACACAGGAGCTTCCTGCCCCCTGTGGGAGGGACGGACACGCGGCGCCGCTCAGATCTTTGTCCTTGAGTCATGGGCTTTGGGGGCCGCCTCCTGGGTCCGAGAAGCAGGTTAATTCCGTATTTTCTTGTAGCCGCTGCCGCGGCTGTGGCTTCCCCAGGCGGTGAGGCCTGAGACGTGAGGGATGCTCCCCGCAGGGCGCGAGCAACGCCTGGGGGGTGGGGGTTGGGGCTGTGAGGTCACCATCCGGGGGGATCCCGATTCCCGGGCTGGACCCGTCCCCAGGTGTAGGCCGCCCGCCCCAGCCAAAGGGCCCCTCCGAGAGGGATCAGCCGCGAGTGGCCGGTAGGCAGCTCTCCCAGCAGCCGGGGAAGGAGCGCTTGGTGGGAAGCTGGGGTGCACGTCACGCACCCCACAGCAAATACCGCTCGCATCCAGCTTTTAGGTAGTTTCCTAGAGCACGCTACGAGGACCGACTTGAGAGGCTGCAGCAGGCGCCGTGTGACCTTGAACCCTGAAACACTTGCCATCTGGCCCTCCAAGGAGACGTTTGCCGATTCCCGATCTGCGGATCCCCATTACGTTTATTTAGTGCATCGAGACCGGCATTTAAAAACTGAACTGTGATAGAAGTGATCAAAGTACCAGGTTCTCAGTGAGGCTCAGTGCGGCCTCCTGAGCCCCTGCGTGGGGCTCTCTGTGATTTGTAAGATGTGTATCTTACGGCAGGCGGGTCACACGGGAAGCTGGGAAGCCCCGATGCACGGGGACGGATTTGCTCACCCCCTCACCTGCAGGGTGCAAACCCCAGCAAGTCCTTGCCGTTTCTGAGAGCGGGCTCTGAGTAAAGAGCAGCCGAGGCTGGCATCACGAACCCGTTTGGCATGTTCCGAACTTCCATCTCGGGCGACGTGCGCCCGAAAGGCCCCTGAGCAGCGTGGTCGAGGCCTCTGTCGGGTGAGGCCCCGGATCCCGCGTTCAGTTTCTGCTCCTGAATGGTTTCCGTTCAGTCTGAGCAGGAGCAGCCCCGCCTGGACCACAGGCTGCGGACGGTGCTTCTAACATTGGGGTGAGCGTCCGGGGTCCCCGGACAGCTCGGTGTGGGAGAAGAGAAGGTGCAATCGCTGGTGGCCGCGGCAGGAGGACGATGTGTCAGGCCCGCTCTGTAACACAGGAGGTGAGCCGTTTGCACATTTCGGCACCGTGAGCGTCCGCCGCGCCACTCCTCTGCGACTTGCCCCCCAGGGGACCGCAGCTCCTGACGGCGTCAGGCACGGTGGCTGACGAGAGAGGAGGCGGAGGCGGGCTGGTCTGGATCCAAACTGGCAACAACGATAATGTGCAAAAGAGCAGCCAGGCTATTCTGAGCTCTCGCTCGGTGCCAGTCATGGTTCTTCAGTTCTTCTCGGGCCTTCACTGCTTCGCCCCAGCCACGACCTTCTGAAGCGGGCGCTGTTGTTTGCCCTTTACAGAGGGAGCTCGAAGCCTCGCGGGGGCGAGGAGCCAGGCTGTAAGGGGCAGAGCCGCGGCCAGACTCAGGCCACCGGCCCCCGCGCCCTCCTCCGCCACGGACCAGACCCCGGGTCTGCCGCAGGGGCGCGTGCCCAGCTCTCCGTGGGGGCTTTGAACGTCTCTGCGTCCTAAACTGGGACTTAGGTACATGCGTAACGCGCCCTGCCCTGTACGGAACCCGCCTCCAGAGCTCTTGGAAATGTCCGGCTTGCTGTCTTCTTTCCAGGTTCTGCAAGTTCAGCTAATGGGGAGGGCGGACCCGAGAATAGAAGACCCCGCAGCCCCAGGGAGAGTAGGTAGTTGTTCCCGTCCTGCCTTCCTGACAGAGGCCCCTGGACTTTGTAACATGTCACCTGAGTGTCAAACAGCGCACATCAAACCCCAGGGGCCGCAGCCAACGTGAGCAGTCCGGGAACGGAGTCAAGGAAGAGGAGGAAAGGGGCGAATGTGAGAGCTTGCGGGTGCTGGCGTGCAGATGGGTCAGGGTCAGCTGGCGGGAATCGGGGTGGCTGACGGGCACCGGCCGGACGCTGGGGTCTCTGCTAAGCTCTCGCGGGAGAGGATCTCCCCTTCCGCTGCCCCCAGGCAGAAGCAGTTGGGAAACGGCTCGCCGTGTCTCCAGGGTGCCAAAGGTAAAGCCCCTGAGGCTCAGAGAAGCTGAGGAAGTCACTTGAGGTCACACAGCTGGGGCATCAGTCAGGGTGGTTGCCCCCAAATCTCAGGGGCATAAAAAGACAAAGCTCTAATTACGCTCCTGCCACACGCTCACGTGGGCTGTTGGGGCACCCAGGTCACTCAGGGGCCCGGCCACCTTCCTGGACCGTGCGGGGGGCCGTGATGGAGAGAACGGTGTGAGGGGGACTCTCAGGGGTCTCGGGACAGAAAGGAGGAGTGTGGCCTGGAAGTGTTGTGGTCGTGGCTCGCTGGCTGGAACTGGCAGTGGGGTCCTGGAAGGGCCAGCCTGGCAGGCGCTCAGAAGCCCGGGGGGAAGAGCCAGGAGACGGCGGGGGTCGCCGTGCCGCACAACAGCCACCATCGGTCGTGAGGAGGTGGAGTCTGAGCCGCCCGGGGTCTCACTCCGGGTCACTGCATGCCGGCTCGGGAGGCGGGCTCCCAGAGCCACCTTTGCATCCCCAGGGCCGCCCTCAGTCCCTTCTGCTGCAAACATAACTGGATAAGCCCACGTGTCCCCAGGGGAATGAGCCTGTCCCCATGCGCTCGCGGGGGCCTGCGGGGCCTCAGCTCTGAGTACAGTTGATCTCACTCGACGCTGCATCAACACGGAATGCACGGCTTCCTCCCAAGATGAAATCAGAGCCCTTGGAGGAGAAGGACAGTGTCCCCGGGGAGCGAACTGCTAACCCAAGGGCCTCTCCGATGCTGATTTCCGTCCGCCCCGGTTTGCGTCCGGCTCACGGCCTGGCAAGCCCCTCCCCCGCCCCCCGCCCCGTGTGCCGCCCTCCGCAGCGGATCCGTCAGCGTCGGCTGCTGTAACAGGCAGGCCCAGACCCAGGGCTCCGACAGCAGGCGATGACCTCATGCTTCTCGAGGCCGGGCTCCCGTCTCCTCCTGTGCCCTCACGTGGTGGAGGGAAAGCGACCTCCGTCTTCCTCTTCTTACAAAGCCGCCGATGCCGTCACGAGGGCCCCCATGACTTCATCTGATCCCCCTCCTCACCTTCCCCAGGCCCCACCTCCAGATACCATCCCGTGGGGGCTAGGATGTCGTCGTGCGAATTGGGGGAGCACGGTTCAGGCCACAGCAGTGAGGGCCCGCCGACCTCCCGCTGCTGGGGTGCGAACCCCGTCCCGCCCCACTGCCCACGGAGCCCCGAGTCTGCCGGGATCCTGCGGACACAACCACACGGCTCTATAGTTTCTTGCAGATTCTTTGCTATTTACATGATTGATTACATGGCCGGGGAGAGGGGCGGGAGCCAGCAACCCCGGGGACCAAATTCCGCCCCGGTTGATGAATAAGCCTGCTTTTCCAGCTCAGGCCCCGAGGAGCAGATGTATATAGGAATGCAAATTTGTTTGAAGCCAGTGACCAGCTCCTCAGCAGCTCCAAACACCCCCGAGGCTTCCCAGCCCCTTCCAGCGCCCGCTGCCAAATTAAACACATGCGTGCCCTCGGCGGGTGTACCCAGACGGCGGAGGGCAGGAGCCGCAGAGAAGCCGGCCTGGGCCGCCTCTCCCGGGCTGGCGGAGAAGCCCCGGGCTGTGTGAAATACCGGTCACGGGCTCAACGTCCACAAGATTTGCGAACCTATTTTGGGGAATAAATGGTTGTTCAGAGAGGTTCCCACCTCTCTGGAGAAATGTGATTTCACACTCGACTCAAAATGCCCCAGGAACTCGCCACAAAAAACCGGGCGCTCGAATGGGCGCCCTCGATGAAGAGGTCCTTGTGCCCTGCCGCCGGGCAGCCTGGGAAAGCCGCGTCCCTTGTCCATTCAGGAGCCCAGCGACCCGGTCCGTGTCCCAGACCCACGCGGAGCGCGCCCCCCGGACACTTCCCTACCCGTGGCGGATGCCGTCCGAGTCGCCGCAAGCGCGGTCCTGGCTGTCCCCGAGTCCCTTCCCATTCACTCCTTGCTCTGCCCTCCCAGCCCAGCTCAAACACTGCCTCCTCCGGGAGGCCCTCCGGTTCTCGTCTCTCGTCAGTGCCTCACCTCGTCTTTGCTGTCCCGTCCAGGCCAGGCTGCTTGACTGATGCTCCCTGAACACCTGGGGGTGGGGGCTGTGCAGAGCGGCCCTTACAGGACAGCCGTGGACCCCAGGCCTAGCTCGTCGTTAGCCCCGTCGCCCCGGGCAAGTCCTACAACCTCTCTTGTGCCTCAGTTTCCCCGCTGGTAAGAGGGCGAGGCACTGAGACCCGGCGCCTGTGTGTCAGCTCACGGGTTCCCTGTTGCCCCTGCTCAGGCCTCCCCCACTTCCCCGGCCTGGGAGGAGGGCCCCACGGGAGAACGTGGGGGGAGGGGGCCCAGGCCTCGTGGGGGTCTGCAGTCAGGTGAAGGACTTGTGACGTAACCTTGAGCCAAGGAGTGGCACCCTCAGAACTGCATTCGGGAAGGCGGGTGGGAGGGGGTCTCGAACCTGCCGCTCGCAGGGCTGAGGGTGGAGCACGGTGCACAGCACCTGGGGCCACTGCATCCGGACCCACTGCCCTCCGAGTGGGTGAGTGGGTGGGGAACGGGGCTGGCTACCAGCCAGAAGCAGTGCCAGGCTCCTTCTGGAACATTCCCTGGCAGAGCAGGGAGTGTGATGTCTGTGGCACACGGAAAACAGAGCCCTGATGCTCCCTGGGTACACGCCCCAGAGCCTGGGGAGCCTACGGACCTGGGAATATACCAGCATTTCTGAGACCTGCGCTTCCGCGAGGCCCCTGGCTGCTCACCCCGGTGGGGCTGTGTGGCTGGGGCGGGCCACTCGAGCTCTCCAGGCTGAGGCAGACCGTGTGAGGGTTTGAGCGCGTTATTTGGGGGCTGGGGTGAGACCCGGACGAGGAAGCCGGAGCAGCTACCTTGTGAGGCCAGGTGCCAGTGTGGGTCACTGGAGCTTCACCCCGAGAAAACTCCAGAAGCCAGAGCAGAGCACACACCTCCGAGGCATCCCGACCCGCGTTCCCGTCATCACCCACCGGCGGGGCCGTCTCTGTGGAGTGTGCGTCCCTCAGCCCTCCGCCTCCCCTCCAGCACCAGAGCCGGCTGGGGGCCATTGTCCCGGTTATGGCAGGTGGTGGCCGTGGTGAGGGCCTGGAGGGAGTGCCCCGGGATCCGCCATACACGGAGTGACAGGCTCAGTCTCAGGGTTGGTGTGAGCGTGAATGAGGGACTTTGGTGCCAGCGCGACGCTCCACCCTGAGCAGAGTCTCAGCAGATCTTAGCTGGCGGTGCTGACGTGTCTGGGGGTGACGTGCCATCAGGTGGGGGCAGGGCCCTCACGGCACCCCCTGCTGGGTCCCTGCACACATTATTCTCCTGGGCTTCCAGCAACTGCCCGCACCTGGGACTTCTTAGACACACTTCCCCAAGAGCCGCCTGGTACTGACCTCACCTCGCGGCCTCCTGCTGGCCCCCCCGACTGCCCCCCATGTCACCTCCGCACGCACTGACATCTTATCCTTTCTGGCCACCGGGGAGGCCGAGCGTGGAAGTCCATGCTCCAGGTGGTCACTCTCCGCGTCTCCCAGCAGCGGGGCTGCAGGCGCAGGACCTGGGCCCCACTGGTCAGACCTCCCGGAGCCGGACTTGCAGTTGGGAGCTCGGGGTCCCAAGAAGCAGGGACCGTCGCTGGCCACCTCTGGTGGGGTGTGGACGCAGGTGGGCTCTGGAATGTGCCGCCCAGATCCCCCTTGAGATAGAAACACTCAGTCCCCCAGGGGCTTCGAGGACGTTCCTGGAGCCGGAGAATCATGTCTCGGCCAACGTCACATCCGGGTTTGTGTGACAGCCGTGTCAGCCCCACCCGGACGTGGGACGGCACCGAGCTCCCCGGGGCGGTGACCTTGTTGGGGCTGTCTCCCGGCTGAGTGTCCCCTCCGCCCCACCCTGCTTTCTGCTCCTCTCCCTCCAGGTCCCCTCCAGTGGTGGGAGGCTCCCCGGTTCCTGCGTTTGGAAGCCTCAGAAGGGGTTCCGGCCCCGCCTGACACGGCCGTGATGGTGGACGGGGCTCAGCGGGTGGGCGCTGCGACAGGGTTTATCACTCCCCACGGAAGAGCCCAGGCTCCTGCTACCTTGGGCTCTGCGTTTCCCTAGGACGCTCGAGTGCCGCGCATTCAGTGTGCAGACGGGAAGGAGGCCGTGGCCAGATGGCACATGCGCCTTCTCCACCTGGGCCCTCACGCCCCTTCTGCTCACGTCCTGTGGATGAGGGCCGGCCACGGGGTCCCTTCGTCCTGCCTGCTTCCCGGGTGGGCCGAGATGCGTGGTTGCTGCCCAAGCAGCGACTCTGGTGTGGCGGTCGGTGGGCGACAAGCCGCCCTCACCAGGCCCAGGTTGCCGATAACAGAGCGAGAGCCCCAAGGAGAGGGACCCCGTCTGGCCAGATATACCCCCTCCCATTATTTATGGAGCGGGTGCTCAATACAGATCTGTCGAATGCGTAAACGAAGGAAAAAGGGAACGAATGAAAAAAGAAGCCACAGACTCGGCTGCGTCCAGGGGGACATGTCCAGGTTGCTCTGGCTTTTGGAAAGCGTGGTTCTCCAGTCAAAAAGGGAAAAAAAAGCATTGGCGGGACGGAGATGCCATTTTTCTCTAAGACAGTGGAAGGAAGCGTTTTGACTGTTGTCCAGGATATCCTGAGCGGGGCGGACGGAGCCCTCTCCCCAGCCGGGCCTCCTTCCCAGCGGCCGTGTGTTTATCTGGAAGGGGTCTGCTCCTGCCAGAGGACAGGTGTTCCGAGCGCGGCCGACAAGCGGCGGCCGGAGGCCTGGGCCCCGCGCTGCCGCGGCTGCCTGGAAACGGATGGCTTTTCTCGTCTCTCTGGTGGGAACTGGGAGTTTCCCAGCAAAAGGTAACACAGCCTGTGGGACATTATTTCCTGAGAAGCACTGGATTTCCCCCCATATTAGTCATCGCGGAATGTGTATTATTTTAACTCTTGGAGTTGGACCCGGGTCCTAGTCCACCGCGAAGAAAGAGTGGAACGTCGCCAGTGGGGCCAGCGTGGGGACCTGGGGAGGAGTGCCGTCCTCTCCTCTTGGGGATGGCGTGGTGCTCCCTGGGGGCACACACACGGGGCTGGGCCGGGGCCAGGACCTGGGGACTTCTCGGAAGTGGGGTCCGAGCCCCGGGTCCCTTGTGGGCCAGGGGGGAGCGGAGTGGAGGGGACGGCGCCCACTAGGGTGAGGAGGTCTCCTTTGCCGGCCACCTGTTCCGTGCCAGGTGCGCACAGTGCCTTGGAGGCAGGGATGGATGGGCAGCCCGGCTGCGAATGGTAGGGGACACAGCACGTGCAGGCTCAGAAAAAGCGACGATATGCTCCTCGTGGAAGGGGCGGGTCCCCAAAGAGTTTTCCAGATACTGCAGCGGGGGTGCTGCAGGGGCTAGGATCCGTGAGAGCAAGGACCCAGGGGCCGGGAGGGCAGGTGTGCGCATGGAAGTGTCTCCCTGGGTCCCCCGTGGAGCCCGCGATGTCTGGCCACGTGGCTGGCTACGTGGGCGGGGTCCCCACACGGCTCAGCAGCAGTAGTGCAGGCTGGGAAAAGGCAGTGAACTTGCAAGTCCCCTCCCTCCCTTACCTGCAGGAGAAGGTGATCGTGGGCAAGATCTGGGAAGGCAGAAGGCACCAGAGGATGCCTCACCGGATGGTGAGGGATCCATGGGAGGTGATCACATTGTGGCTGCCAGGGTACCCTGTCCTCTGAGCCCCATCCTGTCTGTAGGGATTCTGGGAGAGGCTATGAGCAGATTCTTCCTGTAGGCACCTGTCCCTTGGCATCTGGGGAAATCCTGTTGGCAGGTAAAGCAGGTGCCAGGTGTTAGAGTGTTGGCACTGGAGCCAAACTGCCTGGGTTCAAATCCTGTGTGATTTCCTAGCTGTGTGCCCTTGAACTGGCCCCTTCTGAGCCTCAGCTGATAGCATCCAGCTGAGTTAGGAGGGTACAGGGGAGACCCACAGGCGCACATTTGACGCTGTTACACGGTTATCTTGGGAGAGCTGATGCTCTGGGATCCCGGATCTCCGAGTCAGGCGCCTGGCCTCTTTTTCTCTCCATTCTCCCCCTCCAGCTCTGTCTCCTCCTGTGTCTCTCAGCCGGCCTCAGGAGCCTGCTGTTTAAATTTCTCCCAGAGGAGCTAGTGACAGCATTAAGTTGCACTGCATGCGGTTGCCTGCATCCCCGTGCCCTGGTCAAAGCAGGGAAGAAGTCAGGCGGAGGGGCTCAGCTGGCCTTGCGCCTGTGGCGTGAATTGTCACTCAGTTTCGACGGTCCAGATCAAAAGCCCCCTCCTCCAGGAAGTCCTCTGGAACTCGGCTGAGGGGCCAGTAACTGCCTGGCCATCCCCACGCCTGCACGCCGCCCCACTCTGGGCACCGGTGTGAAGTATCCCTGGGATTCAGTCGCAGGCTCAGCCCCCGATACTCTGCTGCCTGGTTAAAGCGCCGGTCAAAGGAGGGACCGCAGACCCCAGCTCTCCTTACAGCCTGCGCCGGCGGAGGCCAGAGTCCAGATTAAACCAAGTAACACAGACGAAGGGGAAGCCCGGGTAGACCAGACAGCCGTGGGGCAGCCGACCCGCGGGCCCAGAAGAGCGGTCTCCTGCTCACGACCCGCTCCGCCCCGCCCCGGCCACGCCCCGCCCCGCCCACCACGCCCCGCCCCACCCACCACGCCCACCACGCCCCGCCCCACCCACCACGCCCCGCCCCGCCCCCCACATCCCGCCACGCCCCCGCCTCATCCCGCCACGCCCCGCCCACATCCCGCCACGCCACGCCCGCCACATCCCGCCCCGCCCCCACCATATCCTGTCACCCCCGCCCGCCCGCCCACCACATCCTGCCACGCCCCCACCACATCCCGCCACGCCCCGCCATCATCCCGCCCACCCCCCCCACATCCGCCCCGCCCCGGCCCCCCGCCCCCGCCCGCCCCGCCCCGCCCCCCACGCCGCCCCTGCCACATCCCGCCACGCCCGCCACGCCACGCCACGCCCACCACATCCCGCCACGGCCCCGCCCCGCCCGCCCACCATATCCCGCCATGCCCCGCCACGCCACGCCCCACCACATCCCGCCACATCCCGCCCGACCCCTCCACGCCCGCCATGCCCTGCCCCACCACATCCCGCCCCCCCCCGCCACATCCGCCCCGCCCCCGCCCCCGCCCGCCCGCCCACCACATCCCCGCCACGCCCCGCCTCATCCGCCCCGCCCGCCCACCACATCCCGCCACGCCCCGCCTCATCCCGCCCCGCCCCCACCATATCCTGCCACGCCCCAGGCCACGCCCCGCCACGCCCTGCCCCACCACGCTCCGCCCCAGGCCCCGCCCCGCCACATCCCGCCCTGCCCCGCCCCGCCACATCCCGCCACATCCCGCCACGCCCCACCATATCCCGCCACGCCCGCCCCCACCACATTCCGCCCCGCCCCGCCCACCACATCCCGCCACGGCCCCGCCACGCCCCTGCCCACATCCCGCCCCGCCCGCCCACGCCCCCGCCACGCCACGCCCACCACATCCCGCCACGGCCCTGCCACGCCCGCCAGCATCCCGCCACGCCCCACCCACCCATCCGCCACAACCCCCCGCCCCCTCCACGCCCGCCATGCCCCGCCCCACCGTCTTGGAGCCCCTGCGTTCGTCTCCATCTTCTCCACCCCTCCCCTGTCCTTGCCGTTGTTTTCCTCGTGGCTCTGTCCGTCTCCCGCCACGGGGAGGTCGGAGGACACGGTTTGTTTGTCGGGCACATGAGATGCGCAGGCCAAGGGGCTCGCACACCGTAACCCTGAGGCGCCCCGGGGCCGCCCGGGGCTCCCTCCGCGCCGGGCGTCTCCGGGGAGCCGCTTACAGCTGCGGAGTCGTGGAGAAGGGAAGTGGGACTGTCACTTCCGCGCGCAGCTGCCTCGGGGAAGGGGCAGAGGGACTGAGGGACCCGACCCCGTGCCACGGCCGCCGGAGGCAGGCCCGCGTTCCAATAAAACTTTATTCGCAGAGGCGCAGAGCGGCCCGCGTGTGGCTGCAGCTTGCTGGGCCCGCTTCGCAGGTGTCGCTCAGGTCGCGCCCGGGCGCCGGTCCGGCCTCAGGGGCAGCACATCCGGGGCACACCCCTCCCGTCTCGGACCCTGCTGGCCGTTGCCCGTGGGGGGACCCCCGGCGCCCGCCGCACAGACGGGCCTGCCTCCCCAGCTGGGCTCCCGCCTCTGCCTGTGTGTCCCGCACACGGGACGGGAGCGCTGTGTCGGCGCGGGGGACCCCGAGGTCGGCACTGCTTGTCGCTGACACAGCTCACTAGCCCGCCGACCCCTCGGCTGTCTGTGACTGAGGACGACGACTGCCGTCCTGTAACGGTCAGCGGGGAGACCGAGGCAAAGACGGGGCCGGCGGCAGGCGGGGAGCGGTCCCTCCCGGGGCGTCTCGGCCCAGATCAGGCTCGGACCCCTCCTGCCCTGTGGCCCCAGGCCCTTCCCTCTGGGCCACCTTGTTGGGACACAGCTCATTCCCAGGAATCCACACCTGGGGCCAGAGAAGGGGTGCTGTGACCGTCCAGGCCCCGAGCCGCCCTGGGACCCCAGCTAGTATCTCACGTGGGACCCCTCCCAGCGGCAGCCGGTCACACGGAGGCCGGGAGTCGGGCTGCCCGGAATCGGGGTGTGGCGGCCCCTCGGCGCGTCCCGGGTCCTCTGCAAAGTTGCCCCGTGCCCTTCCTGCGCGGCCACACTGTCGTCCCCGCCTTGGGGATGGGGGCCCAGGCCCAGAGCTGCTCGGGAGCCTTGTCCACGCTGTGGAACCGGGTCCACACCCAACCCGGGCTCCGCCGCACACACCACCTTTAGTTACTCGACTGGGTTGCATGGTGTCCCCCAAACTCATGTCCTTCCCGGAGACGTGACTCCATTTGGAGAAGGGGTCGTTGCACATGTGATGAGGTCAGAGTATGTCCTTAAGAGCAGAGGAAAGACGGAAAGACAGACACGCAGAAGGGAGGCGTCCCAGGGGCGGCAGGGGCCGAGGCCGAGGGATGCGTCCACGAGCCAACGAACGCCAAGGATTTCCGGAAGCTGAGAGAAGCGTGTGCAACGAATCCTCCCCTGGAGCCTCAGAGGGAGCACGGCCGGGGGACGCCTTGGGTTGGGACTCCGGCTTCCAGCTGCGCGGGAAGTACCCCTTGTTGTCTCCAGCCCCCACTTCAGGCCGTGTCATCACCGCCGACACGTGACGGGACCTGCGATCCCCGGGGCCCCGACAGGCCAGCCTCCAGTGGGGACGTTCAGCGGCTCAGCCTCCAGAGCTGAAACCCTGAAGGCTCTGACGGAGGTTGAAGGGGCTGGAAGGGGCTGGAAGGGCAGCCCGAGGGCCCGCGGGAGTGGGTTCCTCCCCAGATAGTGGCCGCCTGGAGTCTGGAGATGGTGCTGCCGCCCCGGGACTGGGGGTCCCTCCGGAATCAGCACAGGGCCGCGCCCGGGGCCCCCGAGGGCCAGCCAAGGCCCTGAGCAGCCCAGATGCTCAGCCGTGCGCGTGGCGCCCTTCACCACACAGACACCCCGGCGGCCGCGGCAAGTGCCTCGGAGCCCAGCCCTGGGCGTGCGTGCCGGGCGGGGTACGGGACAAACGCATTTAACTGGGAAGGGGAGAGGCCCTCCTGCTCCCCTGCAGACACGGCTGCCCTCCCTGCCGTGGGCCCCTCAGGACTGCAGAGAGATGCGTCGGACCACAGACGGCGGGGAGAAGGCTCAGCTTCCACCCCAGGGTCTATGGGACAGGGAAAGTACACCAGCCTGAGGGGCTTCCACAGTGGGGTGGTGGGGGTGGGGGGGGATGGGCTTTACGCCCACACACGGGGGACCTAGAGGGAGTGTCACTGCGTCGGTGACACCTTGGCTGGTCGCAAGTGGCCGGAAGCCCCGCTCCACGTGGCTGGGTTGGAACAGTGTTTGTTCAGTTACCTGAGAAGTCCAGGGGCAGGTCAGCTTCAGGTGTGGCTGGATCCAGGCGTTGTGGTGTGAGCATCAAGCCTCCCCTCCCTTCTTCCCTCATCTCTGCTTTCGTCTGGGAGAACTTAATCAGCACACAGTCCATCCAGAGTGGCGCCAGCCCCTCTGGGCTTCCTGCTGGCCCAGCAATCCTCCGAGCTGCCTCAGCCCCACTTCTCAAGCCTGACTCCCTCGGGAGTGCCCTGAGTTCACTGCCACCGGGACAAATCGATACCCTGGAGCTGGGGGTGGGTCCAAGAGCTGGGAAGGGTCCTCCTGGGAAAAGTGGTGAGTCAGACAGAGAATACCAGAAGTCACTGCCGCCGGGGCCGAGAGCCGGCATGCATCGGTGCAGCCGTGCTGATGGCTGAAATACGGACGGAGTTCAGGGCCACGGCCCAGAGTTTTCTGAGCGCTTCCCCTCCCGCCATCCTGGACACCCTGACCTGGCGTCTGGCCACAGCGCCTGGAAGAGGAGGGTGTCTGGGAGCCGAGGGTCTGCACCATGATGGTGCCGAGTATTTGGAACACGGCTCTAGACTCCAACAGAGACCGTCAGGACCCTGGGGCTGGGACCGAGCTGCGGAGAACCGGGCAGGGTGCGCAGCGGTGCTCCCGAGCGGGCCTGTGCTGGGCTCTGAGGGGCCGGAGCGACAGTGGGCTGTGCCACATGGGCGGTGATGGAGGCGGTGGCCAGGTCCCGGCTGCGTGCCCCCCGCGACCGTGTGGTCCCAGTACACCTTCCAAGATGCCAAGGGGGTAGGTGTGGGGCCACGCTGTCTGTCCGACGGCACGAGTCCTGTGATGTGGCTTCCAGGGCTGAGGCTGGGGGGGCTGTCAGCATCAGGTGCCGTCTCCATCCCTCTCCATGCTCGCGCTCCTCCCCTCATTGTCCCCGGTGCCTGGGGAACTGAGCCTTCCCGCGATGCCCAGCGTCTCCCTCAGGAGGCTGGACCAGGGCTGGGATGGGCCCCGGACACAGTCCGTGGGGGCCCGGTAACCACCCCGCCCCATCTGCGAGTCGTCCCGTCCGTGTCATTTCCGTTATTTTCGGTGGGAGGTTTTCCCGCTTCATTAGGGATTATACTTTCCGGATTCTTTGCGTACTGGAAAGCTTAGCTGTGGGCCTTACCCTGCTGGGTGACACATATTTTTGTCTCCCTCTCAATATCCTTGAGCTCTGTTCTGGGACGCAGTTAAGCTCCTTGGAAGCAGCTCGATCGTTCAATTTTTGCAAGGTTGAAAGTAGCCAGTTGCAGTAATGATCTGAGCATCCCGGATGTACACAACCTGGGCTGGTATTTTCTGCTTCATGAGCAAGAATGTAGACAGCCGACTCCTGTTTTGAGACCGAGCTACGCGCGTGATTCTGAGCTAAGTTGTTCTCAGGTCAAGAAGTTGACCCGTATGGTAGGTGTCTTTTGACACTGGACTTGTGATCTGGAGGTAATGTCTTTCGTGGTCCACAAGTAAGCCACGTTACAACCACCTTTCTCCCTACCTGCTGTGGGCCACGTGCCATGTACCACGGCTGGACCAGCCGCGTTGCCTCCGCGGTGCCCAGGCTACGTAGCCTAGGGCTTCGTGTCCCCCCTGCGATGTAGGCAGGAAGGTCGGCCCACGCCGTGGGACAGAATGCCGAGAGGCCGTGGAGGTGTGGCCTGACAGTGGCTTTCAAAGGGGCCTGAGAGACGGAGTTCACATCCGCTCCGAAGAAGGTGGGATCCACGTCGCCCCGGGACCCTCTCAGGAAAGCCGCACATAAAGTGTTTATCACGCGTCGAAGGCATTTTCCTATTTGAATCCTTTTCTACGTTAGCAATTCCCACTCCTCTCCGCCACCCATGACCTAACTCGGTCCCCACTCCTTCCCTGCGCAGCCAGCGTTCTTCTGACCGCCATTTGCCGATGAGAAAGCAGGCTCAGGATGGGACCCTGATGCGAGGCGGTGGCTGTGGGCCGGGGCCCAGGGGAAACGCGAGTGCGTCCTGACGCCGGGGCCCTGTCTCTCCTCTGCCACCCATCTCGCCTCTCTTCAAAGTGAGCCACAAGGAAGACGGCCTCCAGGAAGCCGAGAGGGGTGGGGAGCGGCCTCTGCCCCGGCCACACGTCCATTGAAGGCAGCATTGTGAGAGATGGCTTTTGGCGAAAGATGAGCAATAAATTAAATTACTCCGAGCACACACTCCGCATTGTCTCGGAGAAGCAGAGCATTGGCCTGCGCCAGCGGGGCTGTTATAAACCGCAAGGAGACTCCGCCACCTGGGGGCTTGGCCCAGGACCCCCCGGGTCCCGGGACACCCCCCCCCAGGTCTCAGTCTTCCCTCTGCTCCCCACAGACGCTGACGGTGGCCCCCTACCAGCTCTGGCTCTGGGTGGGGGGAGGCCTGGCTCAAACGACGCTCTGCCCAGAAACCACAAGTTTATGAATCCCAGAAGTTTCGCTCGCTCAGGTCAGGCGCAGAGCTTGGCTGACGTTCGCAGAGACATTCTTCTCTGTCAGGCAACAGAGCGCAGCAAGGACGCCAGCTGCGAGGCCTCAGAGCCCAGGTCTCTAATTAAAACAGTGGAAAATTAGATACCTTCACAAATCCATCACGGCCGCCCCTGCCGTCCCAGGAAAGGCTTTGGGGCCGGCCCCACCTGGATCGTATGCTGTCGGGGTCCCTACATCGGCCTGTGTGTGTGCGTGCATGTGAGTGTGCACGTGAGTGCATGCGCATGTATATGTGAGTGTGTGCATGTGCACGTGTGTGTGAGTGTGCATGTTTGTGTGCACTGCTTTGTGTGCTTGTGTGCACCTGTGTGAGTATGCACGCACATGAGTGTGTGCGCGTGTGTGCCGGTGTCTGCGCCATTGAGTGTGTCAGTGTGTGAGTATGGGTGTGTGTCTCAGTGAGAGTGTCCACGTGTGACTCTCCGGCGGTGAGAGTGTGTATGAGTGTGACAGTGCATGTGCATGTCAGTGTGTGTGTGTGTGCACACGCATGCCCATGTTTTCTCTTCTCATGTTCTACCTTTTCTGCTTCTTTCCTTTTCCTTCTTTCTGTTTCTGGAGTCTGGTGCTCAACCGAGAGGAGAGAATTTCATCAAACAGTGACTTTCATCGACTCTCTGAGCTTGAAGATACTTTCCTGCTCAGTGATCTTAATGCTACATCTTATTTAATCCTCCTAATAGCTGGGCAAGGCGGTGCCATCAATTCTGTTTTGCAAAAGAGGAGACTGAGGCTAGGTGAACTTGGCTGCCTGGTCCCGGGGCCCCAGCCTGGTGCTGAGCTGGGACTTGAACCCCAGCTTGCTCCCCGCCCCTGCCAGGGCCAACCTCTGCATAGACTCCGCCACCTTTAGGTGTCAGCCCTGTGCCACCGGCCCAAGGCACAGACTTGGTTGTGATGTGCACCATTTATTGTGCTTTGCAAGTGAGCAGCACAGGCGAGGTAGTGTCAATAGCCTCGTTTTACAGAGAAGGAATTGGCTCTTGAATATTGGAGCAGACAGTGTGGACCAGGTACCGGCTCTTGACCCTCACAACTCCCTGCATGCAGATCTCCCTGCCTGGTGTTGCCTCTGGTCCCCAAGCCTGCTCCGCCCCCCTGCCTGCAGACCCTAAGGGCTGAGGTCTGATGTCCCCGGGAGCATAATGTCTGAGCTCCCCATGTCAGCCATGGTAACTCTGAGGTGTGATCTGAGACTTCACAAGGGCTTACGATTTGATGGGAAACCATCGGTCGTACACAAATCGACATGTGATGGAACATGAGCTGGAGACACGCAGCCAGGAAGTGGACATCGGGGTGGGGCCCCTGAAGAATGCGGGTGCCAGTCTGTACGGGGTGGTCAGGGAAGGCTTGGGAGGAGGCATTGACTGGTGTGTAGATGTGAAGCAAGTGAGTGAGGGAGCCACGAGGAGATACGGGGGGAGAATATTCCAGGCAGACAGAAGAGAAGAGGAAAATGGTGGCTGTTATCATTACCATAGTTACCGTGCCCCCAATCACCATGATCATCACCATCCCCGTCACAGTCATCACCTTAACCATCATCAGCACCATTATCAGTATCATCATCGCCACAATCACCACCATCATCATCACCACCACCACCACCATCACCATCAGCACCACCATTACCATCACCACCACCATCACCATCACCACCACCATCACCACCACCACCATCACCACCACCACCATCATCACCACCATCCCCATCCCCATCTTCACCATCACCACCATCAGCATCACCATCACCACCATCACCACATCCCCATCACCACCATCACATCACCACTATCATCACTATCACCACCATCCCCATCACCACCATCACCACCACCATCACCACCATCCCCATCCCCACCACCATCACCATCCCCATCACCACCATCACCACCATCACCACCACCACCATCACCATCACCATCACCACCATCACCATCCCCATCACCACCACCATCCCCATCACCATCACCACCATCACCATCACCACCACCACCCCCACCCCCATCACCATCACCACCATCACCACCACCATCCCCACCACCACCCCCACCACCATCCCCACCACCATCACCACCATCACCACCATCACCACGATCATCATCACCACCACCACCACCATCACCACCACCATCACCACCACCATCCCCATCACCACCATCACCATCACCATAATCACCACCACCACCACCATAGCCATCACCATAGTCACCACCATCACCACCACCATTACCATTCCAATTCCAAGTCCGTTGGTCTGGGGTGGATACAGTGGCACATTTTAACCCCCAGATGATTCTAAAGTACATCACTTGGGGTGGGAGTTGCTGCCCTAAAGCTAAAACATTTTATAGGCAAAATTTCATGTTAAAATTCCACACTCACAAAAACTCTGTGAGGTTGATTTTCTGATGCATCATATTGTATAGATGGGAAGACAGATTTAGAAAGAATAAGGGGCTTGAGTGAGACCAGCAGCCCACCAGCTGCGCAGAGCCCCTGTGACCCAGATGCTCACCCTTAGCCGTTGCTCCGTGTGGCCACTGAGTCAGAGAGACCTTCAGGGCATCAGCACATACTATGCACCCAGGGAATACCTGTGGGTGGTTGGAAGCTTGTTTCCAAGCCAGGGCCCTCGACTCCCAGCCCAGGACTCTTCCACTTCCTGTCCCTGCCCCAAATTTGTATGCTGCCCTTGAAGAAGAGAGCCAGCCATGAGACGCCAGAAAATAGATAAAGGCAATCATATCACCATAGCTGTTGGTGCTGTCGTCGTTTCTCACATCACCAAACCCCACTTGGCGCAATATTCTAAGAAGCATTTGTACACCTATTAATTTGCAGCAACCATACGAGAGTTGCCAGTCATTTCCCTGCTTTTTCAGATGAGCAAACCTAAGGCACAGAAAGGTTAAGGAACTTGCCTGAGTCACACGGTGGGGGAGAGGCAGAGCCAAGGTCATGCGTAAACTTCGACTTGTTAGGAGCTCCGCCGCCCCGTCCTTCCGTCCCCCTCCCTCATGCCAGCTTTTTAGGGAAAACGCAGCCTCAGAACCAAAGGCTCCCGGTCTAGGCAGCCATGAGTTTCGGCAAGAACTTCCCGGAGCCTCAGTTTCCTGGTCTGTAAATGGGGGGTGATTTGGCGCTTCCTCTGCTGATCTCCCAGGACCATCATGAAACCACAGCAGAAGGGACGTGGCCACATTTCGTAAACCTCCGAACCCTGTGAACGTGCCACGCACCGCTCTGCAGGCCACTCATGGGAACGTGGCCGTGGCTGACCTTCTTGGCCCCACGTAACTTTAGCCCATCAGCTCACCGGGCATCACTGCCGCCTCGGCTGGAGGAGGGCCCTGAACAACACCGGGTCTTGAGGCGCCTTCTTGGTTCAGGCGCTGGCGCATGCGGAGGGGAGCCGGGGTCCCGCGCACCAGTGCTTCCCCGACCACGGCCACGGCTGCTGCGGGGCCGGGGGTGGGGGCTGGAGGGAGAGACGGTGACGGTCCAGCGGCTGAACCTCAGCAATGCGCTGAGAACACGCGTCCTGGGGCCCAGCGTGAGAGGTACCGTGAGGAAGTTAGCCACGTCCCCTGCAGACTGGAGACTGATTTCGTGTTTGATCACCCAGCACGCCCGTGACGGCCCCTACTCTGCAGTGCGTCCTGAGTTCCCGCCGGTTGACTTGCGATTGTGGCTGGATCGTCCATACTTCGGGCAGGTTCTTCAGGCCCAGTGGTTATCGAGTCTCATCGGCGACAAGAAAGGTAATGTGTACTGACTGTTGAGCACAAGGTGGTTTTCCAGGTGCGCTGGTAACCCCGGCAGCCGGCTCTGTGGGGGAGGGGAGAAGCGCCGGCGCACCTGCCTGTCTCCACGGAGTACGTGTCCTCCTAGGCTGACCCCCGGCGACCGGTGTGAGGTCACGGAGCAGCGAGTCAGGCCGAGGCGCGCAGCAGCTCACCGTGACCGGGTATTTCCACCGCGGCGATTCGATACACATAAATATGCTAAGAGCAGAGATATCAGTGAAAATACAGTAACGTAATTCTGAAATGATGAGTTTCGAGTCTTCACTGCCTTTACTTTTTCACATAATGTATTTAAATTCAACTTGTACATAATTTTTAATAACAAAAAAGTCTGAAGTTGATTAAAGCATCGTAGCGCTTGCGAGCCGGCGCAAGTCGGCCCTGGCACTCCCCTGGGTGGCTACCGCATGGATCCCTGTTTGACAGGCGAGGGCAGCGAAGCACAGAGAGGTTAAGCGGCTCGTCGAGGGTCACAGCTGGGCCTGGATTCAAACCTATTAGCTTGGCCAGTGCAGACAATGATCAGATATACTAGTCTGCACCTGTATACTGCAGATTTGAGGGATTATCTCCGGGGAGATTTGAGGGATTATCACCTGTAACGCACTCAGATTGATAGCTCGCACCTACTATGTGCTCAGTCCGTGCTGGCTGCCGTTAGCATCGTTCCCGTGAGTACAAGCCGGTGACCCACGCGTGCATCAGACAAAGCTCCTGCCCTGACTTGGTGAGGGGGTGCATCAGGGGGTGTGCGCTCACAATCGGGGAGCCGTGGGGGCCCCTACCTTGCCTCGCCGGCCCCGGCTCGGCCCACCGTTCCCACCACCCGTGCTTTGGCACGCGAGCCAGGTGAACGGGGGGCAGGGGTGCATGAGGGGTGCAGGTAGCCGCTCCGGGCAGCGCGGCCCACCCCACCCCAGCCCCACCGGCCTCCCTGCCAGGTCGGCGTGGGCGTCAGGAAGCCAGTGGCCCGGTCATCGCAGGCTGTCATTGTCCCACGAGGCAAAAGCAGCCCCGTGATGCCGCCCTGTGGCGCCCTCACCTCTCAGCCCTTCCTTTGAACTCTGACAGTAATCCCACACGCACACTCGGCTGCCAAGCCAGCATGTCTGATGTCCTTTCCGGCTTTTGTAATGTCACTTCCCGCCGGGGACGGGGAGATGCGTTCTTGATGTAGAAGCGTTACTTTTTGGCATGAAGTCCCTGACGAGCGTAGAGAATCAGCATGGGCGGAGCCCCTGGCTCAGGTATTGCAGGCAGTTCCAGTTGCTGCGCTTGGTCGTTTCTTCCCCCTCCTCCCTCCCCCATCCTCCGTGGCCACTTGGGGATCATCCATTCAGAAAATGCGGCCGTGGAAGTGGAAACCCCAAGGGGGAGGCCGGCTCCTTCAGGAAGTGCTTGGTTCCTGGTAAATTAATTGTTGGCGATTTCACTCGAGAATCAAAAGTAAAAGGACACCGAGAAATCGTGGCTGCGAAGCCCTTAAATCTTTGATAGGAATGCAGCGTATGCAATGAATATGATGCGACTGATGTCGTTAAACGGGACAGAATTCTAGACTCGCGTGACGTGGGTGGTACAGAGCGGGGCTCAGCAGACGTTTCTGCGAGGGGCAGGTAGGAAACCGCCTTTGCACGCTGTACCGCCAGGTTGCTCAGCGCTGCTGCCGACGCAGGAAAGCAGTGTGGACAAAGCGTTAGAGAGTGGGTGTGGTGGCGTTCCAGCTAAACTTTACGTGCCCTCACGAAAACCCCCTGTTTGGTAGCGTGAACATGACTCGGCTGTGGCCGCCGGCCAGCCCTGGTTCAGGAGTCAGACGAGCTGAACGGGAACGCCGGCCCGCCCGGGGCTGCCGGGAGCGCGCGCCGGGGGTCCCTCGCCCTTGGGGCCTCTGCCGCGCCCTCTGTGCGGTGCAGATGAGGGTGGCGGGCGAGGGGCTGCGTCGCGGGGACGCCGCATGCCGGGCGCAAGGGGCCCAGCACAGGGCCGGGCGGAGGAGGTGCGTTCGTGGGGGCTGCCCTGGCTGAGAGGGCGATGGCGATGGTGGCGGGAAGGAGGAGGGAGATAGTGATGGTGAGGAGGAGGGGGAGGGGGAGGAGGGTGATGATGATGAGGAAGCTGATGAGGAGGAGGAGGGGAGGGAGGAGGGTGATGATGAAGAGGAAGGTGATGGTGAGGAGGAGGGGGAGGGGGAGAGGGTGATGATGAGGAAGGTGAGGAGGAGGAGGAGGAGGGGGAGGAGGGTGATGATGATGAGGAAGGATGGTGAGGAGGAGGAGGGGGAGGGTGATGATGATGAGGGAAGGTGATGGTGAGGAGGAGGGGGAGGGGGAGGAGGGTGATGAGGAGGAGGAAGGTGATGAGAGGGGGAGGGGGAGGGGGTGATGATGATGAGGAAGGTGATGGTGAGGAGGAGGGGAGGGGGAGGAGGGTGATGAAGAGGAGGAAGGTGATGAGGAGGGGGAGGGGGAGGAGGGTGATGAAGAGGGAGGAAGGTGATGAGGAGGGGGAGGGGGAGGAGGGTGATGATGATGAGGAAGGTGATGAGGAGAAGGAGGGGGAGGGGGAGAAAGGTGATGATGGGGAGGAAATGATGATGGGGAGGGCAGTGATGATGGGGAGGAGGGTGATGAGGAGGGGGGAGGGGAGGGTGGTGAGGGAGGGGGAGGGGGAGGGTGGTGAGGACGAGGAGGTTGATAAAGCGGAAGGTGATGATGGGGAGGAAGGTGATGATGAGGAGGAGCGTGATGAAGAGGAAGGTGATGATGGGGAGGAAAGTGATGAGGAGGAGGAGGGTGGTGAGGAAGGTGATGATGAGGAAGGTGATGATGAGGAGGAAGGTGATGATGAGGAGGAGGGTGATGAAGAGGAAGGTGATGATGGGGAGGAAGGTGATGATGGGGAGGAGGGTGGTGAGGAGGAGGGTGATGAAGACGAGGAAGGTGATGAGGAGGGGAGGAGGGGAGGGCAGGAGGGCGAGGAGGGGTGGGTGATGAGGGGAAGAGTGCTGAACTCTAGACTCCGCCTTGCTGCTAACCCGGCGGCCTGGGCAAAGCCGTGCCCCCACCTGGCTTCAGGGTCGTGGAGTGACCCCCCGCGGGCGGCTCTGTGGGCTCAGGCGACGAGCCCTCGTGGGGTCACGGGTTCCTTCAGAGACCCTGGAGGGTGTGCCCTGAGCCTCGTGACGCTAGAGCCGGGCGGGCTCTCACAAGAGTAACGTCTGGCCGTGGTCGCTGCAGCGTCCACGCCCCGGGCCCCAGAACCTGCGAACATGCCCTGATTTGGAGACGGGGTTCCGCACAGATGCGACTAAGGACCTTGGAGTGAGGTCGCCCTGGACTCGGGTGCTCCCTGCGTCCAAGGACACGTGTGCTCACAGGACACAGAAGAGCAGAGACGCAGACACGGGGGAGGCCACGTGAGGACGAAGCCTGGGGAGACACGGACGTGAGCGGAGGCTGGAAGAGGCAGGAAGGACCCCGCCTCCCGGAGAGCCTTGCCTGGGACCCCCGCCCCCGGAGCTGTAAGAGAAAAATTTCTGTGGCCTAAGCCGCCAGCTTGTGGCCATCTGTGGCGGCAGCCAGAGGACACTGACCCCGTCACCGAGCGCGGCGTTGCTGCGGAGGCTCCGCGGCCCAGATCCTCCGACACTTCCTCGTGTCCCTTGCGGAAATGCCATTATCTGCTGATAAGTGGAAATATTTCCAGTGGAGCCTTCGCAGGTCCAAACTCGTTAATGAGGCTCAGCGTTCGGCCTCAGCTCCTGGGTCAACGCTGCTGCAGAAAGTTCGGACGGATGCTGGCCCAGGGAGTGTAGCCAGGCGTGCGCTGAGTCAAGAAGCGATTTCTGTGTGTGCGTGTGTGTGCTCGCACCTACATGGTGAACTTTGTTTTGTCACGGATCAGAAATCTGCTTTAGAAAGTTATAAAACTATGTGCTGCATCATAACCTACAACATAATACTATAGATTGTCATCAAGTAACGTCCCCCCTCCTATCTGTTGCTTCATGTTTTGAGTTGGGTTTGGGCTTTACCCTTCATTCCATTTTGGTCACCACGTTCTTCTCGAGGGTGCCCCGGGCGCCTGGGGGAAGCAAGGCCCCCTGACCTCCCCACTTGGGAGGATCCATCTCACCTTCTACGTTTGGTCTCCTCATGTGACAGTGGAGCCGGTAGAGCAGGAGCCGTTCCTCGGGGATGCCGGGCCGGGCTCACCCCGCGGGCACCTCATGCGCACCCTGTCCCAGGGCGGATTTTAGGACGGGGACGCCGTGTTATGGAAATGACACGCTCGTGTTTCCACACGTGCGTGTGCTGAAAGCAGCCGTCACCCAGCGTGACTGGGAACAGAAACGTGCCTGCATAGGTTTTAGATAAAGTGATATTTACCCCCTCGAGCACCAAAGGCCTGCCCTCAAACAAGATGAACAAAATCCAAGCTCCCCTTTGATGAAAAGAATTGTGACCTGGAGAGCACTCAGCCCAGAGTTGGATGGGGAACGGCCTGCTCGTGGATGATGTTTCTGCCCAGAAGAGGGTCAGGCCAGGAGGGGACCCAGGGGAGGGGAGCCACACCCCACTTCCCTCCTCCCTGGACCAGGGACGGCCCCCTACAGAAAGGGGACCAGGACTCAACTTCATCATGAGAGGGACTCAGCTTTGTCGTCACACCCACCTGGCCCTGGATTTGGCCCCTGGCGTGAGGTAGTCATTTAGAAACCCCCGTGAGCCCTGGTGTCCATCTTTCTGCAAAGCGTTTAACGAAGAGAGCCTCACAGGGCTGCCGGAGGGACCAGAGGAGCCCAGGTTCAGAGAGCAGTGAGGCCCCGCCCCTTACCCTAACCGACTGTCCAACACCTGCTGGTGTCATAGTGAGTTCTCCGTCAGGGGAGGCATTCAAGCACTTGTGCGGGCACAGGCACAAAGCAGAGTGCTGAGGACCTCGAGTTCCATCCCATACAGCCTCTCTCGCACCGACAGGCACTGCTGAGCCGGGGCTCCCTGGTGGGCTGAGCCCTGCTATGCACGGAGCTCCGTCAGGGTGACAGTGACACCAGGCAGAGGCCACAGCCTGCCTGCCACTCTGCAGCCGCTTCCACACAGCGTCCACACCAGCCCGGAGACCGGCAAGGTCATCTTACAGTGTTTTGTTTTATTTGGGTCACTTTGAAACTCGCCGAGCTTGCCTGGAAAACTCCTCAGGCCAGACCTGTCCTCTCTCCTCCCGGGGGGGGTGGGGGGCTGCCGGCCGCGGCCGCCTCGGATCCCAAGTTTGGAAACTTCCCTTCGCTACCAAATGAGAAGAGCTTCCTCGTTCCTTATTCATGACCCGCACCATGGCGGCCAATCAGAGCATGAGATAATCACCGTGACCGGTTCCCAAAGCACTGAAACTTGACCTTCGAGTCACTCTGGTTTTGATTCATGTGCAAGTTCTCTTAGGTTTTGTGAAATTATGAAAATAGCTCCTGGGTCACCAGCGTAATGTGCTCAGAGTGATGGAGAGGCAGCGCCGGGCCGGCCCGAGGCCCCGGGGACGCAGGCCGGACGCGCTAGCGCCCGCTCGTGTGTGTGAAGGCGGTGGGGGGTGTGTGCGCATCCTGGGCCTGGGGGTGAGCGGGGGGCTGTGTGCCACAACCAGCATTTACGTAACAAGTTGCTGACGGAAGAAACCTTCAACCCATAGCAGGACAGCGGGGATGGTGGCACCGGGGACCGCTGGGCACGAAGGCATGGGGAGGCGGGGTTTGAACTGGATCTTGCAAACGGAGGTGGAGTTCGAGCGGGGAAGGGTGTTTCACATGGAGGGAACAGCGTGTTCAGAGTCTAGAGGACTGGCAAGGCGTCGATGGCTGGGGCTGGGGGACAGCGACAGGCGGGTGGGAATCCGGTGACATGCGATGCGGTGACTCATGTCGCGTGAGTCCTAGTTACAGAAATCGTGACTCTTTAAACGGCATAATTAGAAAGTCTCTTCTGGCTGTACCTCCATCTCAGGGGAGAGATCACCAACTGACCTCGGTGGGAGCTCAGTTCTTGCGGCTGTAAGTACTGGGGCTTCCTGGGTGCCCCCCGCCCCCCAGAAGCCAAGGTTCGATAGAGGAACGTATGCGGGAAAAGGAGGATGTGGGTCCTCCCGGGGAAGCATCCCAGGTGTGTTTCCAGGGGTGCAGGACGCAGGGCGGGCAGCAGAGGGGTGAGCTGAGACGCCCTGGGGAGCTGTGCTTGTCCCCGGAGGGTGAAGCAGGGCCCGTTAGCTGAGGGGCCCGGCTCTCCCAGCACGCGGGGGAAGGACCACGCAGATGAATCCCAAAGGCGGGTGGCCCCCACGGCACCTGAGTCCGGAGCTGAGGTCTGAGCAGAGGGTCTGACTGGGGCCGGGTCCTCACCACCCTGAGCTCCGGGGCCATGACACACCCCGGGCTGGCCGGCAAGCTGCTTGGCCGGTTGCTTTGGAATCAGGTGGTCGGAGGAGCCGAGGTTGGGGGGTGGGAGGGCGCAGACCAGAGGCCCCTTCGGAGGGCAGCTGTGGTGTGCGAGGTGCTCAGTGCTTGCTGCTCCGGTACAGCCTTCCGGACTTTCCTGCTGAGCCAACAAACAGCAAAGCCACTACTTTTAGCATCTGGCTACGTTCCGCACCTCTGGTAAATAGACAACTCATTTTTCTTTTACATTAAAAAAAAATGAATTCCAGTTAGTTAACATACAGCGTTTCATTAGATTCGGGTGTACAATATCGTGATTCAACGTTTCCATATAACCCGGTGCTCATCACAACTGCACCCCTGAATCCCCATCACCCAGTTCACCCCTCCCCCCTCTCTGGTCACCGTCCGCGTGTTCTCTCTGGAGCTAAGAGTCTTTCTTGGTTTCTCTCTCTTTATCCCTTTGCTTATCTGTTTGTTTCTGAAATTCCACATATGACTGAAATCACATGGTATTTGTCTTCCTCTGACTTATTTCATGTAGGATAATACTCTCTAGTTCCATCCACGCTGTTGCAAATGGCAAGATGTCATCCTTTTTTATAGCTGCGTAATACTCCACTGTGCACATCCACCACTTCTTCTTTACTCATCTACCCATGGACACCTGCGTTGCTTCCATAGCTTGGCCAGGGTACATAATGCTGCTATAAATCTGGGGGTGCATGCGCCCTTCTGAATCTGTATTTTTGTATCCTTTGGGTAACCACCTAGTAGTGAGATTGCTGGATCATAGGGTAGTTCTATTTTTAACTTTGTAAGGGACCTCCATACTGTTTCCCAGAGTAGCTGCACCAGTTTGCATTCCCACCAGCCCAGCGGTGCAAGAGGGTCCCCCTTTCTCCACATCCTCGTCAACTTTGTTGTTTCTGGTGTTGTTGATGTTAGCCTTCGGGCAGGTATGAAGTGAGATCTCGTTGTGGCTTGGATTTGCATTTCCCTGATGAGGTGGGACACTGAGCATCGTTTCATGTGGCTGTTGGCCATCTGGGTGTCCTCTTTGGAGAAGTGTCTGTTCATGTCTTCTGCCCATTTCTTCACTGGATTATTTTTTTGGGTGTTGAGTTTAGGAAGTTCTCTATAGATTTTGGATACTAGCCCTTTATCAGAAAGGTCATTTGCAACTATCTTCTCCTATGCCCTCGGTGGTCTTCTTGAGTTTTGTTGATTGTTTTCTTCATTGTGCAGAAGCTTTTTATTTTGATGTAGTCCCAAGAGTTTATTTTACTTTTGTTTCTCTTGCCTCAGGGGGCGTATCTAGAAAGAAGTTGTTACAACCAATAAAGAGGTTGCTGCCTGTGTTCTCCTCTAGGATTTTGGTGGTTTCCTGTCTCACGTATAGGTCTTTCATCCATTTCGAATTTATTCCGTGTGTGGTGTAAGAAAGTGGTCCATGTTCATTCTTCTGCACGCTGCTGTCCAGCGTTGGAGACTGTCTTTATTCCATTGGATATTCCTCCCTACTTTGTTGAAGATGAGTTGACCTTTAAGTTATGCGTTCACTTTTGTGTTTTCTAGTCTGTTCCATTGATCTGAGTGTCTGTTTTTGTGCCAGTACCATACTGTCTCGATGATTACAACTTTGTGACACGGCTTGAAGTCCAGGATTCTGATGCCTCCAGGCGTGTTTTTCTCCTTCAAGATTGCCCTGGCTGTTTGGGGATAGTCAGCTCATTCTTATGTCCAAGTTGCGTGCCCCCCACCCCGGAAATGGGCCAGATCTGGAAAGCCACACGGCATGGGTCCAGTCCCGTGTTTGTGGCCAGTGTGGCAAAGACAGCAGCGTCCACCAGCCCGTTGATCCCATGCACTCCCTGCCCCCTCAAGTTGTTAGGAGGCCCCCCCCCCGTCACCAGGGGATGACTAGTTCTGGCCACTGAAGCAGGAGCACATGCTGGTGTAGACGGTGAAAGACCCCGAGGTACTTACTTCTTTGGTCAGTGTCTCCACTGCTCAAAACCCTTGCAGCCACCAGACGGTGGTGTCACCGAGGACTTGGGCGCCTGCGTGACCACAGGGAGCACAGCTCCCTCGCTGCACATGATCACGAGCAAGAAATAAACCTTTGCTGTGTTAAAAGCCATGGTGAGGATGTGGGGGTCTCTTCTGTTCCCGAGCATAGTGTGGTCCCTCTGGACGAATGCAGAGACTGATGCCAGAGGGGGATGTGGTATCACACGGTTCAGACACGCAGCGTGAGCTCAGCGGTCAGACGGCAGAGGCGAGGGAATACACCGGTGCCGGAAGCGTGGGCAGCGGGACCGGCGCCGCCTCGGTGAGTGCGCGTCCTGGGAGAAAGAGACGGGAGCGCAGCCCAGGGCCCGTACACCGCCAGCGGCCTCACTGGGCAAAACACGACAAAAAAAGAGACGAGCTCAAGAACGCATCTCCTTTGCCCCCAAACCAGATGGGAATCAAAGGTCTGGCCCCATCGAGAAGCCAGATGCCACTCAACCCGGCAGCAGAAAAGGCCAGGCTGGAAGAAGTCTGGGAGAATCCGGGAAGGCCTTGTAAACGGATTTTTGGCTAATTAAGTGTTCTTGAGGCCGAGTGCTGATGAATGGTGCGGTGGCCCATGAGTCCTTTCGGTCGGGCGGAGTGACTCATGGCAGAGATTAATGGGAGACCTTCCCAGAGAAACCCAGCAAGTTCCAGAAAGAGAAGACGATGATGCAGAGAAACGTGTCCTCGCGAGCCCTGTGTCTCAGAGTGCGCGGTGGGCGTGTTCGCTGCTCGTGAGGCCGCGGCCGCCAGGGAGGCAGGAAGCTGCTGACTTTTTGTGAGGGTTTTGCTGCCAACGAAGAGCTTGGTCTCCCACCTTCAACAGGCAGAAGGCGGCTGAGGAAGTGGTAGGTACAGCCTCTGAAGAGAGCACACCCCCCTGTGTCCGCTTCGGGGGGCCAGGAGCGTGAAGGGCAAGGAAGAACGTCCCAGGGGCTGTGGACAAGCCACGAGGGCCCGGGAGCCCCGGTCAGGGTGCGTTTTCTACCTCAGGAAGCACCTTCCAGAGCGGCCCAGCTGGACTGGAGAAGTGCCCTGGGCTAGTTCCTCTCTGAGTGGGAATGTTGCCTGGTGTGCCCCCTGCCCTTCCTCCCCGTGCCCCACCCCTGACGTCAAACAACACCCTAAATCAGAGTGTCCAGCACAACGGTCCACATAGAGACTGCTGTACAGACCAGCACGCATGCCCAGACGCCCCGGGCTGCTTGCTGGGATAGAGCCTGGTGGGACTTCCGGGTGCCGTGCCTGGAGAGGGGCCGGGTGTGATTTTGTGGGATGGAGGAAGCAGCGGAGACGGTAACTCACTGTTACATCTGCGGTTGCCGTGTAACAAATCATCCCAACGCATAGTGACTCAGATGTTGTTATCACGGCGTCTCCCTCCTTGGTGGGCCTGGGAGGGCACTTCAGAAAAGACACGGCAAGCCTGCGCTGTCTCGGCTCCGTGACGCGCGAGCTCAGCTGGGAGGACGTGAGCAGCTGGAAGGCGGGCAGCTCGCCGGCCCGCTCCCTCGCCACGTGGCCACGCCGGCGCTTCCCGAGGACGGAAGGGGGCCTGGTCCTCTTCAAGCCCAGGTCCAGGCTGGCCTGGTGTCGCTGTCGCCGTGCCCGGTCCGTCGAGGTGGCTGGAGGCCCACCCGATGCCGGGTGCGAGTTCCCGCCACCCCTAGGCACCCGGCCGCCTCTGGGCTCCTGCGAGTTTGCTGTTTGTGACCGGTGGCCTCGAAGGTACCCGTCCTGCTCTGCCGCCGTCCCGGGGCCGTGTGTGCGTCTGCTCCGTGGTCTTCTCCTTCCAGGCTCCGGGCGGCTGCACTGACCCTGCTACGGCGTGGCTGACAGTCGCGTCCCGGGTGGGACCCAACAGGTCACACGCTGCATGATGCCATTTATAGGCGATGTCCACATGAGGCGGGCGCCGGGAGACGGATGGGTGTGCGGGAGTGGCCGCTGGCGGTGGACGGTTTTCCCGGATGAAGTGTTCTCGAAGTGACTGGGTGATGGCTAGCTGTGTGGCCCCGGGCAAGATCCTTAACCTCTCTGAGCCCCGGCTGCTGCATCTGGATACAACGGGGTGGAAATCGCACCTGGTCTACCGGTGCTCTTTATGAAGATTAACTGCAGTCACCGGTCGGAGCTTTGAGTGGCTGTGGCCGCCCAGAGCCTGGCCACGGACCTGCTGCCTGTGCCTTCTGTGGAGGGGACTTGAGCCCAGAGAAGCGGGGTGATTCTCACAGGGGCTCCGAGGCCGCGCTCCCCACCCCTCCCTTCCAGATTCCGGCTGCCGGCCGAGGTGGGCCGGGCGGGTCGGACCCTCCCCAGGGCCCGGGCCGCCTCAGCCACGGGGCCTGCCCTTTCTGTGGTGTGGACGCCGGCCCTTGGGCAGGCCTGCCACTGTGGTTTGGAGAAGTACATGGCATGCTGATTACTTAATCCTAAAACAACGAGAATTTTCTCTTTCTTAAGGGGCAATGACAGGAAGCTGGCAACGTTGCAGAGCTGGCCACACGCGTCCTGGGCTCCTTTCTGGGGGTAGAGGGAGGTGTGGCCTGTGCCGCAGGGCCGGGTAGGGGGTCTGGGCTTGGCACCCTCCCCTCTGGCCCCCCCGCAGGCTCAGGGGGCCACTCGGAGGACCCGTCTGCTCTGAGCCATCTGATCCCTGCGACCTCGTGGGACACTGGGGGCCCGAGGAAGGGGCCCGTCTTCTGAAGGAGAGGCTGCCCTGGTGGCCATTTGGACTTGCCTTTAGGGGTCCCCAAAGAGTGAGGCTCACGGAAAGGCAAGTGGTATAACCCTGGCCACCATCCAGCGTGTCCCCTGGGAAGCAGGGAGCTTTTCCCTGAGCTTGGCCTCCGTTGCCTGTTTGAGCACCCTCCCCTGCTCGAGCACCCAGACGAGCAGACATGGCCCTCCTGGGTGGTGGCGGGGGGTGACGGCAGGATGACCCCGGTGGCGGTGACGGCCTCCAGGGGGAGGAATGGGCTCTGAGATGAGACATTGCAGCGAGGCGCACGGTGTCCCCCAAAATGTACGTCCCTGCCCTGGCCCCGGACCCTGAGAACGTGCCCCGACTTGAAGACGGGGTGTCTGCAGATGTGAGGCGAGTGGGGATCGAGATGAGTCCGACCTGATGGTCGAGCAGAGTGTCCTCGTAAGGAAGAGGAGGCGGTGGCTCTGAGACCCCGGCCCAGAGCACAGGGGCAGAGGCGGCCGGTGCCTGGGGCCACCTGACCTGGAAGAGGCAGAGGGACCCCCACCCCCAGCCCGCTGGAGCCTCCGGAGGGAGCATGGCTCTGCCCACAGCTGGACTCGGGGGGAGACATTCCTGTGGCTCCAAGCCCCCCAGGACCCCCGTGGGCGACCCAGAGGAGGACGTCCGTCCCGCTCCAGACCTGGGGAAGGCGTGGCCACGAGGTCCACGTGGATGTCGCCGTGGCTGCTGGTGGTGGCCGCACACCTGCCCCTGGCCGTGGGGAGGCACCTGCATGCGGGCTCCCCTCCCCTCTCCCCGAGGATCCCTCCGGCCTCGAGACACTGAGGGGAGCCGCAGCCAGCAGCAGGCAGGGGTGGCCCGTGTCGCCTGCAGCTGCCTGACCCACACTTCCTCACCCCTTCAGGGTGCTTCTGGGGTCACCTCCTCATCTCGGTCACCAGACATGACCATGAGCATGAACACCTGCTCTGTCGCTGCAGGAGCACCTGCTGAGTGCCTACTGCATACCAGGCCCAGCAGGGGCAGTGTGTGCTGAGCGCCTACTGCATACCAGGCCCAGCGAGGGCAGTATACCTACTGTATACCAGGCCCAGCAGGGGCAGTGTGCTGAGCACCTACTGTATACCAGGCCCAGCAGGGGCAGTGCATGCTGAGTGCCTACTGCATACTAGGCCCAGCGAGGGCAGTGCGTGCTGAGCACCTACTGCATACCAGGCCCAGCGAGGCCAGTGCATGCTGAGCGCCTACTGCATACCAGGCCCACGTGCCTGCTGGTGGGTACAGCCTGACGAACCCCCTTGCTCCTAGAACTGTTACCAAAGGAAAGGACGGTCCTGAAATAACATGGTGGGGGGTGGCGGCTCTCAAAAGAGCCCCCCAGGAGGACTGCTCCCGCACCATGACCAGTTCATGCCCGCACAGACGGCTGGAATGCGGCGTCCCGGATGACCCTCATGCTGGGCCGTGACACGGTCCCGCCGCCTGGCCTCCCCGGGCTGCCCCCCAGAACCCCAGGAGCAGCGGTAGAAGCCAAGGCTGGAAGGGCTCAGCACCCGTTGGTCCAACCCTCTCGTCTTTTTAGAACAGGAGACGGTGGCTCGGAGAGGGGGGTAACTTGCCCGAGTCACCAGCAAAGTGGGGACCTGAGGCTCCAGGTGCCCCCTGGGGCCCCAGCCACGGTTCCCGAGGCCTCGGCCCTCGTCCGCATCCGCGGGTCCTTCCAGGATGGACACGCAGCCTCGGTCCCTGCGTGGACCGTCTGGGCGGATCTGGTACCAGCCGTCCCTCGGGGCCGCCACCCACCGGCTCCCTGCAGGGCAGCTGGGGGCCTTCCGGGTGTGCGGGCCGCCCGGCCTGACGACCACACGCCCGCTGCTGATTGACGAACGAGCTGGGACCTGAGTGGCTCAGCAGAGTAATGACACCAAGTGTTGGCTTGAGGGCCGGCGGGGCAGGCCAGATAAAGACAGAAGGCGGGGAGGGTCTGGGGGGCGGCCTGCTGGGCCCCTGGGGCCCGGGGCCTTCATGCAGGATGGGGAATCAGTCACTCCTGAACACCACGTCCGGCCTGCCCCGGCGAGCTGGGTGGTCCTGCGCTGGCCGCCCGTCAGCTCCTGCTTCACCCCCACGTCTCCACCGGCCGCTGTGACAATTCCTGCCCGTCAATCACTCGGCAGCTCGAGCAGTTACTAAGCCAGACATCGCCCCGGGCCAGCACTGGCAACAAGGACCGCAAGGACAGCGGTAATGGTCAAAATCCTGAAAACACGGACACTTCATCGTCACAACAGACTTTTTAAATGGATACTATTTCATCAGCTTTTATAGATCAGAAACCTCATCAATAAACCCATTCATTCCCACCACCACACACAGGAAGTGTTGGGGGAGAGATTCCGTAACTCAGGAGCACATCTGTCTGGCTCTAGACCCGTGAGGGACTCCGGACGGAAAGCCCAGTGCTCGCTTGCTCTTAGAAGGAGATGCAAAGAAGAAACCGTTTGCTTTCTTCCGCTGGACGTTGTGACGGCTGCAAGTGATAGCTGGAACCGTGGCAACCGTTTTGTGATACTGAGGAAGGGGCTGACATGTTGAGGCTAGAAGAGCAGCAAGAGGGAAGAACTTGGGTTCCTGGTGACTGAGTTAACCATCTGAGCCTCCCGATTTCTTGGCCTGCAAGGAAATGCATGTCCCTTATTGTGTAAACTGCCTTGGATGGGGTTCCTGCTACTTAAAGCCAAACACCTCCTCTCCGACTGATGGACTAAAAAGGGAAACATCCTTCAGAGCGACCCTCCTGCAGGGGACCTTGCTGACAAATGTAAGTGCTCAGTAAGTGGAGGTCATCGTGGCAGAGTGACGATGGCGGTGATACACTGCTGACGGTCTGCTTCACCCGTCAGATTGGGAGACCGGACTTTTCGGGAATGCAGGTTTAACATTTCCAGCCCATTTCCTTTCAGGCTCAAACAGAATGATGTCGGGAAAGGCCGAGCATGGCAGGGAGCGCCGCCCTGGGCTGACCTTCGGGTCTACCTGTCTGCATAGCTGCCACAGGCTGCCCAGGGCCAGGGAGTCGGACCAGGCGGGATTCTGCTGGCGTTGGCACCTTCGGTCCTCAGATCTGTCCCCTTCCATAGGCGCTGTCCTTAGGAGGAGCTGGTGAGGCAGGGGTTTGAACCAGCTGTTTGCTGTGGAGAGTGGGGGGGAAACAGGAGCGTCCGTCGGAGCCCACGGGGTGCACACCGCTGTGGTCTTGGAGGCAACGTGACATGGGCCCAGATGCGGCGCAGAAGTCCTTCCTCAGAAAATCCATCCCGTGACGGGGAAAGTGCTGGTGTGTAAGGATACATTTACGGAGGTATCTGTTCATGGCGTCATATGGAGCGGAAGCAAAAACCCAGACAAATAGGCCAAGCAAGCTGTGTACGAACAGAACCCCCTTTGGTGGGCAGAGGGGACCGAGGCGCGTGTGAGCTGTGGCTTGTCAGCCGCTGATGAAGGAGGAGGGCGTGTGGGAGCATCAGGGAGGCCGTCCATGTGAAGAGGGAGAACCTGGCATGCAGAGGGACGTTTGCGATTTAATCTCACTTGGGTAAAACACAGGGAGGGAATTTCCATTTGGGCACATACTCTCTCGTTGGCCTTGAAGATGCGAGCCATCCTGGGCCCCACAGCCGTGAGAAAAGGAATTCTGCCGAAAACCCACGGGAACTCAGAAGGGAGTCCTTCCCGGTTGTGCCTCTGATGAGAACACAGCCCAGCTCTCACACTCAGCCTGTGAGACCCCAAGCAGAGGGCCCAGGGGAGCCATGCCCAGACTCCTGACCCTCAGAAACTGTGAGATAGTAAATGTGGGTTGTTTGAAGCCACCAAGTTTGCGGGGAAATTACACAGTAGTAGAAATATAACGCTAAGCTCATGACTACACAGTTGAAACAGTAGAAGGGAATGACATGCAAACCCAGCCCTGGCCCTGTCACCCCCTATCTCGCTGCAGGCTGATGCCCCTCTGAGGACTTCGACGGTGGGGTCGGGTTTGTTTTCAAGTACATGTAAATTACTTCCCTCCAACCTCCTCCGTGGACTAAGGAGCATACCCTCTCTTAAACAAATCTTGCTTGTTCTCATTTAACACCGCATCTTACAACCTTCTTTACTAGCTCCCCCAGACCTCCTGAATTCTCTTTCTCTGGTGAAAATGGGTCTGAACACATCTTTTCCTCCGCTCTCTCTGGACATGTGGACCAACCCCCCCCCCCGCCACCCCATTCCAGTTTCTGACGGGTGAAGGTTTGGCAGAACCACAGATAACTCAGGTCTCTGAAAATGATTAGGTCGGCTAATGGATGCTCAGAGCCTGTAAAATTCACGAGGCTGTCAAATCGTTTCCAGACATGGGAGGGACGAGCAGAGGAAGGGCTGAGAGCCTTGGCGGAGGAGGAAGATGGTGCTTTATGGCGGCTGGAGACAGAGGGATGGGGGGCCCCGCCGTGCCTTTGGGGCATTTCAGCAATTTGAATATATTTTATTGGGTTCTTTTCTCGTTATAAAAGGACTATATGATTCTTTGCTAAGCCCAGTGACTCAGAGGTAGGTAAACGAAAAGATGAGCTGGGAGTTTGCCTACAGATACCCCGGGGGGAGTGCACCACCGTGTGAGTCTGGGAGTCCAGTGGTGGAGCTCTTCGTGACCACCCCACACAAAACCCCCGCCTCAGGGTTTGGAAAGCGGGTGAGTTGGATAAAGCAGCAGCATCAATGAATCGAGTCGAGTGTCGAGTGAAAACAGCCCCACACGGTGTGATTCCATTTGTTTTTTATTATTTATTTTTTATTTATTTTTGAGAGAGACAGAGCCCAGGTGGGGAGGGGCAGAGAGAGAGGGAGACACAAAATCTGAAACAGGCTCCAGGCTCCGAGCTGGCAGCACAGAGCCTGACGTGGGTCTTGAACCCACGAACCGCGAGATCATGACCTGAGCCGAAGCCGGACGCTTAACTGACTGAGCCCCCCAGGCGCCCCCGTGTGATTCCATTTATATTAGGATGTAAAAGCAGGCAGAGCAAACCCATGCTGTTGGAAGTTAGGGCCGTGCTAACCCCTTGGCGGAGAGTGGCAGAGAGGGAGAGCTTCTGGGGCCCATAACGTCCGTTTGTCGGCCTGGGTGATGGTTTACTCGGGCGTGTTCAGCTGTTAGAAATCCATCTTGCTGTAGATCTATGATTTCTGCACTTTTCCGGGGGCATCGAGACTTCAATGCAAAGTTTGAAACTCAGTACCTCTTGTCATGACAGTATGTGACCACGTTTAGAATTCAAACCTTGCACATTGTTCCAAGCGGATCTAGCAAAAATGGGTTTCGAGTGGTTGGAAGTCAAAAGGGAACACCCCAAGTCTGAACCATGTGGGTGCATTAATACAAGGGTGTTTCCCCCGTAAATACAGCCCAACACCGTAAATGTAGTTTCTCTTCCTTGTGGTCTTCTAACATTTGCTTAGCTTCCTTTTTCATAAGAATACGCTGCATGACACACACAACACACAAAATGCGTGTGAGTCAACGGTTCACATTATGGATACGGCTTCCAGTCAACGGTAAGCTGCTGGTCAGGTTTTGGGGGTGCTCAAAATTATACAGGAATTTTTGGCCGTTCAGGGAGGTCGGCATTCCTCCCCCCTCGTCGTTCAAGGGTCAACTGTAGTTTTGTTCGAAGAAAATGAAGCAGTTTCAGGAGGCCCAAGGGAACTCAGAAAACAGGGCTGAAGGACGCAGTGTTAAGTGGCATCAAAGCCGAAGCCCTCCCGGCGTCGGTGGGGAGTAGAAGGAGAGGAAGCAGGATGCAGGCAGCGCTGGTCTCCTAGCAATGACCCCCCCACCTCATTGGCCAGAACGGGGTCACATGACCACTTCTAGCTGCAAGAGAGCCTGGGAATCCTCTCTCTTGCTGAGTTCTGTTTGTCGGGGAGAAGTTCAGAAGGGACCTGCCATGCGGAAGCTCCGTGCCCGTAAACAGCAAGACTGACCCCAGAAGGCTGTTTTCAGGGGGTCCTGAGGACAAAGGAAGAGGGTGCCCCCACGCTGGGAGGGCGGGGATGCCCCCGGCCTGAGCTGCCTCTGCCGACCGCCCTGGCGGCGCGGCTCTGACACGGACCTTCCAGGACACACGGCTACTCAGGCCCGTTGGGAATCAATGGGAATTAATTCTGGGCAATAAAGAGGCGGGACACGAAACCGCCAGTTCTCAAGCACTTCCCACGTGTGAGGCAGTGTGCCTCCCACGAGCCACCCGCTGTCCTGGAGCACGAGGGACCAGCACCCGCTTTGCAGACAAGACACCAGTGGGAGGTGGTCATTTCACAGCGGCGCTGGGTGCTTGGCCTCGTCCCGCTCGGGCCTCCTGGGGAGCACTATTGTCTTGCACAGACGACGGGGGTTCTCCATGTGCGTGGACGCCCACACGCGTGGCCCCGCTGCCCAGCACGGCCCTCCTGGGTGCCAGGGCCAGCCACCGCTGGCCTGCATTCTGGACACTCCCTGCTGATGAGAAGGCCCCGCAGTGCCGACCCCCTGCTTCATTATCTGCACACCTTTTCCAAAGGACCTGAGTTTTCGTCAGCGCCCTGCCCAGGCCCCTCGCGGGTCCACACAGCATATACAAAGAAGACAGCTCTTCCTGGCATGATGTACGGGCCCCTCGCTGGGGGCCTGTCTATCTCCACAAGATCCCGCTCCTCGGGCCGGGTATTGCTAGGGTCACAGCCCTGGGAAGGTCGCCAGAGGTCAGATAAGGATGATGTTGAGTCTGTCAGTGACCAGACCTGCTGGCCAGACCCACCCTGACGGGCCTCTGCCTGGGATGTTAGTGAGATGTGTCATGGGGTCGGTGAGGGAGGGGAGGGGCCGTGCTGACTGTGGTCACGGGGTCACTTCACCTCAGTGACTGAGGACCTTCGGGCGGTGGGGATGCCGCTCTCCTGCTAAGCTGCCCCGGGGCCAGCCCCATAGTAGACACTCAGTAAACATCATGCACAAATAAATGAACTTCTATATGACCCTGAGGTGGGGCCCATGAATGGTCTCACGGCCTAGCCTCCCCCCACTTCCTTTAGTCAGAGCGCTCTGACTTCCCTTTGGGAGAAATGATTTCTTCCAGTACATGCAGTTCTGCACAATCATCTGAGCCGTGTGGGGACCCATGACTCCTGCTGCGGCGGCTGGGCTGGGCACAGAGGGAGGAAGTCCCCAAGGATGGCCAGAGCGGCCCATCCCTGCTGAGACACCAGGGAGGTGTTTCTTGGCTGAGGGATGAAAGGAAGAAGTCACTGGCCTGTCAGGGGTGGGGGGGCACAGGCCGCATCCCCTGCCCTCACCCCCATCTCTTTGCTCATCCATCCATCCACCCATCCATCCAACCATCCATCCATCAATCCATCCATCATCCACCCGCCCATCCACGCATCCCTCCCTCCCTCCCTCCATCCCTCCATCCACTCACCCACCCACCTAACCATCCACCCATCCATCCATCCATCCATCCCTCCCTCCATCCACTCACCCACCCATCCACCCACCTACCCATCCATCCAGAACACACTGGCTCTGCCCCCTTCCACGTGTCTGTTTCCACAGGCACAAGTGGAAACATCATCCACGGGCTCACAGCCGCACGGTGACAGATGGCCGCCCACAGAAAAGTGCAAAGGGCAAAGGGACGGCTGTGCAGGCGCGGGGTGTAGGGTGAGGGCTGTGGCCATGGAGGCTGCGCTGAGGGTGGAGGCAGCCCCACCCCGAGGGGGCACGGCCACGGGGGAGGCCTGGGTGCACGGTGGGCGGCGGTGGCGGAGGAGATGGGACGCCGGCTGGAGAACCTGGCGCCCGGCCTTCGTACGGAGACTTGGGAATTGCCCCCCTCGCCCCCCACCCCCCGTTCTGAAGAGAGCAGCGGAGGCAGCGGGCATGCGTGGTCGCCAGTCCGGTGAAGGCCTGTGAGTGCCGTGGCAAGCAGTTCTCTCGAACTCTGTGATTTCTCCTGGCATAAGCGACGCTTCCAAAGGGGATTTTCTTAGCAGTTTTGTTCTGTGTTGTTTTGTTTTCCTGGGGGGTGTGGGGGGCGAGGTGCTGAGTAGCGGGGTCTTTGAGTGCCCCTCGTGACGATCACAAACTGACCACGTCCCCTGAGGACCATGGCACACGGTTCTTGGAAGCGTCCGCCCCTCCACTATGTTTCAGAAAGGGCAGCGCCAGAGGCGTTTTCTGAAGAATCGAGATCTGAAAACAGCGTTATCTTACTCTCTTATTGTGGGCACAGGAAGGCAGCCGGGCCAGGCCAAGGGAAACAGGGCGCACTTCCATCAGGTTCCCGAAGACCGGAGCATTTTGATTTCATCTTAGGAAAAGCTCGGCATGTAATAGGATTCGATGACTATTTTAAGCAACTTTACGCATTAAGTGGAAAACAAGAAAGAAGAATGAGAGATCGCTGAGTCAAACTGCACAGGGTGGAGGGGCCCGAGCGTGAAACACAAAATCCAGACGGATCCTTCGAAATGCCGCATGGGTTCCTTCTCTCTGCTCCACCTGCCAGGATTCGATTTAATCCCATTCCAGCCAGAGCAGGGGCCTGGGCCGTGTGACCCCGTCCCCGAGCCCTCCGTCCACACTGGCGCTCCCCTTCGTGATAGAGAGCCCCGTCTTCTATGTTACATGGCGGTTTGTGTTATTGTTTTGGCCTGATAATTACGATTATTTATGACCCCCATCCCCCGCCACGAACTGCATGTCCCCTGAGGGCAGAAGGCTACATACAGCCCTGTCTTCTGCCAGGGCTCCTGGCATGTGGCTGGTCGTTGGCAGGAGACCCGTACCTGCCGGCGACAGTCATTAATTAGCTAAATTAACCCCCGTGTCTGACATGATTCTACGGGCCGTGTAATCAGTGCGCCAGCCCCGTGAGCATGTGGATGCACCGATGTGGGCTTGTACACCTTTCTTCTTCATGACCCACCCCGCGTAAAAAGAGATCTGAGCTCGCGTACGACCTTTAAAACTCGCATGAGCCACGAGAGCACACAGTTAAGCGCACAGTTAAAGGCCAATCAGAAATCATTTGGGAGCAGAGAGACCAATCTCCAGGAGTCTGGAATGAGTTAGGTGCTGTGATTAAACATAAAATTTTACTCTGTGCTTCCTGGCCTCCGAGATAAAATGGAAATTATTCAGAACCATCAGCGTCTTCCTGTTACTCAACTCTGGGAGGACTTTAAGGAGGAGGTCCCTGTTCAAGGCTGGTGGGAAATGCTTTTGACTTCCACTTTGTTAAAGATACAGAACGTTAGTCACATATTCAGAGCTGAGGTCGTGTGCGGGTGATGGGATTAGGATGTGGGGGGCACGGACGGGGCAGGGACGGGGCACAGACGGGGGGGACGGGGCACGGACGGGCAGGGACGGGGCACGGACGGGGCAGGGCAGGGACGGGGCACGGATGGGGGCAGGGGGGGCAGGGACGGGGCACGGATGGGGGCACGGACGGGGCATGGATGGGGCAGGGACGGGGCAGGATGGGGGCACAGGGGCACGGACAGCATGGATGGGGCAGGGACGGGGCAGGGACGGGGGCACGGATGGGGGCAGGGACGGGGCAGGGACGGGGCACGGATGGGGGCAGGGACGGGGGCAGGGACGGGGCACGGACGGGGGCAGGGACGGGGGCACGGATGGGGGCAGGGACGGGGCAGGGACGGGGCACGGACGGGGCAGGGACGGGGCACGGATGGGGGCAGGGACGGGGCAGGGTCGGGGGCAGGGTCGGGGGCAGGGACGGGGGCAGGGACGGGGGGAGGGACGGGGGCAGGGACGGGGCAGGGACGGGGGCAGGGACGGCTCCATGCCATTTCAGACCCGTGGCTCTCAGCTGGGGTCGCTGCTGTGACAGCCACCCCCACCCTCCCAGGCTTCAGGGCAGCGGAAGGTCATTTCTTGCACTGCAGGTGGTGCGGCTGGATCACTGCTTCCCTCTGTGAGGTCATTCAGGGACGTGGGTCCTTCACCAGGTGGCTGAATCACCCTCTTCCCTCTGTGGTCCTCCCTGTCCAACTGGTGGTTGGGGAAAGGCACACCCACTTCTGAGCCACTTGGACCAGGAAGTGAGTCCCATGTGACCATGGGTATGTGTCCCAGGGCCACCTTGGGTGCCAGGGACTGAGAAGGGTGACGGCTGTCCCCAGTGACAAGTCCTCATTACAGAAGGGGGCTCACGACTATGCAGCAGAATCTCTAAGGAAACACTTGTGAAATCCACAGGCTGGGCCCCTGCCCAGAGATTCTTGCTCTGGGGTCTGGGTGGGCACGAGCTTGGGGACCGTGGAAGGTCCCCTCCAATGATGCTGACGGTGCCCTGGATGCATCAGGCCGCCCCCCAACCCCTCCATCGGGTCAGACTTTGACCACATGCTCTGGGTGGGACAGTGTGCCCACAAAATCCACGTCCCTCCCAGAACCCCAGAGCGTGACCTCATTTGGAAGCAGGGTCCCTGCAGATGTAATCAAGTTCAAAGGAGCTCATACTGTAGTAGGGGGCCCAGGATCCAATGTGACCAATGTCCTTGTAAGAAGAGGAGACACAGGCACACACTCGGCGGAGGCAGGTGTTGTGCAAGGAACGGACGCCGGGGATCGCCAGCCGCGCCAGAGGCTGGGGGAGGCAGGGCAGCAGGCTCCGGGGGGCCCAAAGCACGGCTCCGCCGACACCTTGATTTCAGACTTTGGCTTCCAGAACCGTGGGCGCATAAGTCTCTGTTGTGTGACAGCCTTGGTCGGTGGTGACGCAGCAGTTCCAGAAGCTAAGGCCCCTGGGGGGGCCCAGGAATGCAGAGTCCGGGAAATCCATGAACCCCGTGGCCCAGGACCCTGCTCCTAGAGCAGGGCTGCACCGAGGCTCCCACACTGGCTGGGGGCTGGGGAGCTGTGTCTGGGATGACAGACTGGATTTGGCCCCCGCCTTGGCCGTGAGGACCACTTCCGCCACCCTCTCCCCAGCTACAGAATAAAGCCTAGAAGGGGGTTCCCACAGCGTCGCCCGCGCCCACCAGCTCCATGGGACGCAGACTCCGGGGCGGGTGTGGGTCCGCGGCTACCACTTCTGGAGCCTTCCTCACGGGCTCCCCGCCATGGGACAGCACTTTCAGAGCCTGAGCAGTTAGATGCTTCTTTCTTTCATCAGCCCCCGGGACTGAGCCCCGGAACCTTCCATGTGGACTGCCGGCAAACAGGCCCTGACTGTGGGGGAAGGAGAGAGACCCCTGATCGCATTAGAACGACAGCTTCACCTGCTGTTGGGCCCCGGCTGAGAAGGCATCATAAATGTAGGCTCGTTATCCAGGCAGAGAAATTTGGTAGAAAAACAAAACACCTTCAACCCAGCAGGTCTCAAAGCCAAGGTGAACTTTTTAAAAATCTTGAACGGACAGTGACCACGTTAGCCTGGTCATTTCTCTCGTTCTTGGATCGGGGTGCCTTGGCTCACTCTTAATATTTACTAACTTTCCCCCACCAGTTGGGGAAAAACTGCATTTCCTACCTTTCTAAGTTTATAGGTAGAGAAAGAAATCATAAGGAAAAAGATTAATGCACTTGACCTTGTAAAACCACTTTATGAATCCATGGCAAAATGAGGAAGCAATCAACAAACGGGGAAATATGGGCAATGTCTTCAAAAGATGGTCTGACTTCCTAATCAGAATTGAGAAGAGATTGGTTCTAACGAAGGGTTAATATGAATTACATTTCTTAACACGCAAATGACATTTGCAAATCAAAAAGATCAAGGCAATCACCCCAGCAGGCAAAAGGCAATGGGTAGTTGCTTTTTTTTTTTAAGTTTATTTATTTATTTTTGGGGAGGGAGGGGCAGAGAGAGAAAGAGAGAGAGAATCCCCATCAGGCTCCGTGCTGTCCGTGCAGAGCCTGACGTGGGGCTCGATCTCATGGGAGATCGTGACCTGAGCCAAAATCAGGAGTCGGATGCTTCACCGACTGAGCCCCCCAGGGGCCCAGGCAATGAATGTTTTCTTTTTTCTTTTTTTTTTTTAAATTTTTTTTAATGTTTTATTTACTTCCAGGAGAGAGAGAGACAGCGTGAGCAGGGGAGGGTCAGAGAGAGAGGGGGTCACAGACTGAAACAGGCTCCAGGCTCCGAGCTGGCAGTCAGCACAGAGCCCGACGCGGGGCTGGAACCCACGAACCGCGAGATCATGACCTAAGCGAAAGTCGGACGCTCAACCGACTAAGCCACCCAGGTGCCCCGCAATGAATGTTTTCAAGCAGTTCACAGAAGAGGACGTTGGTCAAAGGCGGCTGGCCTGCCCGGGAAACGTGCAGAGGCCCTAGCACCATAAGGAGACAAAACGGAACCCAGTGGATGTCCTTTCTCTTCTGCCTGCTGATGTGGCGAAGAGGCTTTTAAAAAATCACAGCGTTCATTGGGGGATTTCAGAAAAGTTCTCTTATATGAGCTGGTGAGATTGTAGGCTGGTACAAGCTTTATGGAGGGCAACTTGACAAAGGGCACTGAATGCCAAAAAATACACACCTTCTGAGGCAGTCACTACCTTCGTAGTAATTGATTCAAGGGAAACACTCAGAGGTGCTGATGTGGATATAAATGTACAGCAAATATGTGTTCATCACAGCATCATTTAGATATTCGGGGGGGAAAAATAGTTTCATAACTAGTGACCAGGAATTGGGGAAACAGAAGATGGGCTGTGTCAGCAAAGAAATGCTTTAAATCGTGTTCTTAAAAACTATTTAAAGATGTAAGAAATGTTTGTGGAATATAGTTGTAGGAGAAACATACACAAGGAAAATCCCGTGACAAGGCAGAACACGTGTTGGGATTTTTAAATTAAGGATTTTATTGATTAGTCTGGGGAGAAAATGATAGATTCAAGTGTTAGCCATGACCTTCTCTGACTTTGTTTATATGCTCAGTTTATTAAAAGTGAATAGGATGGGGGCGCCTGGGGGGCTCAGTCAGTTAAGAGTCTGACTCTTGATTTCGGCTCAGGTCATGGTCTCACGGTTCATGAGTTCGAGTCCCGCATCGGGCTCGGCGCTGACAGCACGGAGCCTGCTTGGGTTCTCTCTCTCCCCCTGTCTCTGCCCCTCCCCTGCTTGTGCTCTTCCCTCTCAAAATAAACACTAAAAAAATGTTTAAGTGAATAGGGTAAAGAGAACAGAAAGATCATGGCCGTATGTGATATTTATCTGAGTTCAGGAGCTTGGACAGCCTTCTGGATTTTCTACAATAAACGCTTTTACTCTTATTTTAAAAATTACATACAGACCTGGAACATTTGAGGGAAGATTGGGCAAAAAAATGAAGAAGGAATTGCTACTGGACGGCAGAGTAAAGCCCTGCGCCGGCCCCTTCCTGGTCAAATCGCCTCCGCTGGCCTCGGACCAGAGGCAGGCACACACAGCATCCCGGAGGGGGGCCTGGCTCTGTCCTGGCTTCTGCGGCCTCTACCACCAGCGTCAGCCCGCCGGACAAGCTAGGTTTTCTGGAAATCCATGCGCAACGGGCTCCGTGGATGTCGGTGGTGCGCTGTTGTGATTTAGAAGAAGAAATCGCTAAGGAGGAACGCAATCCAGGTGTCTTTGGTTACGTGGAGGTGACTTTTGGAAAGCCCGAGGTCCCCTGCAGATGGGGCCGACTGCCTGGGGAGCCAACCCTGTGGTCAGAGGGCTGGGGGCCTCGCGTCAGCCCCTGGCCCCGGGGAGTCCGGTCAGCCCGAGGGCGCACGGGGTGAGCTCGGAGGCATACGCACCGGGCCGTGCCTTCCCAAGGTGTCTGCCTCAGTCGGCCATTGAGCAAGGTCAACATCGTCGTTGTAAGGGGTTCGGGACTCCTCACCCAACAATATTTCACTGTGCGCTTAACTTGGCTTCTTATGCGTCATGCAGAGCGAAATGCCAAAGTCGCACAGCAAACAAGACGCGAGTGGGCGAGAAGCTGGGGACCAAAGGCGAAGCTGGCCGGGAGCGCCGTCGGGGAGGCCGGGGGCGGGTCTGGCTCCTCCGTGCCATTGTGTCCCGGCCCTGGAGCGCCTGTTCCGTGCCAAGATCAGCCGGGCAGAGCGGTCTTTCCGACGCTCCGACGTGGGAGGGTCAGCGCCTGGAGAGTTTGACCGTTTGCGCAAGCATCCTTCCTGTTTGAAAGCGTCCAGCCAGCCTGGGGCCGGGGCAGGCGTCCCCTGAGCCCGGTGAGGACCCCCTGGGGCCGGCAGGCTCTCTTGACCTTGCTGGTTCCGGGCACTGGGCGCCCCCGGCCTGTGCGGCTCCGGCCGATCCTGGTCTGGGCTGCAGTGCGCTCGGCCACCTGCCTCTCTGCTGGACGTGGTGACTCTGTCGCTCTCTCCAGCGGGGTCAGGGAGCTTGCGGAGGCACCTCGCCCCTCCCCCACACCTGCCTAGTGAGAAACGTTTCTCTGGGCTCCGTGAGCCTCTAGCAAAGCGATCCAACCTGTGGGGGTCCCCAGGGCATCTGACCTGCCTCTAGCCCTTCAGCCAGAAGCTCAGGTGACATGTGGCGTCTGACACGGGGGAGGGGCAGCCTTGTGGGGCTGAGCCCCGCCCCCACCCGCAGGATCTGCCGCTGCCCTCCCCGTATTGGGCGACCCAGTGGCGTCCGCGCTGTGTCGTGTGCACACCCGCCCGATCCAGCCCTTTGAAGTGTTGTTGGATCCAGCGAAGCCCCTCAAACGGACTCGCTGCTACAGGCGGAGTCTAGAACCCCAGAGGCTGGGGGAACAGAGTTCCGAGGCCACGTCGATGGAGCCGCTCTCTGTCCACGATGAAGGGCTGCTCCTGCTTCTACAACAGCCCTGGGGACAGGGACTCTGCTAATTCCCACTTTACGGATGGGGAAACTGAGGCTGTAACCATCCAGCAGATATGGCGGAGGCAGGATTCAGACCCGAGGCTGCCATCAGGAGTCGCCACATGTAAGTGGCCTACTGACAGGTGCATCCTGGTGGACGCCAAGATGCGGATGGGAGCGTGCCTCTCGTCCCTGGGCGAGGCCGCCTGAGCGTGGGCACGTGTCTGGACTTGCGGGGACCACGTCATCCCCTGGAGCCACAGGCCTGGCCCTTCCTGGGAAGGTGTGGACACCTGCTCTCGTGCAAGTGGGTTGGTTGGTAGCTTCCCGAAAATATGCGCACGTCCTGACCTCAGAGCCACTGAGTGTGGCCTTGGGGAGGGAGGGTCCTTGTGGACGTGACCCAGCTGAGGACCTGAGCCTGAGGTCCCCCTGGACTATCCACGTGGGCCCTGAATCCACGACTGTCCTTATACGAGAGGCCAGAGAGGCCAGGTGAGGGAGGAGGCAGAGGCAGGAGGGACGCCTGGAGCCCCCAGGAGCTGGGAGAGGCAGGAGGGACCCCCCCACCCCAGCCCGGAGCCTCCGGAGGGAGCATGGGGACCCTGCTTACACCTTGATTTCAGACTCGAGCCTGCGAAGTGAGAGAGTAAATAATTTTCTGTTGTTTAAAGCCACCACACACTGGTCCTTTGTAACGGCCGCCCAGGACATGACTACACAGAAGATTCAAGAAGGCCGTCCTCGTATTCGTGTTTCTCCAGGCCAGCCTGTCCCAGCTCTCGGTGTCTGAGGGTCGCCGGGAGCCCCCCACGCACGGGATCCAGCCTGCCTGAGCCCTGCCTGCCAGGACCTAGAAATAGCTCTGGCCGCGGCGCCCTTTTTTGGTTAATGGATCGGGCTCGAGGTGCTGGCTACTTGAGCAGATTCACCCGCCGGGAGGCCGCGGGAGCCTGGCTCCTTCCCTCCCTGCCCTTTCTTATCATGATGGATTGCCGCTCGGGAGTGAGATGGAGACTGAGAAATACCTTGCGCCCTGCTCGCTTCACTCGCAAATGCAGGGTCGTAAACTTTTAAAAATAGGCATGGGGCTGCCAGCGTTGTTCAAGGAGAGTCTGATTTATTGAGATGCACCGTCATTGTTGCGGATGGTTCTGGAACATGCCAGAAGGACCCTACAGGTTGTGACAGTCATAGGTTTTGCTCTCAGTTCTTTGTATTCCTCCTTGGCCGTTGGTTTTCTTCCCAATGGAAAGGTGGTGGTGATATTCTTGAGGACCTTCCGGGGACCTTCCATGGAAGGCAAACATCTGGTGCTCTATAAATTCTTCCCTGATGGTGTGAACTAAGGGGTAGCAAACTTGGTATCAAGGCGGCTTAAGAGGACCTAGCTGGAAGGGACTGGGGGTCTCAGTTGGTTGAGCACTGACTTCAGCTCAGGTCATGAGCTCACGGTTCGTGGGTTCGAGCCCTGCTGACAGCTCAGAGCCTGGAGCTGCTTCAGATTCTGTGTCTCCCTCTCTCTGACCCTCCCCTGCTCACGCTCTGTCTCTCTGTCTCTGTCTCTGTCTCTGTCTCTATCTCAAAAATAAACAATCATTAAGAGAAAAAAAAAAAGAGTAGCCAGTGGGCTGAGGACAAATCGTGCTTGTACTGAGCACTTCAGAACAAAAGACTCCGTAAAAGTAGATTTTCAAAAGACAAAAAAAACCCCAAAAACGCCCAAACAAACAAGAGGGTGGTGGGGGCCGTACCTCCCGAAGAAGAATGCTGCTCCTAAAAGAACACTTAGCCAACTCTATTCAGATAATAGTGGAAAATAAGATGTGCCAAGGACTCAGCTGACCGCTTTATGGCTGAAATCAGATCCGCCGAGCAGACTGGAGGCGCAGAACTCCTTCTCCACCGTCCGTGTTCCTGCTTTTATGGAGAACAGAAGACGCGAGCCCAGCAACGCAAGGAAGGCATCACGCCCGGTCCCGCTGCTCCGGGAAGATACCCGTGACCCTTGGAAGGAAGCTCTCTCCCGGCTCCTCGGCTGTGCCCGCCGTGCGGACGAAGTACAGTTTGCGTTCCGCGTGGCCGCCCACGGCCCTTCCCCCGCTCGATGTGTCGTGAGCTATTTTGGACGCAGCGCCCGTCTGCTGGCATCCTTTCCGACAAACAGGCTCTGCCGGGCGGCCAGACCACACCTCGCTCGGCCGCCCCCTCAAGGCGGCGTGTGCGGGATAATAATCTGATTATTGCTTTGTTCTCGGGCTCGAGCAAGAGGCAGACCCTTCTTCCTTCACGCGGAGCACACGCTCGACGCCAGGCTTCTGTCCTCCTGCTGACGTTAGACGTGGCCGGCGGGGAGTGTGGCTCCATTCGGCTGACATTTCAGACCTTCCCGGGCAGGGTTTGGAGAGCACGGATGGCAGAGAGGGACGTGGAGTCGGTCCAACAGCTGGTGGGGCCCCGAGGAAACTGGAACATTCTTCATCTAACTGGAGGAGGAACAGCATCCCCCAAAGTGGGCTCCTGAGGGGGCGAGACCCCACCCCTGCCAGCCCTTACAGCGCGTGTCATTCCAGACTTGTCTTTGGAAGGTGCTAACAGAAACCACCCAGACAGCAGCTCAGAAACACCTGTTACATTATTTCTCTCAAGCGCTGAGAAGTCCTGAGGTGGCAGCAACAGCCCTGGGCCAGTACGACTGTCAGAACTGAGGTCTTTTCAATGTTCTTAGACTTTATTTTATCGGCGTCTCATGGCACCAGAATGGCTGCCCTGTCTTCACCATTGCATCTGTGTTCCAGGCAGAAAGAAGGGAGGAAGGGAAGGTCAAGTAGACGGTTTCTGTCCAAACCCACCGGGACTCTGCGTGCAACTCAGTGGCCCAAATTGTGTTACCTGGTCACACCCACCTGCAGAGGAAGTATTTCTAAACTCATGGGTCTTCAGGAAACCCTGGAATGTCCCAAATGCATGCTACGACATCTTTTTTTGTGGCTGGGAAATAAACAGCATCTTACACACATACACACACACACAACACAACAAAAAACATGCTAAACCAAAATAACAAGAGTAGCTATTTCCAGAGCGTTCCTTCCACGGCGACAAGTTACCCTCCCCACCCACCGATTTCCGTGAGGGGTCCTCTGAAGTGTGGCGATGCAGCCAGGGAGGCACCTAGGTGTGCGGGTGGGCAGCGAGGGCCCGGGGGCGCAGCGTGAACGCTCAGGCAGGCCTCCAGGATTGCACCCGCCTGTACCCGAGTGACCTTGTCCGGAAAGCGCGGCAGAGACCCTCCGTCTGACCCCGGCCCTGGGCGTCTCCCGCCAGGCGGTGCTCCCCCAGCGGCCGGGACGGTCACGGTTCTCGCTCGGTAGAAACTTGCCAGCTCAAGTCCCTTCGACTTTTACGAACTAAGGGGATCGGCACGCGTTGGGTGCTCAAGCCTGTCAGCACCCACCGAGGCTGCCTGCCGCCAGAGAGACAGCGGCTGGGGTGCCTGGTGAGCCGGCGCGAGTGACACCCGTCCTGGGGGCGTGGCCCCCACCCAGATGCCCCGTGCCCCCGGGGCCGCCCCTCTGGAGACCTCGCTGCAGGAAAACGGTCTTTCCCCGAGCGAATTGTTTCTCCGAACAATTGCACTTCCTTCAAGGCCGCCTTTCCCCCCCGCCCCCGCTCTGCCTGCCGCCCTGGCCCGCCGCGTCCGACCCGAGTCCCTGCCCCGCGGAACGAGTCCTCGAAAGCGCCGTCCGAGCCGTGTGCACGCTCCTGCTGCCGTTAGCGCCGCCCCGATGTGACGCATATCCCCGTAAGAGAAACTTCTCGGGCTCAGGTAAGTCGCCTGCCCCCGTAGAGGCTTGGGTTTGAGGCCCCCCCTCCCCGTAGCAGACGGTGTTCGGAGAGCCCCCCGACCCCGTGCACATGGACACGCTCACAGCCGCGGTAGCCCCGCAGCCCACGGTGGCCTCTCGACCGGAACGCCCCCGCCTCCCTCCCACACGCCGACCCCACGCCGTGGCCTGTCTGGTTCTCCACCCGTGGTCTCAGCCACCTGCTCTGGTCCCCACTCGAGGGCTGAGGCCAGTGGCCGCCCGCAAAGGAGCAGGGCAGGGCCAGCAAGGGGGCCCCGCGCCGGGGAGCTGACGCCTCAACCAGACACCACGGACGGGGGGCTCCAAGCGCGGGGCTCCCGTGCTCTGCAGGCTGCAGGCCCGAAAGCAGGGTCCCGGCAGAGCGGGGTCCGTCTGAGGCCGTGAGGAGGGTCCGTGCCAGGCCCTCCCCACCTCCGGCTGGTTTGCTGGGGGCCCTCAGTGCCCCTTGGCTTGTGGACGCACCGGCCTGCTGTCTGCCCTCATCTTCACATGCCGATCCCCGTGTGCGCGTGTCTGTGTCCATAGTTCTCCCCTCGATAGGGACACTGGTGCCTTTGGATTGGGGACCACTAACTGTGACCTCATCGTAACCTGGCTAATTATGTACGCGACAAACCTCCTTCAGATAAGGTCACGTTCTGAGGATCTGGGGCCGGGACTTTAGCATGTGAACTTTGCGGGGACATAGTTCAACCCATACAGCACTCTTGCCGGATTAGAGAGTCGTGGAAGGAAATGTTCAACCTGAGAGGTGGGCAGGAGCTGGCTCAGCGAAAGACGAGGTGAGGATGTTCCTGGGAGGAGGGACAGCGTGTGCAAAGGTCCTGGGGCCGCAGAGAAGATAAGACGCGAGTTCTGGAACCAGTGGGGTCAGAAGTGTTTGAGTGGGGGGTGCTGAGCCCTAAGAGGTGAGCATCACACAGAAGTTGAGCGTTCAGCGTGGCCTGCTGTGTAGACACACACACACATCCAACATGTTTGTGTATATCCAGGGCAGAAGGAAAGATGCCAGAATGTTCCCAGGGCCGTCCCTGGGTGGTGCCGGGCCGGCACTGAGGGCGCAGGGGTTGCTGGGAAGCCAGGTCTGGTTCCCGAGACCACGCCGCTCCCATGAGGATGCATTTCCCCGTGCAGAACAGTCTGGGCTGAGCAATTACAAAAACTTTTAAAGGCTTATGCGGCAACCCTTCCAGAATGTTTCGCTGCAGCCGTCCTCGTAAACAGATTGTAAAGACGCAATCACCCCAGAGCCACTCGGCTGTGATAATCTGATGTAAGCCAGGCACTGATTTACATGCGCCCGTCCAAACAAACATACCTGCAGACCATCAAACTGGAATTTCTTCCGTGCTTTCCTCCCTGCATTAAGGAACTGCTTTCATTTCTCTTTTGCCGGAGGGAAGCGATGTATTTACTCTGCGGAAGAAGAAAAGCCGCGTGCAGGATGCTGGGGAAGGAGCCGTGAGGAGAGCTCTAGGCCGGGTGGGGGGCTACAGTTCCTTTGCAGACGGGGCGAACCCCAGCTGGGGGGCCGGGCGGTTCATTTCGTGCTTATGCTCGATGCTGCTTCTGTGGCACGTGGGTGCCGGGCCCTGCCCTGAGAGCCCCGCAAGCATGAACTCGGGACTCTCCCATCCCCTCCAGGGGCGGGTAAATTGAGGCACGGGGAGCATCCGCTTTCCCCAGTAGAGAGCTGAGCTCCTAAGGTTTGGGTCTGGATTTGCCGTTTGAGCCCTGGGGCTGCCTCCTTAGACCCCCTTCTCCCCCCCGGAGTCTGCTGCCGCCTGCCCCTCCCCAGGCCCCCCTGCACCCCGCCCGGGCTTTGAGGAGGCGGGGACCTCACTTGCTTTGGTCTGACTCCTTTTTGCTCCTTAATTGGCGACCCCTTAAATCGTGGGGTTCACCTTCCCGGTAGGACAGAGGCCATTGGACTGTGGTGTGGGAGGCCTTGCTGCATCTCGGTGTGGCGGGTGCTGGGCCCCCGCCCTCAGCCTCCCCCAACTGTCACACGCCTGCCTGTCACCCGGGAAGCTTATTAAAATGCAGATCACAGTTAGGGGGGTGGGGCCTATACTCTACATTTCTTTTTTTTTTTTTTTGTAGGAGAGAGAGAGAGAGAGGGGGACAGAGCATGAGCAGGGGAGGGGCAGAGAGAGAGGGAGACACAGAATCTGAAGCAGCTCCAGCTCCGAGCTGTCAGCACAGAGCCCGACGTGGGGCTCGAACCCACAAACCGCGAGATCATGACCTAAGCGAAAGTCGGACGCTTAACCGACTGAGCCCCCCAGGAGCCCCTATACTCTGCATTTCTACCCAGAGGCCAAAGACGCCTCTGGTCCCTGGGGATTAGTTGGGCCCCGGCTCCGGCGGAGCCCCAGTCCCCGGCCGTCTGTGTGCGCCTGGGGCCCAGACGTCTTTCCCCTCGGACCACAGGAGGCGCTCTGTGCCACCCGAGGAGCGGCCCTCGACGTGACTCTTGGGGTTCGGCGTAGGGACCCCTGCTCCCCCGGCCGTGGGTGGGCGGCTGTCCCCTCAGCGGGGAGCCCTGGTCAGCAGCGGCGCAGCTGGATGGAGAACATTCCGGCGGCGCCGTACGTGCTCCAATGAAACAACAGGCCACAGCAGCAAAAAAGATTTTTTTTTAAATTTAGCCAGAATTATTCCAAAATAACATGAAACTGATGTAGATGTAGAACATTTTTTAAAAATGTTATTTATTTATTTTTGAGAGAGGGGAGGGGGAAGGGCAGGGAGACAGAGGGAGACAGAATCGCCGTCAGCGCAGAGCCTGATGCGGGGCTTGAACTCAGGAACCGAGAGGTCGTGATCTGAGCCGAGATCAAGAGTCGGATGCTCAGCCGACTGAGCCCCCCCGCGGGTGCCCCAACAAAACAGAATTTTTAACTTGGACGAGAAATGCCTAAAACAGAGCAGTGGTTAAATATGGGGTTGGCTTATCGTCTGGACCAGAGGTTGGGAAATGTTTTGTGTGAAGGACCAGACAGTAAATAGTTTAGGCTTTTCAGGCCATACAATTTCCACCGCAACTATTCTGCTCCAAAGTTGTCGTGCAAAACCAGCCACAGACCAAACGTAAGCACATAGGCTGGCTGTGTGCCAATAAAACTTTATTCACAACAGCAGGTGGTGGGCCGCATTTGGCCCCCACCCCCACCCCGGCAGTAGCTCGCTGGCTCCACTCGTAGACAGGCTATCGGCAGACCAGCGAAAGTAACGGAGGAAGAGCAGCCTGATGCCACGCGTGCGGCCTCACCCGGCCCAGACTTGGGGGCTGTCGGCGTTTAGGTCCCCCCAGAAGCGCGCCTTCATGCAAGGATGTGAGCAAGCAGCTTATTTGGGAGGTGACCCCAGGAGGCAGATGTAGGAGTCGGGGCCGTGGGACAGGGAGGCGAGTGGTGACTAAAAGGAACGTCATCAAGAACGTCACGACCTTGACTCCTGGGACCCTGGGAGGTGGGCCGGTGCCGCGCCACCAGCTGGTGCGTGAAACCCCCCTCCCTCCCTGTGGAGGGGGCGCTGGGCCCTATGTTTGCCGTGTGCGTAGACAAGCTTGTCCCCAGAAGGGCGTGGGCGTGGGGAGGTGAGGACTTAGGGGGCGTGGTGGGCCCTGGTCGAGGGTCTATCAGGACAGGAAAGACGTCCACGCGGGATTCAGCAAGAGAAGAAGGAAGGCACGTGGGAAACACGCCGGTGTGACCCTGTCTCTGTGCAAATAAACAAGGTGCTTGAGCAAGTGGCGTGGGGACGGGCCACACAGATGGCCACGCTGACGGGCCCTCACTTCAGCTCTGCCCACGGTGGCGGGTCTGCAGTGGTGCGGGCTGCCTGTTGCCCTGGGAAGGCACACGTCAGTCAGGGTGTGATGCTGCCGGAGAAATCTCAGGGTCACGAGGCCACGTTTGCGTGGACCAGCTACTGCGGTCGGTGGTGAAACAGTCTACAGACTGGGATTCCTTGTGTGTATCACCGTGTACATGTACGGATTATGTGATGTGTGCATGTGCGTGTCCCCGTGTGGTGTGCCCGCCCACCCGTCTCTGTCGGTCTGTCCATCGCCTGTATCATCAGCTGTCGATCTCTCAATATCTATCAGTGCCTTTCTATCTATCTCTCATCTGTCTATCGATAGAGGGCGCCCGGGGGGCTCAGTCGGTGAAGCATCGACATCGGCTCAGGTCATGATCTCACGGTTCGTGGGTTCGAGCCCCGTGTTGGGTTCTGTGCTGACAGCTCAGAGCCTGGAGCTGCTTCTGATTCTGTGTCTCCCTCTCTCTTCCCCCACCCCCCTCAAAAATAAACATTAAAAAATTTTTTACCATATCTATCATCTATCAATATCCATCATCTATCAGTCTCTATCATCTATCCATCATCTATCAATCCCTCTCTCAATGTCCACCTGTCCGTCCATCCGTCTGTCTCTTCCCAGCAGTCAGCTCATCCAGGTGAAGGGTTTGTTTCCAGTTTGTGCTGAGACTCAGGACACCTGGGTAAAAGAGTCTGTTTCCTGTGTTCCCTCCTGCCCACCGGGGGTAGCTGAAGGTGGAGAGGAAGGGGGTCTCCAGCAGGACGTGTGAAATGAGAAGCGGGTGGAGAGTCGACCGCCAGGAGCCTGTCACATGATGGCGGCCAGTGGGCCGGGGAGGAGGGGACAGAGCACTGGCAGGGCTGGGGAGGGCTGGCTGGACACCGTCACGCGCTTCCTTCACCTGCTGCTCATCCAGCTGAGGGTCCTTTCTGTGTCTTCAGTGCCTCTAAGAACCACATCACCTCAGGGCCTTTGCACAGGCTGGCCCCCTATAAGGGATGCGCTCTCTCAGCTCATCGCTTTGGCTGGCTGCTTCCCATCCTTCGGTCTGAGCTCGTTGCCACTTTCTCAGAGAGGCGGCCTGTGCCTGCCCGGGCTGTCCCCCCACCCCCAGCCCCATCACACACACTTTCACCCTTTCATTTTCCTCATAGCTCTACTCCGCTCTCTGGAACGCTCTGGCCCCTGTGCTGCTTTATTCTCCGTGTTATCTGTATGCGCTGTCCACCAGGGAGGGTGTGGACCTGGCCTCTCTAGCTCACAGCTGCACCCTCTGCCGGGATGCAGGAGGGGGTCAGTGAAGCCTGGTTCCCATCAGAACCCCCTCCCCCCCACAGCAGGGCCTGGGGTGGCGGCGGGGCCTGAACCTTGCAAAGGAAAAGAGCTTGAAAGTGGGTGAGCTCTTCCTGCTACAGTTCAAAGTCAGCCCTGCCCCTGGAGCTGCCATTAGGAGTTTGGATTGTTCCGGAAGCCCGCCGCTGACTGTTGAAAAGGCTCCCAGCTGCTATCAGGAAATAGCTCAGGAAGGTCCCCGTTAAACACCAAGAAACCGAGATGCAATCAGCCGGGCTGGAATTCAGGAAAAGTGCCGGCTCTGGAGTTCGAGACAGAAAGAAGGTGTTTCGGGGCGAGAGGGCGCAGGTCCGCCAGCCGAGCCCCTGCTCCTTCCACCTGTCAGGGGAGGCCCGCCCCTCCCGCCCCGGCGGCGGCCTCTGCCTCCCCGCGGCCTGCGGACGAGAATGTTCTGTGATTGCTACTTCTTCCTGCCTGCTGGCATCAGCCCGTAATCTTTCAGCTGTGGTCGTGGAGGCCAAACACGAAGCAGGATTTTCCATTATGGTTGCAATTTTGGCTTGTAATTTTATCACTCGAGCTAAATCCACTTCAGAAATGCCATAAACTAATTGTCACTGAATAAACTGAAACTTTTGAGGAGTTTATAAAAGTGATTTAATGAAAAAAAAAAAAGGGAAAATAGAAAGCAAATGTTGCCTAAAGAATTCTTGGCAGAAAGGTAAAACCTCGCTGTTTCTTTTGAAAGCGCGGCCCCGACGCGGCCGCGAGCCCCGTCCGCCTCGGCCCCGGCGCCCCGCAGAGGCAACGCCGTGTGTCCCGGAGCCGGTGCTCCTGACTTCTCGTCTTTTCCGGGGAGGCCATCGGAGGGGGGGTGGGGTGGGGTGGGGTGCAAATAAAGGGCACAGATCCGATCGAACCCTTGTGCAGCGGAATGGGTCCCGTTTCCTTGATTAAAAATACCAATAATAACAGGGAATGTCAGGGTTAAGTAAATGTGTTAATTACGAAGCTGTGACCATTTTCACAGTTTCTGAAGTTAAACACTCCAACGCAAGCTGTCAGTTTATGTTAGGCAATCACTTGAACGACTACTGGCTCGCTGTTTCACCTCATTCATATTAAGAAACAATATACAAAGGCTATAAAGTGATCAGCTCTGTTTACGCTGAGGAGCCGGGCTGCACCGTCAGCGCACGGGAGCCGGGCGCAGGGAGAGCGCCCCTGGCCTCTGACGGCTTCTGCTGATTGTTTGTGAAGGAAAATCTTCGGAGAAACTTCCAAACACCGCCAACCTGGGAACGGTCAGGCGGGAGCGAGGCCCAGGAAGGCCTTCCCGGCACGGGGCAGGAGGAGAAGCGGGCTCCTCCCCGGAGGGGCTGGGTGACGAGAGGGGGTCCGGGGGACACGCCGGGCGCTCTTGCGTCGACAGCAGCGGGGTGCGGGGTCCCGCGAGGAGAGGCCAGCTGGGCCCCCCGAGGGCCGGCTCCACCTGGCTCCGTGGCTGCTGGGATCGAGCAGGTGGAGGCAGTTTGGCTCCTGGGCTTCCTGCCGGCCGAGGAGCGTGGGGCCGGCATGCGGCCCGCCGCCCACCGCGGTCTGGGGAGAGCAAGCACCTCTCGCCTGACACCCTGACACGTCAGGTCTGCTGTGAGAACGAGAGGCCAGGGCGTCAGAAACCAGCCTGAGAGCCTCTCAGGTGCAGGGCGGCAGCCGCCGCGCCAACCCGGAAGAGAAGCAGCCCAGCTGCCCATCGGTGGAGGGGGAGACGGACAGACAGCGGAGTATTACTCAGCCTTAAAGAGGAAGCAGATCCCATCACCCGCTCTGACACGGGCGGACCTTGAGGGCAGCGTGCCGGGGAGGTAAGCCCGTGGGGACAGGCTCCGTGGGGCCCCCCTCGTGCAAGGTCCTTAGACCCAGAAAGCAGATGGGGGGGCGCCGGGCACTGGGGCCGGGGTGGCGAGTCGGTGTGTAACGGGGACGCAGCTCCGGTTCGGGAAGGTGAGAAAGTTCTGGAGGCGGACGGTGTGATGGCTCCACAACATGCATGTACCTAATGCCCCTGAACTGACACCCAAACTTGGCGAAAATGGCAAATTCTGTTTGCTTTACAACAATAGAAGAAAAATAGCATGAAATAGGCGTGACGAGGAGACGGAGGGAGGCGCCCGAGCAGGCGGTTTGGTTGGCAGAGAGGAAGCACTCGTGTATCTAAGTATTTGTTACCCTCATTACTATTGGCACCTCGTAATTACCTGGGGCTGCGGCGTGAGGGGGGGGGAATGAGGGGGGAGGGGGGAACGAGGGGGAGGGAATGGGGGGGCCGCCGTTACGGATCCACAGCCGATGCATGTGGGCAGGTAGACGACGGCCCCTGCGGTCACATTTGTGCGGACGGTCGATGGGCCGGCCTCTCACACGAGCCCCGACCTGCTGCAGCGATCCTGCCCTGGACGTATCTGTGGCCTCTGCATGTTCCCCGCAGCGCGAAGCTGTGACCCTTGGGGCCACGTGTTGCCCGCGAACACCCAGGACGCGGGGCTCCGCAGGTCACCGTGCGTCTGCAGTGAGCTCTGCTTCCGCCCGCGCCCTCCCCACGGCGCCCCGAGGGCAGGGGCGGGAACCATTTTTGGATGCGGGCAGAGCGGCAGCCGGGCACTGTGGCCGCGGCGGGGGCGTCCCCGTCCGGAGCAGCCGGGCCCGGAAGGAGGAACCACCTGCCCTCCCGTGTCTCCCTGGCTGTCGGGCACAGCCTCCTGATGGCCAGTGTTTCCAATAAAGGTGGCCGTTCTGGCTGCAGGCACCCCCCGCCCCCACCAGGGACGTCCGTGCCCCGCACAGGGCGGGGTCGTGGCCGATCAGAGTCCCCTGAGACACTCACTGCCCCCCGGGACCAGCCGCGCCCACCGGGGAGCAGGGGTCCCTCACCTGATCTCCCCCCCCTTCTGCCTGGGAGGATGTTTTGGGCGGCTGCCGGGACAGAGACCCAAAGCTGGGCACCAAGTCCAGTACTTTCTTTCATCGGAAGGTACCCACTTTACCGAAAGGCCCCGGGCGCGTGCCCAGGCCAACTGGCTCCTTCCAGATTTAAGGACGCGTCTGAGCTGCAGGGCCTGGGGCGCTAAAACCAGGCAGACCCAGGCGAGGGGGGATGAGCTGGCCGCCCGAGCCCACAGGCCAGGCTCCAGGCATCTCGAGCTTTCCTCCGGCTCGAGAGAGATCCCCGCGGCCAGGCCGCGGCGGGGCTGTGATCAGAGCCCTGGCCACCCGAGCCCCTAACCGGATATCTGGCAGTTAATGAGGGCATCTGATCTTATCGCCTTCTTCTCTGGCAAGCCCGGCTCCGCCAAAATAACTTTTATCTGGAAATAAAATAATACAATTAACGTCCTGACTGTCTAATGCCCTCCTGGGTGACCTCAGCTCTGGTGATTTAATAGGCGTCCTTCATCCGCTCATTCCACAGAGCACTCAAGTCAGAGGCACTGCGCTCAGAGTCCAGGGCTGGGACCGACAGCCGCCCCGCACGACGGGATGAGCTCGCAGGCATAGGGGTTTTTTCGTTTTCCCTTTCTCTGTTTGGCTCTAAAATGGCTCCAATCCCCACACCCCGCCCCTTCCCGGGGCAGGAAAAATGCACACCGCTCGCTCTCAAGTGTCTTGACTGCATTTACGTCACCTAAGAATTTTCTTTTTCTGGCTCCGTCTCTGGCATCGCCCGGCCGAGAGGCTCCAGGAAAATCGTAAACCCCGATGAATGGCACCACGCTAACGGCCTGTCCCACTGGAACACGCTTGTGCTTTCTGTCTCGTAATGTCAGAATGAACTTGGCCGGGAAGCCGAAGCCGCCAGCCCAGTGCGGGTTTAGCTGTCCGCGTGTCTGAGGGGGAAGGGGGCACCCAGAGGGGGAGGGCCGAGCGAGGCCCGGCGGGCTCCCTGCACGGCCTGGGGAGAGTCCCCTCACCCAGCCACGCCTCTGTAGAGTCAGGCCGCTGGGACTCACCACAGACCCCCGTGGGTTTGCCCCGACGGCTCCGTGAGGGCCTCCAGAACTCTCTTCCGCGGGGCGGGGGACGGGCGTGTCACACAGGAAGTCCTGTGTGACCTCGGGGAGGGCACTCCGCCTCTCTGAGCCCCGCCTCTGCGAGATGGGGGAAGCCTGGGGTGGCCGGGAGTTTCCAGCTTGTCCATCCCGGGTCCTACCTTCTACGGGGTCCTGCCCAGGACGCGCCGTGTGCCCAGTGACCAAAGCAGGGCTCTGCCGAGTGCCCCCGCCCCGTCGTCAGGGGGGCTCCGGGGTCCTCCTGCCGGTTAACAAACGCGCCGCAGGGTGTTCCACGCGGCCACCCCGTGTCCTGACCACTCTTGGGGCGTTTGCCGACACAGAGGGGTCTTCGCGCCGGGTTTCAGAAGCTTTTGAAAAAAGGCCCCAAGTGTGACGACGGAGATGCCACCGTCCGTTTCCTCCACGCAGCCGAGAAACGGTCCGCGGTGTGCTCGCGTCCAACCTTGAAGTTCCTTTCCCGCCGTCCGGGGCCCAGCAGCACATGCCTGCTCGTATTAACTGGATTCTCTCTCTCTGGATGGTGGAGGCGGAAATAAAGCTCTGACCTGTTAGTGGACAAATTAAGTGTTCACTTGTGTGGGGACCCGGCCACGTCCCAGGCTGGGGAGGGGCCCTGCAGAACCCGCACGCGGGCCGCCTGAGTGTCCTCGGCGGTGTGGAGGCCCGGGGACAGTGCACAGTACGGTGAGGCCGCCCACCGCAGGGGCCCCGGTCACGGACAATGGCCTGGGGCCGCCCAGCGTCGCGGGTAGATCTTAACACCGAGCCGCCGCGTATTTAACCCAAGAGCGCGATGCCCATTGTGCAGGGACAGACGGGCGCAAGGGACGGTTGCCTGTGTGGTGGGAGGAGACGCCGCCCCGCAGCTGATGGCCAGACGGACCCGCCCTCGGTACCTGAGTCCAGCTAGAAAATCCGTAACAAATACATAGAAACAGAAGAGGTAAACATTCAGCGCTGGCCCTGGGCCAGCAGAGAAGTCAGACAGCCGTCCCCCAGCAGCCCCGGCCCCCGGCCCTCCGCGGCGCCCCTTCTCCCCACCCTGGGACCCCCACTGCCCCTCCCGCGAGTGCGGGGAGCAGGGATCTGGGCCTGACCCAGAGACAGAAACGCAGCCACGTGGGAGGGCTGCTCCCCGTTCTCCGCAGGTCTGTGGCCTGAGGTCTGTGTGGGGGGACTGGGCTTCTCTGTGGCGGGTGTGGACGCGCCCACCCGGGGTCCACGGACCAGCTCCTGGGAACCATCCAAGCCACCCGACACGACCCCCCAGCTTCCCAGGGCCTGCTGCAAACCAGGGGCTCGGGCGAAGGAGCCGGGGCTCTCTTCTGCTTGCCTGTTTAACTCTCACGGAGGTTTTCCCGTGTTTGGGACCAAACTTCAGGTCGAGCCGGGAGCGTCTCCCCATTCGGGGTCTCCAGGTGCCCGGACGGGACTCCCCTGCGCCCCCTGGTGGCCAGGACGGAGGGTGGGGAGCGCCGGAGCACCGTGTCCCGGGCCGTGGGCACTGCCTCGCGGGCCCTCACTGTTTTCCCATGTGCCCTGCGTACAGGGAGTGGCTTCTATGGTGCGACTTCGGTCGTGGCCAGAGAGACACCAGGGAGATGCTTTGCTAGAGCCCTTTCTCCTTCCTCTCACCTGCTCAGGGCAGGGGACGGGCCACCCCCCACCCCGGTGCCGGCCTGCCGGTCCTTAAGGGGGAGGACGCTGGCTTCACCTGCATCTCAGTAAACGGGAAGGGCGCCGGCGCCGTGTGCGTGCGTGAGAGGCCTCGGCACAGTTTATCCCGACGGCTGAACTGCCGCCTCTTTGTTGCATTGGGCGAGTGCAGAGAGCCGTCACGAGCCGCCGCTGCGCTGAGGGCTGGCCCACATCGGCCCTGGGAGCGTGGAATCTGTCACGGACGGGGGCGCACAGAACCACACAAGAATGTGATTAGGATCGGAAGGGCTGATGAAGTTGGACCTGAGCCCTCAGTGAAAGCCAGGCTGAGAGCACTCAGAAAGGAGGCACAGCATGTGCTAAGGCCCGGTGGCAGGAAAGGACTTCCCAGGGCAGCACGGGTGTCCATGAAGGTGTGGGGGTCGCGTTCTGGGAATTTCTGTGGCAGGAGAGGGGCCTCAGCAAGGGCTTGATATAATTCCGTTCATATTTTTGTTTTCTCTGATGCAATAAATGCACAGAGTTAAGAAAGATCAGATAATCCCAAAAACCTTTTCGTAGAAAACGTGGGCCTCCAGCTTTACTCCAGCTCATCCCTGGTTCCATCCCCCAGAGTAAGGTTTCGGGACGTTTTGGGTTTTGTTTCTTTGTCATAAGCTCTGTTTTCATCCTGCTCACAAAGTAGAGCACATGAGCCATCACTGAGTGAATGAGTGAATGAACGAATGAATTAATTAATGGATTCCCGCCCCAAACCCACCAGGGCAGCCAGCAGCTTCCACCTGAAGCAGATCCAAGTGGGCCTGTTAGAAAGGGTTCCTGCTGAAAAAGTAGGAGTGCCACCTCCTCTTGGTGGGGGGCGCCGAGAGGGACGGGCCACCTGGGGGCCCCCACGGGGCCTGGTGTCTGAAGCGTGAGCCCGGCCGGTGGCCCCTGCGAGGTGAGGTGGCACGTGCAGGACACAGGGTGCTGAGAGCCCGGCTGGGGGGGGCTCGGGGGGGGGCAGACAACCGTCAGGGAAGATCAGACCCCTGCCGTGCGCCCAGGACTTGGTTAGGGTCTCAGTGCCCGCACGCGGCCAGGCGAGTGGCATCGTAGTGCGATGACAGCAGACGTCAGGCCCTGGGCTGGGTCTGTACCCGGCCCCCTGGCTTCATCCTCACCAGGAGGTTACAAGGTGGCACCGCTGTCACCAACCCCCCCCAGGCACCCAGAGGAGAGAGCTTGTCCCACGCAGCCCCCCGGGCTCTGGCCCAGCCTGCCAACCACTGTGAGTGACAGCCCCTCGCCAGCGAGGAAGGGACCCCTGAGCAGACGCGGCTGGGGGCGAGGGCTCCGTGCCTGCCTGTGACGGGGGGAGGGGGCCAGGGGGTGCCCCGTGGACTCAGCCCATCCACCTGAGGGAGACGGTGTGTTGGGGAGGTGGGGGCACATTCTGTGTTTATCGTTTCTTCTTCCTGTCTTCCCACGGGCTCTCCCCCGTGACGCCAGCATGCTTCCAGAATTCCTAAGAGTTGGTGCAGTTCGTGCAGGGCACTGAGGAGGAGGGGCTTCTTCAGAGTGTCAGGGAGGGGGGCGTTCAGCACCGTGGCGGTGTGGAACGGCCCCGCGTGGCGGAAGTGGGCACTTGGCAGAGCCTGAGGGCTGAGGAGCAAGGCTGTCCTGTGGGGGTAGCTCAGCCCGGCGGGCAGGTGCTGCTGGGCTGGCCAGCGTGGCCCCTGCCCTCTGCCCGCGGCGCCTCCAGCCCTGCCCTCTGAGCCTGGCGGGCCTGCGCCGCACCCTGGGGTCTGCCTTGACCCCTCAGACTTCCTGAGAAGTAAGTAGGATATGTGTGCAGCCGGCCCTGGCCCTCCTTCCCCGTGGCTGCATCCCTGCAGGCAGGGAGAGGCACTGGAGGGATCCCCAGAAGCGAGGAGACACCTAGGGACGATGGACGGCGAGCTTCCTGCGGTCCGTCCTTCCTGCAGAAGGCTCCTTAAAGATCCGGAGCGGGTGTGGAAACAGATGAAGTTGTAAAGAATCCCCAAGTGGCAGGGGCGTTTGCCATTCTCCTGTCCTGTGCGCGAAGCAGTGTCCTGTGACGGACGGACACACGGTGTGTGGGGGCCTTTTGTCTCAGCAACATCAGCGGCAGGAAACCTGATAAGAAAATACATTTCCCAGGAGAACGCCTGTCACAGTCGTTGGAAATGGCAGGGACCAGCCCAGAGTGTGCGCCGCCTGCAGCGTGCAGGGAGGGAGGGACAGGGCGAGAATGATGCATCCATCCGTGGATCCATCCGCCCGTCCGTCATCTGTCATCCATCCACCATCCACCCGCCCACCCACCCACCCATCCACCCACCCATCCACCCATCCGTCCACCCACCTGTCCATCCGTCCACCCACCTGTCCATCCGTCCACCCACCTGGCCACCCATCCATCCATCCATCCACCCACCCATCCATCCATCCACCCATCCATCCATCCACCATCCATCCACCCACCCACCCATCCCTTCCACCAACCCATCCACCCATCCATCCACCATCCACCCACCCACCACGCATCCATCACCCACCCATCACCCCCACCCACCCACGCATCCATCCACCCATCCATCCACCCATCCATCCACCCACCCACCCACGCATCCATCCACCCACCCTCATCCAACCAAGCATCCACCCATCCACCCACCCATCCACCCACCCATCCATCCACCCACCTGTCCATCCACCTGTCCATCCATCCACCACCATCCAACCATCCACCACGCATCCATCCACCCACCCACATCCACCCATCCACCCATCCATCCACCCGGCTCCGTCCCACCCCCATCCACCCACCCGTCCACCCACCTGTCATCCGTCCACCCTCCACCCACCAACCATCCACCCATCCATCCACCATCCCATCCACCCACCATCTATCCATCCATCCATCCCACCCATCCACCCATCCACCACCATCCATCCACCCATCCATCCACCCATCCATCCACCCATCCATCCATCCACCCACCCACTCATCCATCCACCCATCCACCCACCCATCCACCACCCATCCATCCACCACACCTGTCCATCCACCTCCATCCATCCACCCCATCCATCCATCCACCCATCCCACCCATCCATCCACCCACCCACCCACCATCCACCTCCATCCATCCACCCACCCACCCATCCACCACCCATCCATCCATCCATCACACCCATCCATCCATCCACCCATCCATCCACCACCCCATCCATCCATCCACCACCCACCATCCATCCACCATCCACCCATCCCATCCACCCATCCATCCCACCCATCCACCCACCCATCCACCCACCCATCCATCATCCATCCATCCACCCATCCACCCATCCATCCATCCACCATCCATCCCATCCACCCACCACCCATCCATCCATCCATCCATCATCCATCCACCCATCCACCCACCCATCCATCCACCCACCCATCCACCATCCATCCATCCACCCATCCATCCACCTTCCATCCATCCACCCACCCACCCATCCACCCACCCACCCACTCATCCAACCAAACATCCACCCATCTACCCATCTGTCCGTCCATCCATCCCTCCATCCATGCATTCATTCAACAGGGACTTGCGGGCACCTACAGTGTCTCAGGCCCTGCCGTCTGTGCCAGAGACTCTGTTAAGGACACTGTCCTCAGGAGGCTTACGTTCAGGTGAAGGAAGACAAATGACAGACCCAGGAGAAAATGTGCAGCATGCACAGGCGCTGGTTTCTCTGAAGAAAAATCAAGCAGCATGAACGGGGTCGAGAGTGTGCATGGTGCTATTTACGTAGGACTGTCCCGTAGCCTCTGATTGAGTCATTTGATCTGGAAGAGAGTGGGGAGCACAGCGTGGGTGCCTGGGGATCTGTGCTCCTTGTGGGGAGCGGGTGCACTGATGGCTGCATGGCTGGGACGGCACGGAGGCCCGAGTGCAGGGAGCAAGTGTGTGTGTGGGGGGGGTGGGGGTGGGTACAGAAGGGGTCAGGGAGGGCAGGGACCAGCTCATGCCTCAGGCCATTTTAAGGAGATCGGATTGTACCGTGCCCAAGTGGGAGCCTTTGGCGGGTTCAGATAGGGCCTAAAGAATCCGGCTGTCTCTCGTGTGAGAATTCACTGGGGGGCGGGAGGGCAAGGTGCATTATTTCTAATGTTCCGTATCCATACTTTGTGTGGATATAAACAGAATTTCATATAAATAAGTGATATTTAATTACTACATTTATAAGTTATAATTATAAATGTTAGAGATAAAATATATAAGTATAAATATACAATTATGTACACAAAATGTTTATATATAGTGATGAACTATACAGTACATAAATTAAAAATAACATTTTATAGAATATAAATATAATAATAAATTATAATAAATATATATTATTATAGACTTATTTGTGTAGTATATAAAATGTGTAATATAACACAAGAAATAAATGTGTAAAAATAAACAATAATAAACTAGTAAATACTTTTTGCTATAATGCAAAAATGTATGTAAAATATACAGATAAGTACAACTTTCCAGCGAGCTCGCTCTGCACCCCGCCTGGAGAGGAAGCGTGAGGGGGTCAGCGTGTGCCTGTGCGAGCTGGCCGGCCCGGGGCGGCCGGCGAGGCTCCCTCAGTCAGAGCCCTTACACGGGGAAGAGCCGTTTGTCAGCAGGAGGCCGAGTTGTGCCTGAGCCCAGGCCTGCCTCCTGGTCCCCCGTCTCTTTTGATCAAAATGCAGAGGTCCTTCCCAGAGTCGCTGTGAGAGTGGGTGGGAAAGCACATAAACTGTCCCTCAGGAGGTTTATGAGTTCTGTTTGCTTCTGGGGCAGTGCCCCCGAGATAAGACCCTGGTAACAGGCAAAGGACTCACTTGGGATGCCTGTCACCCTGCAGAAATGCAGCTCTGGGAGGGCAGGGAACCTTCCTGGGCCCCTCCTCCCAGACCCTCGCAGGCCTTGGTTCCCAGGGGCTCTGTGCCCGTCACTGGCCGAGCAGAGCTTCACTGCGCCCGCCCCGCGCTGGGGGCCGGCCAGGGCCTGGGAATCCACACAGGCAGATGAGGCCCTCCCTGTCCCTTCCTCTGACCCCAGGAGCCTGGCCGACCCACCAAGTGACACGGTGTGCCCTTCGCATCTGCCCTGGGAACTTGGGAACTAAGCATCGTGGTGGAAAATAACGATGGTAGGAAGTCTCTGAAACACCCAGGACAAAAGCGCGTAATGAAATGTCCAGAAAAGTGCACAAGTCACAGGTAGGCAGCTCGATGTATTTTTGCAAAATAAGCAAAGCCCTGGGACCAGCGCCTGTGGCCTCCAGAACCCCCCACGCTCCCGCCTCCTGATAAGGCTTATCGGGTGGGACATGGCAGGAGGCGCAGCCACCACGGGTGCTGTGTCGGAGCATTTATTGTAGGGATCAGACCATGTGCGGTCGTGGGAGGGGCCGCGGGGGGTCAGAGACCAGCCCTCCTTCCGGGAATATCCCTGCGGCGGACTAGCTGGTGGGGAGGGGAGCAGGGCCAGGAGCAGGCCGGGGAGCCTGTGCGGAGTCGCTTCCGCGAGTGGTCAGGCGGGTGGGAAGGACGGGGACGGAGCAGAACCCGGTGTGACCCGCCAGCAGCTCGGCGCCGGCTCCGGCAAGGACGTCCGGGTCCTTCCGGCCGAGCGCACACCCCCCTTGCCGCCAACTGCAGCCGTGCAGGGCAAGGTGGCCTCGGTCAGCGCGTGTTCGCAGCCCGACAGCCACACGGTCGAGCGCAGATCCGGGTCACCCGTCAGCCCAGCGTCACGTCCACACTGTTAACCAGCTGTGTTCTGTGCGCGGCCGAGGCCCTGGCTTGGGGGGTGGGGGGCTGGGCACGCACAGCCGAGAGTAGGCGCCCTGTGTTGTCCGTGCACACGTCTATCTGTCGTTAGCTTGCTGATGACCCCCCGCCCCCACCCTCACCTCCCGCCCCAGACGTGAGCTCCGTGAGCTCAGAGGCTGTTAGCAGAGGCGGAGATGTCACATCCTGGTCCCCGGAGCCTGGGAAGAGGCCGGTGTCCCAGGCACAGGGCAGCTAGGACAGCCAATCAGCGGATGCTGGCATATTCGGTGTCCCTGAGGTGCCACGGGGCCCTTAGCAGTGGGACAAGGGGACCGAAGAGAGACCGGTCATGGAAGCGGAGAGGACTGGACCCGCTCCCGCCGGCCGTTGGTGGGGGGGTGTGTGTGGACAGGCCGAGGGCCAGGATGCAGCGCCTCGGGAGGCCGGGAAGGGCCGGAACCAGATTCTCTCCCGGACCTTCCAGAAGGAACCAGCCCTGCAAACACCTTGATTTTAGCCCAGTGAGACCCATGCCAGCTCTCCGAGCTCTGGACTGTAGGAGAATACGTACACGCCTTAGACCGCTGACCCCATGGTGTTTGCCGCGTCCCCAGGGCCTGGCCCGCCGCAGCCTCGCGGTATCTGTCGAACGGAGCAGCTTCGCGACGGCAGCTCTGGCGGTGTGCCCGCCGCATGGCACCCCATCAGGCTTGTGGAGACAGCGGCAAGGTGCAGGTGCCCGGGGAAATTTGAATTCTAGATAAACAACAAACCGTTTTATAAAGGTATGTCCCATGCTGTCCCAAAAGTCATCCATTGTTCTTGGCCATTCGGATTTACCCGGGTGTCTTGCATTTCACCGGGAGGCCGTATATGCAGCCACTTCCCAGATCGCTAAGTGTGTCCCGAATTCACAGCTAGTTAGGGGCCGACACGAGGCTTGAAGGCAGACCTGTGGGACTCTCGAGGTCCCCTGCACCTTCCACCCCCCTCCTCCTCACAGTGACAGGCTTGAGCCGGACATGTGACCCGGGCAGGACACACCCTTTCCCGCCAGTCCCCCAAGTGCTTTGAGGACGCAGGCCTGAGGGATGACGGGGCGAAAGCAGACACCGTGCAGCCTCTGTGGGCCTGTGAGGCCGGGTCCCATCCGGGTCACGGAGCAGGAGTGGCGAGGACTGACATGGGGCCCGAGGCCAGAAAGGCCTTGGCCGCGTGTGTCTTCCTGCCAAGCCGGCATCCCCTGAGCGGGGCCTGAGGAAGCCTGGTGAGGAAACAAGGGGACGAGGGAAGTCCTTCCTTCGCGGCCAGGAACCCTCCAGGAGGTGAGGCCTCCAGGATGGGAGCTGGACAGGGTCGGGCCCCTTCTATTTCAGGGACAGCAGCACAGAAATAGGGTCCCTGTGGCACTGCCCCTGCCCCACAGCGCACCCCACCCCCGCGGCTCGGCTCTGGGGTGGGCCTCACAAACACCTCCAGGAAACGCCTGCTCACACGCACCTTGTGCTCAGGACACACGCACAAGGGCGCCTCGGAGGGCAGCGCGGGGCCAGGCCTTACGTGGTTTTGTTCTCTTTATTGTTGGTGAGGGCTCCAAACCACTAGGGTTTTCAAAGGAAATTAAAATATAAGAGACGGAGAGGCGCCCAAGGTCCCAGAGTACAGCAGCTCTGCCGGCCCCCAGACGATGGCCCCCCCCGAAAATGGGCCCCCCAGACGATGGGTCCCCAGACGATGGGACCCCTGACGATGGGACCCCCTGACGATAGGGCCCCCCAGGTGATGGGCTCTCCTGACGATAGGGCCCCCCAGACAATGGGGCCCCCAAACGATGGGCCCCCCCAGACGATGGGCCCCAGATGATGGGGCCCCCAGGCGATGGGTCCCCCCAGACAATAAAGACCCCCCCAGACGATGGTCCCCCTGGATGATGGGGACCCCAGACGATGGGTTCCCGCGATGATGGGCCCCCAGATGATGGGTCCCTCCTGTCGATAGGGCCCCCCAGACGATGGGGGCCTGACTCCAGTGAACATTCACGCCTCTGAGCCGGCACAGTAATTTCCAAAGTCCTTCAGCTTCAAATAGGTTTCGGATTTTGTGAGCTCTAGTCTGCAAATGTGATCTTTCCCTTGGAGAGTGCATTGTGAAGTGCCCCCCAAACAAGGTGAAGGGCGTGCTGTTGGGCGTCGGGGGTCCAGGACGGTGGTCGGTCAAGCTGGGGGAGGCGAGCGGAGCAGGGCAGCAGGACCGCAGGGAGGAGGCGGTGCTGGGGCGGCCGGGGCACCCCACTCAGGGCGCGTGAGGGCGCGGGGGCCAGACCCCACGCGGAGGGAGCCTGGCGGCTGTGCGGCAGGGCCGCCCCCTTCTCAGGCACCACCCTCTTCCCTGCCGGAGGCCAGGCTCTCATTGCCCCGTGCACCTCACCTCCCTTGGGGCCTTTCCCTGCTGCTGATGCGAGGAAATCTCTGGTCTCGGTCGTAAGAGGAGCCCCGGGGCTACATCGCTGCCGCTCCGTGCGGTTCCTCCCTCTCCGTTAACTTCCTGCTTACGCACACACCTTGTCAGGACCTTGGCTGCCCGTGTCCCGGCACCGTCTCCGTGCCCGGCCAGAAGCGCGTGCCCACCACTACCCGACTGTCCCTGCATGTCTCCCAGCTCACCGCCTGCAGAGTGTCCACTTCCAGTCAGGGGGTGAGCTCAGCCAGCGGCCAGCCAGCTGTGCCAGCGGAGGCTCCCCACGCGGCCCCTCCGCGGCTCCGAGAGGCTGTGCCAGCAGGAGGCGGCGTGCCCAGGAAGGGCCCCCGAGGTGCCGACGGAGCTGTCGCTGGACTGGACGGCACAGGAACCTGGCAGTGCCTGGACCCCGCCCTTGCAAACGCCCTCCCGCCGCCCTTGCCTGTCAAGGAGACTCTTCCGGGAGGGGGAGCAAATGTGAAGTCAGACACCACCGGGGCCCCGGAATCACCCACGCGGATCTAGGACCCCAGCCTTGGGGCTCTCAGCCAGGCCCAAACCCAGGACCGGCTCGGATCCAGGGCTCGGATGCGGGCGGGGGAGCGTGTGGCGCACGGCCTCCTAACCGCCGTACCCTGTCGAGGACAACACGAGACGGCAGCACAGGGCACAGCCACATGCCGCCCCCGTCCTGATCGGCGCTGGTCAGTTAACGTGCCGTGTGCCTGCAGGTGAAGGTTCCTTCCAGTTCTCAGGCTCTGGCTAAGGCTCCTGTCCCCTCCATCCCAGGCGGCCCTGGACCGACACAGGCCTCCCCTCTCGGGGACCTGGCTGGCAGAGCCTAGAGCGGAATGCGTATACCTCCGGTGGAGAGTTTCCTCCCAGGAGAAAGAGGGGGCTCGCCCTTCAGCAGCCCTGGGAGGGAAGGGCTGGGGGAGAAAGCAGAGAGGCCGGGAGGCACGTGAATGGGCTCCTTCCACGTGGAAGGAAACAGCAGCAGAGAGGGGTCGTTCTCCCCCACACGGTAGCAGAACTCACAGTGTAAAGGCTTAAACAACAAGAGAAAGCATCTTACACGGGAACTGCCTCAAGATCAGGGGATTCTGGGGGGGGGTGCTAGTCTCGCTTTTCCATCCTGCCCTTCCTTTCTGCCGGTTCCAGCCTGTTGGATTTGTCCTCAGCTACGACCCTCATGGTCACAAAGCGGCTGCAGAAACTCACATGTGGCATCGCTGCACAACATCCAAGGGCTGGCGGCCCCGTCTCCCCCTGCGTCTCTGATTAGGGGGAGGTTCTGTCCCACAGGCTCCCAGCTGCCCTGCACCCTCCGTCCTCACGTGGCCAGAGTTGCGTGTCACAGCTGTGAAAGCAAACTGTGGAACGAGCCTGACTGGGTTAGACTGGGGGTGGGGGGCGCTGGGGAGGGGTCAGGTCACCGGAAGAGCACGGCAGCCCCACACCTGAGCCAAGTCAGGGGTCTGTTACCAAATCACACAAGGGAGGAGGGCACGGGGTGGTCACGGAGCAGGGAAGGTAGGGGCAAACGGCGAGCTTATTCCCCCTTCACTCACGAGAGGGCTGCAAACCACATCTGGTAAATCGGATCCTCATCTCCACGGGGACCTCACGCCGCAGCCTACGACGCGATTAGGACCAGTAGTCAAACAGGGACGCGAGCTTCCCCGGCAGACACCACATCTGTAAGACCAAACGCTTCGGCTCCCCGGTTTTCCGCGCAGCTGGAGGGGTCGGAAAGGAGCGTTTCTCAGGCTTGAAGCCTCTGAGCGGGGCCGGGGGGGGGCACAGAAGCCTGCGCACAACCAGGGGAGGCGTGTGGGCGGCCTTCAGGGCCTCCCGACGGCAGCGCGGGCCCTGGGTCTGGGAAAGCCATGCTGTGGCTGATGCCGTGTCCGCGAGATGCCCTGGATGTGAGTCGGGAGGCGGCCGCAGGGCTGGGGCGTGCGACCAGGGGCGGGGCTTGCAGCACCCGGCCGCCCGTGAGGGCTGGGCTTGGAGACCCCGCTCTGCCTCCTCCCAGGAGGGAGCTGCCCTATCCTTCGAAGGCAGCCCTCGCCTGTGCCAACCCCCGTCCTGGTCTCCGCGACGCGCCGTCCAGCAGAGATGTGTCCCGTGTTCCTTTTCCATTTTCCCTCCTCCCCACCAGCCCAAGAGAAAACAGATGGTAGGAAGGGAGCCAAACGCCGCGTGATCTGCTTTTTCCCCCAAAACATTACAGCATCTTCTTCGCAGGGCGATGAGGGAGGAGGTCTTGTGCCATCGACTTCTCAGCCTCCTGACTTCGCCAGGAGTCTGGTCCCTGGGGAAACCTCTGGTCCGTTTCCCTGTGGCTGAGGGAGTCCAGCAGGGCTCTGAGCTTCATGCCGAGGGCGGCCGGTCCTCCAAATCCAGTTACCTGAGATCATCATGGCTCTGGGGGTGTCCCCGGGTGACTGTTCAAATAATCTGTTGCTGGAAAGCAGTCCCGTCGGCACACGGCACCGTCGATTGCCCGGGGGCCTCAATCCTGCAGCCCGGCCTCAGCCTTACTTTGTCAATGGCTATTATAAGAATTACGGTAACATAACCGTCCAAAATGGCCCGATGGCCATGACACAGGCGATGCTTGGGCTCTGAGTCATTCGACAGACTCGGTCGACGTCTGTTGTCAGTGACCCAGTGTTTTGGGAGAAAGGAATTGATTCCTTTGGGCCAAGCTGAGGAAGTGTTTGGGGAATTCCTACCCGCTCCACCCTCATGCATTCTGGGCTCCGGGGTCCCTTGGCTTTTGTTTGACTTGAGCTGTGGCAGCAGCAACCCCAGGGCCGGGCAGGATCCCTGGGCACCCCGTGTGACGCCCATGGGGGCCCTGAGGGCAGGGGTGGGCATCCCCACGGACACAAATAGCAACGGAGAAGCCTGTGTTCGCGGCTAGGGAAGTGGGGGCCCGCCGTCCCACCCGATTCACCTCGGCTCTGGTTTCTGCTTCGCTCTCACTGCAGACACACGTTTCTTGGTTCATGAACACGGGCCTGGCCACGCCCACGATTGGAGCCTTTTTGAGTCAAGGGTGCGTGTCTGTATACGCCTCGGCCCCCAAAACGTGTGCATCCCGGCTCCCCCTCAAGCCGGACACGCGGACGTGGAGAAGCTCACTGGGAGGGTCAGGTGCCGGGGACACGGTGCCCCAGGGCCCCGCAGAGGACAGATGGGGGGCCTCCCCGGGGAGGAGGCTGTGGGAAGGCCCGTTATTTTGTTGACTGGCTCTCAGTTCAGGTTTGTCTGCTGTTTCCCTGCAATTGGGTCAGTTTATGATGCTTTGGCAGGAACACCCCTGAGGTGATGCTGTGTCCTTAGGACCTCAGGTCAGGGGCTGATGATGTCATTTGTCCCCTCATGGTGGCAGTCACCGACCCCCCGGGGGTCAGGGGCGCCTCTCCTCTGTAAAGTCACTGTTTCTCTCTTTGCAAACGATAAGCCTGTAAGCGATCCCCTCCCCCGCCGGCTCAGACCCGTCCGTGGTTCCTGCGTGAGATAAGTCCCGCCAGGGTCATTCCAGCGGGTGGCTTAATTTTGTCTCCGTCCTTCCTTCTGAATTTGTGGGGGCTTTTCCTTCACCACTGATTCACCAAATCAACGTAGATTCGTGAACTCTTAGCCTGTTCCCTGGGTTGTAACCCGCTAATCCCAGCCTCTCTTCTGCTCCCGTTGGGGCCCCGCAGGGGACTTTGCGTGTCCCCAGCACTGCCCGAGCTTCCTCCCTCGGGTCCGTCGCGGCGGGGTGCCTCGGGCTCATCTTCAGCCTTCCCCTCTGCATCTTGGGATGAGCCCCGGTCCCCCGTGCACACTTGACCCCTTCTCCCAGGGCCTTTCCACCCACTTAACTAGTACTGACACCCCCCGATTCGTACGCGGGCACCTGCTCGGCTGTAAAACGTAAGGCGCTCTTCCCAGGAGCAGCCCCTGAGAGGACCCAGGGATAAGTCCAGACAGGCCTCTCGGACTCTCGCAGATAATCCGGTGCGCGGTTGATGGCCTCAGGAACACGCCAGGTACCCCAGGGCTCGTGTTCGCCTCGCCGCTCACCCGCCTGACACGTTGCCTCGGGCCCCTGCAGGTAAAGCCCAGCTGATGGACAGTCTTAATCTTGCAAGATCGTCGTCTGACTCAGGGAAGAGAGGATTAAAGCGACGCTGCTCAAAGATGAGACGGGTTCAGCCCTAATGCACTAGGTAAGAACACTTAAGCCCCAGGGAGTGCCCCCAAATCCCCGCGACATGCTTTCAGTGCTTCGCTTCGCATGGGGAAGGCTCGATGAACAAAAAGAGGTAGAAACCACACAAAGGTGACGTTTTGCCGGTGATCTAAGCCGCCTGCCACAGGCCCATATCGTGTCTTTGTGCAAATTAGGAGAAGATGCCCTCCCCCCCGCCCGCCCCGCTGCCCTGGTAAATATAACCCCAAGCCATGTGCAAGTCCTGTGAGTGCAGGGTGGGCTACCCGCTTGCCGCCTTGGCTAGGCACCTTGGGCAGTGAACAACCTGTACGACTGTACCCAGCAGCCCAAAACACAGAGCGTCCTGGGTGTTTTCTTTCGGCCACAAGTTCCACGGACGGTCCACAAAGAACAAAGAGGGCACCTGCGTGGTTAAAGGTTAGCGGACCGTTGTGTACGGGCGGCGGCTCCTCGAAACCTTTGCTCTCGTGAATTACTGACTCATGATTACTTTCATGAATTACAGGCTCAACTCTTGTTAAGGAAAAACTAGGTTAAGAAGCCCCCCGTCGGGACCTTTGCTTTGTTTGTACCTCTGAGGAGGTGACGGGCGCGGGGGGTAAATAACGGTCCAGCCAGAAGCCTCCCGCGGCCGGGAAAGTGGCACTTCTGGAGCCGCGTGACTGCCCGGTGGCCAGAGTGTTGATCAGCTGTGACAGGGAGTCAGGGTCACTCCGGTCCCTGCCGCGGCCGTCTGAGGACGTGGGGGGGCATCTCAGAGGGCAGACACAGGCCGTGAGGAGAGCATGGAGGGGGCGGGGCGAGCAAGCAGGGCCCGGAGTCCAGGCAAGGGGGAGGCCTTCTGTCCACGCGTGTCTCTCGTGGCGTTTTATCTCCGTTTCACAGAAGAGACTCAGGGAGTCTCAGTGAAGCTGCTGCCTCTTGTGAGCAAACAATTACTCACCCCTGCGATCGCGGGGCGAAGCTGTGTCCAAATTATACAGCCTACGTTCACCTCACTTAGCCTCTGCAAGAGTCCCACGTTCCTATAGGTAAGCAACACAGGCGTTAGGACTGGGTGCGGGTGCATTTAACCCAAAACCCACAGGAGTGGCGGTTGTAACATACAAAGGCTTCTTTTTCTCGTTAGTAAAACAAGCATAAGAATACCGAGTCCAGGCTCAATACAGTCGTCAGGGACTCAGATTCCTTTCATCTACCACCTTAGACCTCATGGTTGAAGATAGTTGCCGGAGCTCCAACCATCATGTCTGCATTCCAGGCAGCAGGGTGCAAAGGGAATGTACTGTTAGTCTGTTTATTTCTCAAGGAGCGTTTCCAGCTGTCCTACCCAGTAAGAGTCATACGTTTCCTTAGCCGACCGTAGCTGTGAGGGAGGCTAGCAAGTTACAGTCCCTTCGGTGAGCGCAGCACCTCCTGGGAAGAACACGGGGTTCTATTCCTAAGTACATTAATCAGGGGGCGTCTGGGCGGCTCAGTCGGTCGGTTGAGCATCTGACCGGCTCAGGTCATGATCTTGTGGATCACGGGTTCAAGTCCTGCGTCGGGCTCTGTGCTGACAGCTCGGAGCCTGGAGATGCTTCAGATTCTGTGTCTCCCTCTCTCTCTGCCCCTCCCTGCTCACGCTCTGTCTCTCTCTTAAAAATAAGTAAACATTAAAAAAATTTTTTTTTTAAATCAGGGTAGGCAAGGTGCTGAAATAAACAAACTCCAAATCTCAGAAACTTGATAAAATGAACGTTACTTTGTGCTCATGCACAGCATCGCACCACTGAGCGCTGGGGAGGGTGGGGAGGGGTGTGGTGGGTGTGCTCCACGGGCCCATCAGAGGCCCAGGCTTCATTTTGTGGCCCTGCCCTCTGGGCGCTTGGAGGCAGCAGGTGGGGAAGACCGTGGGGATGGGCATGGGGGTTGAGGGGCCAGGCTGGAGGGGCTCAAACCGCGCCCGCTCACGAGCCACCTGCCAGAACCCAGTCAGATGGGCACGCGTGGACCTTGGCCAGTGCCGGGGTCGCTGGGCACCCCCAGCGGGAGCACCGGGCCCGTCTGTGGGAAGCCACAGGCCCACGCGGGGCTGGGGTTCGAACCCCGGGACCCCAGAAGGAAGAGCCGGCTGGCTTCCCTCCTCGGCGGCAGAGGGGCTGAGCCCAGGGCTCCCACCACAGCCCCTCCACTGTCCCCTCCCCAGAAACACGGGGGGCAGGTCCAGCCTCCTGCCGAACTTCCTCTGAAGGATACAATTAGCGGGCTCCGCAGACGGGGGCCGAGAAGCGCGGCCTCCCCCCATGACCTGAATGGATCATTTGTGGCTCAAATGACAGACAAACGCAATAATTAGGCCTATTTAGTAAAGAGGGGGTGAAAGGTCGACCCGGGAGGCCGCCATCTCCTGTTACCAGCCCGGTGACCATGGCGGTGGTGTTTGCACAGCACAGCAGCGCCGGGCGGCCGGGAGTCGGCTTCCCGGAGGCCGCGCCGGGCTAAGCGGGGCAGGCAGGACCGCGCCCCTGACCGGCCCGGGGGCTGTGGTGTCACGGAGGGGTCGGGGGACGGACTCGGGTCATCGCCGGACAGGCCGCCCCTTATCACCTCCTCCTTCTCCCCACAAAGCCGATTTCATTTCGTTTTAACCCAAAGCAGATGATGCGCCGGCTTCTAGGCCCTTTCTGTGCTCCCTGCCCGCGAGGACGTTCTGAGGGTCCCTCGGGCTCCGGGGTGAAGGCAGGGCGGCGGGCGTGGGCCCGGGGTCACGGACACAGGGAATGAGGAGGTGCCGCCTCGCTCCCGCCCGCCCTCCCTCCCGCTCCTCCTCCTCTCCCGGCCTCGGGCGCTGCTCCCACGCGAAGGCAGTGGGGACTGGGCTCCTTCAGATGCGATAAAGCCAACGCTGCCCCCCGCCCCCCGCCGGCACCTGCAGGTAGGGCGCACCCGGGCGGGGCTGAGGGCTCAGGAGGGACCCAGCGACTGCCTCCCAGCACCCCGCAAGGTGCAGCAGCTCGCACAGTCCGTCAGAGGAGAGGACGCCGGGGCGCGAGCCTCCCCTCCTCCCGCGCTGCCCACGAGGCTCAGAAGGACAGGGCTGGACGGCGGGGCCAGGTGCCAGCTGCATCGATCCCCTCCGGGCCCTTCCTGCAGGGGGGACGGTGGGGCGCACAGACCCCTCGTCCCCTGTTGTGTTCATGCTCCCAGACCCTCTCCACGGACTAATCGTGAGCTGGGGGCGGGGGGGTGGGGCGAGCTCATGACTCCAGGGATGGCCCCGGGCGCCGGGACGTCACAGGGAAGCTGCCCAGCTCCCTGGGCTCAGTCTCCCCATCTGTGAAATGGGAGTGAAAGCTCTTGTCTCCGCATTGACATCAGAACTGAAGGGAGGTGGTGGCCCCAAGGCCCCCATTCGCGGGGGCTCCCTGTTTCCTTTTGCAAAGACTCCCCGGGGCCTCCAGGGGACAAGGGTCACTCGTTGTTGCTCTGGGGGACCCCTTGCAAAGCCCCCTTAGCATTCCCTCCTCATCCCTGCCTGGTTATTCTTGCTCGAAAAGGTGGATTCAGCTGGGGAGGGGCAGGGGTGAGGGTCGTCGTCCTTGAGGGGAGGGCTTCATCCCGCCTGACACGGGATGTTCTGGCCGCTTCGGCCTCACGAAGCCAGGAGGCCAGGGGCGCCGGGCCTGAGCCTGGCGGATTCCGCGTCGGAGCCCACGGAGTCTTTGCAGGTGCCTGGGGCGGGCACAGCGGGCTGGGGGCCGCTCTTAGACAAACAGGCTTCCTGGTTCTCACAACGGAAGGATTTTATTTTCGTGATTAGCGCTTTTAGAAAAGGCTCGGTCTCCTTCCTGCCGTCACGTCAGGGTTTGCTCTGCCGGGTGAAGAAGGGGGCAGGGGGCAGAAGCCAGCAGGCCCGGGGGACCCTGCCAGGGGAGGGGGTGACAGGCAGGAGTCCCGCCTGGACTTCGGGGGGCCCCGGGCACGGCCGCGGAGATGGGGGGCACGTGCGATGCCTGTCTGCCCACAGGCAGCCCCCCGGAAGGCCAGGCAACCCCCCAGGGCCCGAGACCAGGATGAGTGGGGGTGGGGAGCAGCTGAGCACCCGCCGGGGTGGCCTGGCTGCCCGCGTGCGAAGCAGAGCCGGTCGGGAAGGAGGCGGCTTGTTTGTTTGTGGAGGAGGAGGTCCCGTGCGCCCTCGAAAGCCGCCTGGACCCCAGCGGGCGAGCAGGCTCCCCCGGGAGGGATTAGTTTTCTTTTATTGTGCCAATTAGAGCCCGAGTGTCGAAGCCACCGAGACACATGGCCCTCGGGAGTGAAAACGCTGCCGAGGAACTGACTCAGGGGAGAAACACCTCGTTGTCCAAAGACACGGCGAAATTCGACCGGAGAGACTCCGAGACCCCCCTCCAGTCATCGAGGGTCTGGCCCCCGCGGAACGTGAGGGTCGCCAGGACACGAGCTTCCGTCCCGCAGAGACGCGAGCTGCTTCCGATGCTGGCTCCCGGTTAGCGTCCTGCTCCGGCCACTCAGCATGTTTTTTTTTAACATTTATGTATTTTTGAGAGCGCGAGAGAGAGACAGAGCATGAGTGGGGGAGGGGCAGAGAGAGAGGGAGACACAGAATCCGAAGCAGCTCCAGGCTCCGAGCTGTCAGCACAGAGCCCGACGCGGGGCTCGAACTCACAAACTGAGATCATGACCTGAGCTGAAGGCAAATGCTTAACTGACTGAGCCACCCAGGCGCCCCGGTTTGGGTGTTTTGCACCCAGCCAAGGCATAATAATCTTAGAGACCCCAAAAAAGCCTTATGAATGTCTGGTAGAAGCACCCAGTAAATGCTGACTTGATGAGAAAAAAGTTTGTGGGCATTTATCTTTCTGGAGATAAAATTTAAGGTCAAAGTGAATTTAGTTTTTCTCACAAAAGTTTGGTAAGATTCCCTTTTGAAAAATGTTTACCTTGAAATATTTAAGAATAGTACAGTAGGCGCCCTGAGTCACCTTGCATCCTTGTGTAAAACCAGGTGCTCGAGTGACTTCTGGGCGCAGCCGGGGACCCTCCAATGCGGGCTCTTCTGGAGCAGGAATGGGCCACAGGGTGTGGAGAGGAAGACTCCATCGGCCACCAGAGCCACCGACGTCGGGCGGGATGTAGGCACCTCACCTGGGCTTGTCCCCGGCTCACAGGGCCAGTCACGCTGCCGCTCAGGGGGGCAGCGGGGAGGGGTCTGTCAGCATTTCCTCATGTGCCCACCACGCCCTTCACAGACGAGGAAACTGAGGCACAGTGAGGCTAGGTCATGTGCCGAGGGCCACAGAGTGAGCTGGGAAGCCCGCACCAAACCGCATCCTAACCTTCTGGGAGCACGTAGCTGTCGCCTTGCACACATCTGTCGAGAAGCAGCCGGTGCTGGGAGCCTCTGGGGACTCAGGGGTGCGTGCCGGGGGCGTGTGTACCGAGTGCAGCCACACCGCAGAAAGTCACGGTGCAGGGGGGAGGCTGGGTGCTCGAGCCGGTCTTTAAAGAAAAGGACCATTTCGCCCCCAGTATTGTGGGACCTGCATTTTGCTTCACATAGGAAATCAACCTTTTCAGCGTGGGGTCAAAAATATTAGAAATATTAACACTTGGGGCACTTGAGGGGCTCAGTTGGTTAAACGTCTGACTCTGGTCACGATCTCACAGTTCGAGGGTTCGAGCCCCACGTCGGGCTCTGTGCTGACAGCTCAGAGCCTGGAGCTGCTTCAGATTCTGTGTCTCCCTCTCTCTCTGCCCCTCCCCTGCTCGTGCTCTGTCTCTCTCAGAGATAAAATGAAGGCTTTAGAAACAGGTTTAAAAACACATTAACACTACCCAGGCTGGCTTCCTCCCACGCCCCCTGAGTGTTGTGTTCTTATCCAAGTCTTTGGAGATGTGCAAAACACTTGGATATTTTTGTCCCCATTTTAAAGATGAGAAAATCAAGAGGGTAAGAGGCATGGGTTGGAGATCCACGCCTCTTGGAGCATCTTCCTCTCGGCTGGAATCTGCTTCCCAAAGAGCCTTGCGTTTCCTACACAAAGTCGCTGAAACCCAGTAAAACACAGAGGTGGGTACCTCACTCCTGACCTCCTGCAAATCAGATTTAGTAAAAGTCCAACCTCCGCTCTCATAGCGGGTGAAAAGATAACTCTCTTTTCCCTGAGATTCTGGTTTCGGCGCCTAATTAGGTTTGTTCCACGATTATCGCATTTTCAAAGTAAAGCGTGATTTTATAACGAACACGGACACCTCCGGGCGGAGAAGCCAGGGAGCCGCAGCCGGTGCAGGGGGGGGTCCGACCCAGCAGGTGTGAGGGCGCGTGCTGCTGTCACACGCACCCTGTGCTGAAGCGGCCGGTCCTCCCTCCATCCGTCACTGTCTTTGAGAGGAACATTAGAAGCGGGTGGGTTCGCGGGGCCACCACCCCCGTCCTCTCCCGGGGTCCCGCTTTCTGGTGTCCCCCGAGGTGCGCGGATGGCGTCCCCGGAGACCTGAGCGCGGGTTGTCGCCAGCGGAAACTCCCAGGCCGGCTGCCTTGTATGGCTGAGGTTCGCCCGGATCTCGGCCCGGAGGGGATGGCGTCTCCAGGACGGGATTTCTGGGGGCCGGCGTTTCCCGAGACCCAGGGGACTCTTCCCCACCGCCGACGTGCACACCCCGAACTCAGTTCTCCTTGTAAACATGGAGAAAATCTCCACCCCAGGGCTATGACCATAGCTGAGGGTGCGGAGGGAGCGAGCAGCCGGTCAGTCGGCCGGCGCGGGTGGCTCCAGAGCGCCCCAAACATGGGCCGTCACCATTAAAAAAAAATACTACAGCCACCAAGTCCCTACCCCTCCCCCATCCCTACATCCAGAATAGAGTCTTACACCCAGAAGTTTAAAACCTTCAGGAAAGGAGAAGAAAGAGCACTTTAAAATAAAGAGCTTTTCAGGGGCGCCTGGGGGGCTCAGTTGGTTAAGCATCTGACTTCGGCTCAGGTCATGATCTCACAGTTCGTGGGTTCAAGCCCCGCGTCGGGCTCTGTGCTGACAGCTTGGAGCCTGGAGCCTGCTTCAGATTCTGTGCCTCCCTCTCTCTCTGCCCCTCCCTTGCTTGCCCTCTGTCTCTCAAAAAATGAACGTTAAAATTTTTAAAATAAAATAAAGAGGTTTTCAGATAAAGTACATTAAATATATCCGTGTAACTTCCTGCAGATCAGTTTCGCGATTAGCCCGCGCACATGCATTATCGACCGCAGTGGCATCGAGTGGCTGACATTTTGTTTACTTGGCCAGCATTCCTTGAGCCCCTCCCGCGTGCTGGACACTGTACTCGGGGTCTGGGGATGGAGTGGAGAGTAAGACAAAGCCCTGCCCCAGGGGACTGGGCAGTGGTGGGGGTGCGAGAAGGCCACAAACAAATAAATACCCGTCGTGCCAGATGGTGGAATGTGTTTTGGAGAAAAGAGAGAAGAAAAGAGAGGTTGGTGGGGGGCACTCTCAAGTTGTCATGAGATTGCCGTCTGCACGCGTTGAGCTGGCTGTTAGGGCGTGCACCCATTTTACAGGTGAGGGGACCGAGGGTCAGCAGTCAGCGGAATCACTATCCTGAGGTCATCTAGACAGCGTCCCGATTCAGATTTAAATCCAGATTTGCCAGATGCCGGTGTCCAAGCTCTGGACCATCTGCTTCCTACTTAGTACCACACGTTTCTCCCTAACAATTCAACTGGCCTTTAGCCAGCTCCCCTGCCCCCGCCAGAAGCCCCTCAGAAATTATTGCTCCTTTTATTGATGAGGAGACGGAGGCCCAGAAAGTCATTAGCCAATCCCCCCACCCCCATCCGGGGTCCCATCCCACCCGGGCTTCTGGCACATCTGAGAGCGAGGGACCCCCCTCCCTGGCCAGAGCTTTACAAAGGGGCACAGTGACCTCTGACACCATTGGGCCTGCGGAGCCCCCAGCCCGAACCGGCCAGAAAGCTGAGAGCACGCAGATCTCAGGGAAGATTGAGGCGTTTATCACAGGAAACCACCGTAATTGCTGTTCACTTAAGCCCCCGCTACCCTGCGTGACCGCAGCTGGAGATCTTGATTTGTGCCTCGAGACGGGGGGACAGGGAAGGGGGACCCGGTCTGCCAAGGCTCTGAAGGAGACGGGCGGCCCCTCGGGATCTCTTCGACTCTGTTTGTTTGTTTTCATTAAGGAAAAACCCCAGCATCAAAGCGGGGGGCCTGCCGATGGACTCACTGCAGTTCGCTTCCGGTGGGCCGTGCAGGGGTGAGGAGCCTGAAGCTTGGCTGGGGACGGCTCGCCCCTGCCTAACCCAGCCTCTGCGTCGAGAAATTTCCCCGACTGTAGCTTTCTTCCTTTCGTGAACAGTCAACCACCTCCTCCCCGCCCCCCTTCTTTAATTAGGAAGAAGATGCTTTCACAAATGCAGCCCGTGCAGATTACAAATAAAAAGCAAGGTGTGTCCCCCTCACTCCGCACTGTTGGCGGACTGGAAATACTCTGAATTTTCCTGTAGTTGTTCAAAGCCTTTTATTTTGCGTTTTCTTTACAAAAAGAGAATTCTTGTATCCCTATTGTTCTTCAACTTGCCTTTCCACTTACTAATGTACCAGGGACAGTTCTCATGGTTGGGATGAAAAAGTCATTTTTTATTTTTCCAACCAGGGTATTGGATTAATTCAGTGAACCAACCAGTCAATGCAGTTTCTTAAAGTGAGTCTTTTTCCTTGTGCAATGAAACTCACATATTCCACCTTTTCCTTGGGCTGCCAGGAAGCTCAGTAGAAATTCCATGAGTAGCCGAAGTCATGAATTGCCTCCTCTCTTCCCTCCCAGCCTGAAGTAGGTAATGCTACCCCCCACCTCCCATACTGTGCCACCAAGTTGTTTTGTGCAAGTGTTTACTGTCTCCTCCACATTATAAGCGTCTTGCGAGCAGGAGACGCGTGCTTCTCGTCCTGGCTTTCTCCCTCCACCCGCTGCCCGGCACGCGCACTGTGGATCGTGTTTGATGAGGAACTAATGCGTGCGCCTGTGATGCCTAGTGTCATCTGTTCACCTTTTCACTGGCTTTGTTCTGTTAGAGGTTTTCAGTTATCTTGGTTTCTGTTAGGCTTTGTTTTAAAACGTGGGCTCAGGGGCGCCTGGGGGGCTCAGTCGGTTGAGCGTCCGACTGCGGCTCAGGTCATGATCTCACGGTTCGTAGGTTCGAGCCCCACGTCGGGCTCTGTGCTGACAGCTCAGAGCCTGGAGCTGCTTCCATTCTGTGTCTCTCTTTCTCTCTCTGACCCTCCCCTGCTCATGCTGTCTCTCTCTCTCAGAAATAAATAAAACATTAAAAAAAAAATAAAATAAAAAAATAAAACGTGGGCTCAATTATTTGGGAACCAGGTGGGATATAAAACGTATTTATGCTGAAAAGTAAAGAAAGATCCGTGAAAGCAATGGGATGAACTGCTAATCTGTGTGTCACTGCTCATCCGTGACCCAAGCCCGGTGAGTTGGGTCCTCTCCACTGCGCGCCGCAGCCTGCCCTGCCCTCCCCTCCCCTGCCCTCCCCGCGTCCTGGTGGCTGTTACAGAGGAGATCAAGGACCAGGACCTGCCGACCGGACACCACCCCCCGCGACTTTGTCGCTGGGCCATGGGGGTGCTGGTGGCGGGCGGGCCTCTCCGGGAGCAGCGAAGGGCGTCTGCAGCCCCTGCAGAGCAGCGTGGCAAGGCTGTGTAGACCTGCGCCGCCTTGCCCGCCCCTCCCCACCCCTGCAAGCCCTGGTCTCTGACGCTGGTCCAGACTTGGTGGCCGCCACACGGGGACTCAGGCTTGGCTGGTGGGTGCCCGCGGCGGAATGACCTAGCACGTGCCTTAGCCCTGCTTCCCCCTCCCCCTCCCTCCGCCTCCCTCCTCCCTCTTTCTCCCTCCCCCTCCCTCCCCCTTCCTCCCTCCCCCTTCCTCCCTCCCCCTTCCTCCCTCCCCCTTCCTCCCTCCCCTCCTCCCCCTCCCCCTCCTCCTCCCCCTCCTCCCTCCCCTTCCTTCCTCCCCCCTCCTCCCTCCCCCTCCCTCCCTCCCCCTTCCTTCCTCCCCCTCCCTCCCTCCCTCCCTCCCCCTTCCTCCCTGCTCCTCCCTCCTCCCTCCCCTCCCCTTCCACCCTCCCCTTTCTTCCTCCCCCTCCTCACCTTCCTCCCTCCCCCTCCCTCCCTCCCTCCCCCTCCTCCCTCCTCCTTCCCCTTCTTCCCTCCTCCCTCCCCCTCCTCCCTCCCCCTTCCTCCCTCCTCCTCCTCCCCACCTTCATTCACCTGCTCCTCCTTCACTGCTGCATCTGTCCAGGCATCAGGACCAGCCCTCCTGAAGCCCCAGCGGCAGACCCGGGGCCAGAACTCCAGCCGCACAGCTCTGGGCTCAGAGCAGGTGATGCATAAACACGTGCTGGTTGTTGAGCGAATTAACGCCTCCCGTGTGGGCTCTCAGTCATCACCGTGCGTCACCCGGGTGCCGCGTGCGCGTATGGGGACGACCTGGTCAGCGAGTGAGGGGAGGGGCCGGGATCCGTGCCGACAGCGGCCGCGCGGGGACCTGGGGCCTGGGCAGCGTGACCTGAAGATGCTGTGAGCCGCCGTATCAGCCAATGTTTAATTGTCCTCAAGGGGAGCAAACAAAGGCACGGCCTGTGAAGGGCTTCCTCAGGTTTTAATTACAGACTGGAAGCACTTCCGTCCAGGAATTCGAAGGAGCAGAGACCGTCAGCCGCTCAGACAGTTTGCACTGAGTAAAGCCTCCCCCAAGGAGGCGGCAGCCCGGCTCCGGGAACGTGTGCCTCGCATCCAGCCCCGCAGGCGCCCGGGACCCCGCTGGGCGTTCGGAATTGGAGGGCGCAGCCAGCGAGGTTCTGTCCCGGCCCCGCAGGGAGCGCGTGGGGGCCTCGCCTTGGCGTCAGACCCCCAGCGCTCCTGGCGAGGGCTTGCGTCCCGTGAAGCCTGTGAGTGCAGCGTCCTGGGGACAAGGGACAAGCCCGCGTAGCTGAGTGTCAGGCAGGGAAGACGCCCCCCTGGCCGGAGCCGGAGAGAGTTGTGTTGATGAACGCACGCAGGGCGGTTTTTCCTTCATGTCCCCCCACCCCCCCGTGAGCAAGCGGCTGTGCGCCTTGGGCCTGGAGGGGGTTGACCAGAGCCAAGGTCAGGGCTGCCTACGCTTCCCTCGTTTGCAGGCCAGACCTCATGCATTCATGCAGGCGTCTGCAGGGTCCGAGAGAGTGTGGACCCTGGAGGTCCGGAGAGTGTGACGGGGACACAGAGGTCCCTGGGCCTGGGGACCGATGTGCTGCACCAGAGAGGGCAGCACAGGCTGGCAGGGACGAGGGGGAGGGGTGGGGGCGGACGGAGGAGAGGAGGGAACGTGAGAGAGGAGGGAGGAGACGAGAGACCCAACAGAAACAGAGAGGAAGAAGTACACACCGTGCAGACAGACAGACAGAGACAAACCCGTGGGCACAGCCAGCCAGAGAGAAGCAGAACAAAGGAGAAGGAGAAGAAGATGGAGAGAGATCTCTGGGCAGAGAAACAGAGACACAGAGAGAAACAGGGTCCCGTAGAGAGAGACAAACACAGGAGACTGAGAGACCCATCCTCTGGTCTCCGTCCCCAGAGCACGGTCACCCCCCCTCCCCACGGCATCTGCACTCCCTCCATAGGCTGCTCCCCGCCTTCGTCCGGATAGAAAACCCGGTGTGTCCTGCCGAGGTACGGAACCTCCCGCATCTGCGCACCTTCTGGGCAAACGTCCACTCGGCCGCGGCCGGGGACTTCTCAGCTCGCTCAGCTGGCCCCTTACAAGCGAGGCGTGCCCTTGACTTCACCCACACGGCTTTCGGGGGTCAGGGCCCCAGCTCCCCTCCCGGGCCGTGGACGAGGAGAGAACCCAGTGCCTCATGGGTGTTGAGTGGGACCCGGTTACCCTGGGACCCCGCGTCAGGGGGGCACAGCCCCGGACACGGTCCCAGCGTGTCTGGGGGGCTACCTGTGTATTAGGACTCTTTGGGGTCTTTCCTGGGCGGGGACAGACACAAGGCACCCCTTCCATGGGGCCATTCTTTGCAGACACGTAAGAGCGGAGCTGGGGGTGGGGGTATGTGGTCTTCGTGTGTTGAATGTGAAGCCAGCCTCTGGGAAGACCGAGGACACAGACCCGGGCCGCCCCCCGACAATGCCACCTCCCCCAGGAGCACCCCGGGGTTCCTTGGAGCCGACAGGGTGGGGTGGGGCATCCAGCATGGGAGGGTTGGGGTGCTTGGGAGAAGAAGAGGAGAGGAGGGAGAGGAAGGAAAGGAGGGGCGGGGCAGAGAGGGTGGGAGATGGGGGAGGGGAGGAGATGAGGGCAGTGGGAGGGGCACAGCTGGGCCAGCAGCTGCAAACACCCCTGCTCTTTCGCTGGAACCTCCCAGAAGCTCACGGCGAGGTGGGATCCGAACAACACAAACCCTTCGCTAAACGTGGGAAATGAAGGGCGGGGACCCGATGCGACGTCCATCCCTGGCGGCTCTGAGGTTCTGGAATTCCGTGAAGCCGTTGCGCGCGGGTCCCGTTCGGGACCGGCCACACCGATGGTATCGCGCCCCGTGTGCGCACCGCGTTTGCAGTCAATGAATATTATTTCATTACAAGAACAAATCATTATTATTGCCGAGTGGAGGGCAAATGAGGCCAAGGATTATTAAAACCATACTTCCGACGGCTATCAGCTCCTGTACGAAGACATTGATCCCTCCTCCCGGGGCAGCTGAGCCTGGAAAAATCCGCTTTTAATTACCAATCGGCATTGACTTAATGTACCATAGCTGTCTTATCACATTTAAAGTACATGTCTACTTAAGATATTTAATTTAAAGTGATATCCTTAATTTCCTCATGGTTTTCAAAGTTTATGTTAACTGTAGCCTGCTCGTTGGCAAACATGCTCCCCCTCTTTGATTGCAAGTCAGATCCCACACTTCGGTCTCCAGTTACTTCGGGGTCGAGGCCCAGGCCCGATGCTCCTCCCGGCCCGTCCAGGGCTCTGCGTTTCTCCGGCCCGAGGTGCTTTTGACCAGGCTTCTGAGCGCGTGCCGACGGCGCGGCTGGGGGCCGGGCAGGGATGCGCTCGAAGCGCGACAGCTCGTGGCGGCCACCCGACAGCCCAGCGGGCAGGGGCCGCTCTGTGCCCGTTTGCGGAGGAGGCCAGGGGGCCCTGGTCACGCAGCTGCTGGGAACAGAACCGGGAACCCACCCGACCTCTGTCCGCCTCTGAAATGTGATGCCCGGCTGGACGGACCGCGCACCAGGAACCCAGCTGGGGGTGCCTGCCGGCGGCCACTTGGGCGCATGGGACAGTGCCATGCGCAGCCAAAGCATCACGCCAGGTGTCCCTCACTCGGAGCCTCAGAGCCGGCGTCTTCTGTCTCCACGTTGCGGATGAGCCTTCCGCGGCCAGGATGTGTGAGTGGCCCAAAGTCAGTGCGCGAGGAGGGAGGGTCCGCGTGGGAATCTCCGACTTCCCTGGGCGCCCCCTCCCCAGGTCACAACGCAGGCCCGTTGTGTGTCTGCCCACAGGCACTGCCGTTAGGCCTGGCCTGGAGGGCAGGGGTGGGCTGGGGTGCCCGCCGTGCTTGGGCAGGGCCAGCTGGGCCCCGCAGAGCGTGACCGCAGGTGGGAGGGCCCCGGCCACACACGGCGCTGCCGCCCAATGCGGGGGAGGGGGGGGCAGTGCCTTCGGTCTGTTCCGGAAGCAGCCCTGAGAAACCGTCCACACAGCCTGTGTCTCTACCTCCTGCTTGATTTGAATAGACTCCTTCCCCAAAGGCGGCATCAGTCTTACGAATCTGTCACACGTTGTCCTTTTCCGTCTCCGCTTCCTCGTCGCCATGCGTTTCAGGCACGGAGCCGCCCCTTTCGAATTCTATAAGCTTCCATTAAGAGATTAAGCTGTTTTTCCTTTTTCAATTTGGGAGGAGAAAACAAATGGATATTTCCCCCTTAGAGGGGAATGACGGGCCCCTGGGGGGCTCAGTGGGTTAAGCATCTGACTCTGGGTTTCAGCTCAGGTCAGGATCTCGCGGTTTCATGAGTTCGAGCCCTGCGTCGGGCTCTGTGCTGACAGCGTGGAGCCTGCTTGGGATTCCCTCCCTCTCTCTGCCTCTTCCCCACTTGCACTGTCTCTGTCTCACAAATAAATAAATACACTTAAAAAAAATAGAAGGGAATGAGATTTTGGGCTGGCAGCAGAGACTATGCACGCAGACCCTGGGGCTGGACCGCCCGGCTTGAGCCCGGGTATCCTGGGTCCCCGCATCTCTGGAGCCGGGCTGGCAGCACCCCACCACGGGAGGGCTGCGGGGGCGCTCTGGGTGAGTGCGCGCACTGAGCGACGGTCATGTGCGTGTGCGGCACGCCGTTACTATTCACGAATGCCTCGTCTGCTTCGCACCACGGATTTCACCAGCCACGAGGTCAAAACCCGGAGCGCTCACACACTGCTGGTGAGGTCAGAAAACTGCTGTGTGAGGAGGCTCCCTCCAGGTCACTTCGAGCCCCCAGATCTGTTAGCTGCCGCGGAGATGCGGATCTCTGTGCAGAGATGCACAATGGATTCCATTTATAACATGAAATCAGAGCCCAGATTAGTCCCGAACTCTTAGCAATGAGCACTGGTCATGCTTAGTTCACCCCTTCTCCCCCACGCCTGTAGCCACGAAGCATTCCTGTCCCGCCTCGTTCTCAGGGATTTCCAACCAGGCCAACAGCACGCTTCATCCTGAGCGATGTACTGAGTGTGCCCGCGGGCTGAGCGGGCTCCACGCCTTCCCGGGTCACGGCAGCTCCGAGGCAGCGCCGCCTCTTGACGGTGAAGGTCCTGAAGCCTTCGGGACTTGGGTGAACTTCCCAAGGGCACACGCCCGCTGGCCGCCCACAGGACCTGAGCACTCAAGCGCCGCGTTGCACTAGGAAGAGATAAACCCTAACCAGAGACCTCGAGCATCTGAGAACACACGTCACACGGATGCTTCGTGGAGACAAGGACTGAGTCAGTCCCGATTCCGTCAACCGGCTCGCCACACACAAACCACGCAGAATAAACACACTAAACACACGGGACTATTTTAGCTCCCCAGTGACTAAGGCGATGCTCATTTTGTAACTCTTTAAAGAGCGCTAAGTATACATTTGTTGCCGATTTACACCACTCGTAAGATTGTCTCAAAGTTTCACTTTTTTTTTTTTTTTTTGCAAGTCCTTCCTTTGGGATACATGCGGTGTCTTCAGTTTCAGACAGAAGTTCCTAGGTTTTCAGCGTTTGCAAATCGTTTTCCCTGTTAAATGTCCACAGTGAGCGCTAAAAAACCAACCAACCAAACAAAAGCATTTGATGATCTTCCCAGAATTGTGGACTGAAGGGGTCTGAGATAATTTTGGATCTGGGTCAGAGGGGATCCTTATTAATGAAAGCCGAGGGCCTGGGAATTCCCGAGGGGCTCAGCGAAGGCTCAGGGCTCAGGGCCCCCCGAAATTTCGGGTGGGGCCTGGGAATACCCACTCCCAGACAGACACAGGCTCACGCTGCCCTTCATCCTTCTCAGCCCCGCTCATGACTCACCCGCCCTCCGGGGAGGGACGAGGCTCAGCACACCCCGCGGCGCGCCCACCCCAGTGTCACGAGGGGCGGCCACTCCCCTTCCTCTGGTCACCTAGCAGGTCGGTATTTGGAATCCACCAGGAAGTAGGTACTTGGGGTAACAAAAAATGTGTAATATTTTTGACCTAATTTCAGGAAATCGCAAATAACCATGCCAGAGCAGCTATTCTATTTTTTTCCACTGGGAAAGGAAGTTTGCACACTTTAACACATTTTTTTAAATCGTAGAGGAATAGTAAAATAAATTATGGGACATCCATAAGTTGGCCTATGGGACAGCCATTAAAATGATGTTTATACGGGTCCTTTAATGATGTAGGAACGTTCCTATGAGATGCTGACCGGGGAGAGTAATGATACAAACGTCCTGACACCAGCTTTGTGTAAGGCTGTGTCGTGTAAGACATACACACGTGTAAGTATTTGCACTGCACACACTGTGAGGCGCTTGCACACGTGTGCACACACATTTGCGTGCACACACACACCAGACAGACAGAAGGCAACTGCTGCCATGCTGACTGTGGGCGTTTCTGAGCAGTGGGGTTTCACTTTAATTTTCCTTTTTTTAAACTCTCTTAGATTTCTTCCAAGTAAGGAAGAGTGTGTTTATAACAGAAACCGAAGGATTATAATAAAGCACCGTCTCTCTCGAACAGGGGCTGTTGAATCAGGGCACAAAGAGAAAATTAGCAGCAATCGTGTTGTAAGCAGGAAGGTTTCGAAACGATCTTTAAAAACATAAATCCAAGGCTTCGCGTTTAACTCAAACTTTCGAAAACGAGCAGATCCCATTACATGCGCTTATTTCCTTCGCATCTAAGCAGCCGCGTGCTGGAGTCAGACTCCAGTCTCCCACCCGCTGCAGGGGCCGTGGCCGGCGTCGTTTCGGCGAGCTCCGAGAAGGCTCCGTGGCCTCTCGGGTTTTCCGTTTTGCCCTGTGTGTACCTTGGAATAAAATTCCAGGCGTCAGGATTCGAACCTGGCTTGTGGTGTGGGCCTCAAAGAGCAAGGAATGTCCCTTCCAGGCTCAGTACTTCTTGTTTCGTCTAAGACGTGAGAGAGCGTGGAGCTGGCCCTGGCCCGGGGTTTCCAGAATGTACGAAGTGCGGATCACGACACACCCGCCTCGCCGAGGCTGTTCCAGGCCGGAGACCAGCCCCGGGTGCCCAGCAGGAAGGGACCGACCCTGCCCTCCCGGGAACGTGCTCCGCACCCCAACCCCAGGGCAGCCCCTGCCAGCCCCCCGCTTTTTCCAAACTGGTGGGTCTGGACGCAGGCCCCGGGGTCAGCGCCAAGGCGGGGGCGCCGCTTCACAGAGCTCACGCAAGGGCCTCTGCCCGAGGACGGAGTAAACAGACTCTCCTTAAAGGTCACTTCTTCAGGCTCCGGCTCCGGCGGCCAGAGGAAGCTGCAGTCATTTTTCAGGGCTGTAAATGCCAGAAGAAAAACTCAGCAAGTCACAGCTCCCCTCCGTGCCCCTCGTCCGCCGAGCGCCGTCTCACAAGGCATTTCCTTGCCAAATAGAGATGCTTTTTTTAAGCCTGAACCCGGAATAGACCTCGAGTAACCTTTACTCAAGGGTCTGGGGATGCAAGCTTTTAAATTTAGTCTGCAAGCCACGGGGGGCCCTAGCCAGCAGGCCCCCCGCCCCCGCGGGCACTCTCTGCACTGTCCTGGTGCTCTGTGAACGCGGGGCTGGAGGACCGACAGGTCTGGACCTGGGGCAGAATCCTTGCACGGAAAGGGGTCACGGTGTGCGCCTCTGTCGTGTTTTATTTGTATTGTTTCATTAAGTTCTGTTTGGTTTGGTTTGCAACGAAATGAAAGATTTTATTTCTACGACCCAGTCTTCCTGAGATCAGATGTAGCCCCCACCCCCCGACCCCTGTTGCCTGTTCATCCTGGGGACAGAGGCGTTCCTTGAACAAACAGGGGGTGGGGGGGGTGAGATGAAATTTAAGGATGAATTTCAGTGGAGCTGAGACGGACTCTAAATGTGTCTTCCCCACGGTGCACATCCCACAAGTCCATCTCATGGGTGAACATGTCCCCTTGAAAAAAAATGTGTACGCTCTTTCTTGGTAGGGCTTAACCCTTTAAGGTATTGGACTACTTCATACCAGAGTGTGACTGACTGATGCCAGAGCCTGGTTTTCAGAGATCTGCGGGCCAGACAGAGAATGAAGTTCTGAAGAATAGCAAGAGGCCTAGGTGGGTGGCTGGGAAACAGGTGGGTGAGGTTGGGGAGTCAGGGCCGGAGAGGAGGCATGCGTCATCGTAACATGTGTGCCTCTGTTTCGCACAAGTGCATTTCTGCAGGAAGAAAATCTAATCTCTAAAAGCAGCTCCAGGTGGGGGGAAAAATGCCAGGGACTAACCTGGGTTTAATATCAATTAAATTGTGCTGTAGACAGTTCTGCCTCATGGTCCGGTGACATCTTGAGTCAGTGGGGACGTCTCGAAGGCTGGGCCGGGCCTCCGGCCCCCTGGGGAGCCCAGCAAGGCTGCCGTCACAACGCCCAAGGCCCACACTTCACCAGGTGTGTGACGCTGGCTCTCATTTCCTAGGGCGGCTAGAGAAAACGTCTGTAGGAGACATCTTTAAGGAATCTGTAGTCTGAGAAAGTATTTTCTTTGCAAAGTCAGGTCTCTAACCAGCGTAACAGGTCCTTTGTGAGTTTCCATGTGTTTGCGAAACAACTCAGCTACTCTCTCTGCCCCTTTATGCCGTGTGACCCTCGGCAAGTTACTTAACGTCTTGTGTGTCCGTGAGCTTGACCGGAACAAAGATGGACCTCATCACAGAAGGGATGAGCACAGATCTCGGGCAGAGCTGGGAACTCTCGGACCCTCGGGCAGTGAGCCTCCCCCCGCCCCACCCCCACAGGATGGCTCAAACACCGGAGGCAGGACCATTTCTTGAGGGAAACAGATGAGCCGATGCGAGTATCCGATGGATGCATGGAGGGTGCGGTGGGGCTGGACCCGTGTTAGGAAGACCATCTTTGCACCCCGAACACCAAGGATATAAATAGACGCCCCTGAGCCCACAGGTGCGTAAGCAGCTGTGTGCAAAGTACTCTTTTTTTCCTGCAGACTGAGGGTCAGGTGATACCCCGTTTGAGGCCGGAATGGGACCCACGTTCCACTTGTTGGTGGCTGGAAACTTGGTCCTTCCTTGCCAGCGGCCGGGTGGTGGCTGAGACCCGTGTGTGTTCTAAGAGCAGATGCCTCCTGTTAACCTGGGGGCTCATCCCAGGGAACCCCAAGGCAGATGCGCACGGATGCTCCTTGCAGTATAGTTTATATACTATAAAAGCTCTCACCGTGGAGAGAAAAACAAAAGCAGGTCAGCAGCCATATGCCGGATCCGTCTCCATTTTAGCAGAGGGCGCACGGATCTCTGGGGGTACCGTTTGCATAGACAGGCATTGAATGAAACTCGACCAAAGCATTATTTATCGGTGAGGAGGTTCAGGATGATTATACCTTTCTTCTTTCTACTTTGATGATTTTTTGGGGGGAAATTTTTAATCTGAAATTTTATTCGTTTTAAAAGAGTCTGTAAGCCCTAGTTTTGCGAATAAGGGTGCAGAGCATAGCTGAGCCGTGCGGACGGCGTGTGCTGTCCCAGAGGGGCCTGATCCACCTCGCGAGAAGACATCTCAGGATGCACAGCCTTCAAGGACGACGGAAGACAGTTGACGGACGGCAGAGCCCCGCGGCCTATCTGGGCTGATGAGGTGATAGCTGCTCCTGAGGCCTGGCTGGCTGCAGACCCCAGAGCTGGCTGCAGACCCCAGGGCTGGCTGCAGACCCCAGGGCTGGCTGCAGACCCCAGGGCTGGCTGCCGACACACGGGACCCAGCCTCTCCGTCTGAAGTAAACAGGAAGCAGAGCCCGGCCAGGCGCTGGGGAGGGCCTGTGTTCCCGGCTGCGTGCAGAGGAGTGCGGCCCCCGCTCCACGCAGGCTGAGATCCCCAGGAAACAGGTGGCGGGGTCCATGCTGCACACGGCGGGCGTGAGCGGGGCCTGAGCAGCCCTTCAAGGCACCGGGACAGAGGGACAGAGGACGATGGCCTCACAGAGGGCAAAGCGGGATAGCAGACCGTGGATCCTCTCTAGAGCAGGGGGTCTGCCCGCTGGGCTCAGGCCAGACGCGGGAGGGCAGACCCCGTTTGCTCCCTTCCCGCCCGGCGTTGAAGGACGAGCCACGGGGCACGCGGTGCAAGCTCACTGAGACATTTAAAATCTGCACCAGCTTCCGGGCATCGTGTTGGGGCTCTGGAATCACTTTGGGGAAATGAAAGGAAACCCTAGGTTATTCTGAGTCAAAGCAAGAAAAAAAGCGACAACTCGGAAGTTATGTGCCCAAAACGTGCTGTAAAAAACCCCACGGAAACAGCCCTCCGGTAGGTTGCTGCACCCGCTCTGCTGTGCATCCCGGTCTGCAGGCACCGCCGGGCTCTGCCCACACCAGGCTGTGTGCTCCTCCGACGGCAGCGCCGCAGGCAGATGGGGCAACCCCCACCCCCCGGTGTTAATCTCTGCAGGAAGCCCCTGAACGGCCGTCCCGGGCTGTCCTCACTCCAGGGGAGAGCGGGGAAGCCAAGCCCGCCCTGCCCATGCTGGAGTCCGTGATGCCCGGCGCCCACGTCCGCACGGTGACCGCTCACGTGGGCCCGTCCAGATCTGCCCAGGGTCCTCACCACGTAAGGGTGAGCTCACCCGTGTGCAAGCCCGTGCGGTTGCAAGATGTGCAGCTCGAGGGGCTGTTTTGTGACAAAAGACACAAGAGCATCAACGAGTGACGAAAGGCCTTGAAATAGGATTTATCAGAACAGAAGTTTTGTACGGTTTCCTTTTTGCGGTTTCTGTGTTGGCCGTGCTTGTGTGTGTGTGTAAGAAATGTTTTTAAGCAGTTTTTTAAATATTAATTTTTGAGAGAGAGAGAGAGTGAGCAGGGGAGGGGCAGAGAGAGGGGGAGACACAGAATCCGAAGCAGCTCCAGGCTCCGAGCTGTCAGCACAGAGCCCGACGCGGGGCTCGAACCCACGAACTGTGAGATCGTGACCTGAGCTGAAGTCGGACGCTTCACCAACTGAGCCCCCGGGCGCCCCTATTTTTAAGCATTTTGAAACCTGAAGGTTTGAGCGCGGCAACTGCACCTCAAATGGCAATAAATGCCCATGAGCCAGGAGCCGGGGCTCTGTCAGTGCTTTGCATCTATAAACTCACTCGCTTCTCCCCACCATACGTTCTCTGCATTTTACAGACGAAGAAACCACGAGGCACACAGAGAGGTTGAGTAACTTGCCTAAGGTCACACAGCCGTCAAGATCCAGCTCCATCATCTCTGCGTGTGACCAACCCCTTTGTCACAAAGTGTGCAGCTGGAGACGAGGGTGAAGACGGGGACAGCGGTCTTGAGTACTTGCAGGCTGTTCCCTGCCGGCCTTTGCTGGGTCACCTGTGTCCTCAGCTGTAATTAGCCCACGTTGTGGGGCTAAGTCCTCATCTCCTCCCCTTTGACCCATGAAGGAGACGTCAAGTGACCCAGCCGAGATCACAGCCCCAGTGAGAGGGGAGGAGGCGGGGGACGTCAGGTCTGTGTGACACAATGTCTGTGTCTTTTCATGCCCACTCATCACCCCCAGTCAATGAAATGTAGAAAAACAAAATAGCATCTCTGTGTTAAATCGTTGTCTGATGTTGGTTCTGTGACTTTTCGAGTCTTTAGAGAAGATACACCATGAGAGAGGGGGAAAGTCTACCTTTCCTGTAGAGACCCACAACAAGCAACTTAGCTCTTCTCGCCGGAAGAGCCAGGTTCAAAGTGCCTGTGTGAAAGTGACGTGGCGCTCGAGGAGTCATGGACCAGCGTTGCCCCGGGAGTGCTGGCTCCAGGGAGCTCCTCCCTCCCATCTGCACGATTCCTAGAGAACTGAGGGGCCCACCAGAGGCTACAGCGGGGACCCCTGAACGCCCCCAGGCTGCACCGGGGACCCCCGCATCCCCACCAGGCTGCACCGGGGACCCCGCACTCCACTCCCACCAGGCTGCACCGGGGACCCTGCACCCCCACCAGGCTGCACCAGGGACCCCGCACTCCACTCCCACCAGGCTGCACCGGGACCCCGCACCCCACTCCTGGCCTCAGGCTGACTCCACCTCCACCAGGCTGCACCGTGACCCCACACCTCACCAGGCTGCACTGGGACCCCGCACTCTACCAGTCTGCACCGGGTGATCCTGGTCTCACTGAGGTCTGCACTGGGAACCCGCACTCCTGCATCAGGCTGCACTGAACCCATCCTCACTCAGGCTGCACCGGGACCTCGGAACCTGCCATCTGTGACCGGGGACCCCCGGCGACCTCACCAGGTCAACACTGGGACCCGCACCCTCCGCCAGACTGGGACCCGCACCCCCACCAGGCTGCACCGGGACCCCGTACCCCCCACCAGGCTGCACCGGGGACCCCGCACCCCCACCAGGCTGCACCGGGGACCCCCGCATCCCCACCAGGCTGCACTGAGAACCCTGCACCCCCACCAGGCTGCACTGAGGACTGTGCTGGGACTCATGGCCCCTGTGGGTGGAGATGTGTGGTTTGCTGGAGTGTCACGGGCCACCAGGCTCCTGGTCGAGGTGAGCCTCGTCCCCGCTCTGTGACGGGTGTCCTGCTCACAATGCAGCTAGTGAGCCTGGTTTCTGTGGGGCCGGGCCCCTCCCCCTCCCTCCCGCTCCCTCCCGAGCGCCGAGAGCCTCTGGATTGCATTAGCTTCATAAATAACAAGTCTGTTGTCAGATTTTCCCCTGGTGAGGAAAGGGCAGATGGGGAAGCCGGTGGGTCACGACCTTCATGTTTCTCGGCGGGAGTCAGCACGCCCCCCACGCCCGGGCGGAGCGGAGGGTCCGGCTGTGCTAGCGAGGGGCCCTGACGGGCGCCGGGGGGACCCGGACTTGGCCTCACAGCCGGTGCTGTTCAGCCTGCTCGGCGGCAAACATCTGGTGGGACGTGGGAAGGCCCGGCCGAGCCTTCCCAGCTTGCAGCTCCAGCGCGGGCAGCCCGGCCGGGGAAGGGGCGCCCCGGGCCCGCAGGGGTGCACCAGGGGGCATGGCGGGTGTGGGCCCCGGTAAGGGGAGGGCTCCGTAGCCTGAGGCGCCCGCGGCCCAGAGTCGGGGCTCTGGGAGTGGCAGGTGTCGCCGCGCCCTTGATCCCGAAGGTGCTTCCTCCTGCGCCCGCGGGCAGCATGCCCCTCGTGTGAGGGAAGGGGCGCTCTGCCCGCAGCGCGTTGCTGGCTCCGGCTCTGGACCCTCGTCTGCTTCCCCAGGCGCCGGGGACGAGGTCGGACCTCCGTTTCATGCAGGCGCTTCCGCGTCCTCACTGGTTCTTTTCCAGAGTTTAAGTGACCCTGAAACACATCCGTGGTCTTTTGAAAAATGAAAATGTGGGAGATGGGGGGGACCCAGGGGACGGCAGGGAAGATGCGGGGCACATTCCCTGCTCGCCTCTTGTGTATCAGGCACCTGCTTCGACTTTTAGAATTCAGTCTTCGCCGGCCCCCTGCTGACGGGGGGATTAGCCCGTGTCCCGGACGAGTGCAGGGAGACCGGTAGCTTGCCTTGATCACCGCCTCGCGTGGGATGGAGCCTGGATCCCAGCCCCACCGCGGGGACGGCTCTCCAGGTCTCGCTGGGGCTTCGTGTGTGAACTCCTGCGGTCCTCAGAGCTCAGTACGCTTTTCGTACCCATTTCCCAGATGAGGACACTGAGGGCCGGTACACCAGGGAGCTGGACCTTGAGGGATGGCCCGCGATAACAGAGGACGGAGTCTCACCGCGTGGTTTTGGGGGTCTAAATCCAAAGGGAGTCCGGGCCGGGAAGCCGCCTGTCCAGGCTCCCTGCCTCCCGACCCCATTTCCCCCATGTTCTCCCAACTGTCTGAGAATCTCATTCCCTTCTCTGCCCCTGTCTGCTTCCTCCTCCAGATTAGAGGCTCCTGTCGTCGGTGTTCACCGTTACGGCCCCGCGCAGGGCCGACGACATCTCCCAGCGTTAAAAGTGCACCCGGGAGCTCAGACACAGAGGCCCGGGCGGTGCGCAGAGGCCAAGGGCGCAGCAGTGCAGAGTTCAAAGGCTCGGCTCACCCCCAGGGGCCCCGGCCGGGGAAGCCCTGCTACGCGGGTGCGCCCAGGGCTGCCGGCCGCCCCGCTCCGCTCCGCACAGCTACAGCCGTGAGGAGGGCTTCAAAGCGTGCCTGCCTATAGATCAAGCCTTCTCTCAGCCATGACAGCACCCCGTTGCTCGCCTCCCCAAATAAACCCGCGTAATGAAGACAGATGGCCCCGGTCAGCCGCCGGCCCCCGGCGCGAAGCCTGCAGATGTGCCGTGGGCGGCCCGAGGCCACACACCACACCCCACCCTGCGCCCGCTCCGAGGTGTCACCAGGATGGAGACTCGCCTCCCCGGCCGGCTCCCCCTCCCGTCGCCCTGGGGGCGACACCTCTCCGTGATAAGCCCGGTGAGTCTGAGTGGATGGGACCCTTTCCAAGGCGCGTCTGGAGCCCAAAGCACTGCCAGCCCCGCCTCAGCCCGCGGGCAGGGGCTCCTCATTAGGGAGGTGTCCCGGGATCCAGGGGCCTCCGGAGATGGCAGAGAGGCCTGGGGGGTCAGGGGCCCGACCAGGAAGAGCAGCGGGTTCCTGGGAGCACCCCGCTCACCTCGCGCCAGCCCGCGGAGGTGGGGGAGGCTTCGCGGGAGGGGGGCTCTCTGCGAATGTGCTGGGGGGGCAGCCGTTGGTGAGGGCTCCTCGGGGCGTCCTGCTCGGCGAGGCCTCTGGGCCTGAGGGTCACGTGAAGGGGAGGCCTGAAGAGGTCACCGCCCGGTGGGGGCTGTGTGTGGGCAGGACGGCGGCCCGGCTGGTGTGCCGGCCTCAGCGGGATGGGGTCACCCGCTGGAGGGAGGTCGGTAAGAGTAACACAGAGCCCGAGAGGTGTGTGAGCCCCGGCCCTGGGAGGCGGGGTCCGTACACACCAGCTGCCCTGAGCACCCCGGCTCCCAGACGGGGAGACTGAGGCCTCAAGGCCCAGAGAGCTTGTGGCCCCGGGACCCCGCCCCTCGCTCCTTCCAGCCAGTGGACCTCGTCCCCTGACCTGACTTGAGGGGGCTCCAGCCAGGGCCCCCGGACACGCCAGGGTCAGCCCTGGGTCTGCAACCCCCAGGGGTTTCTAGAGGCTTCTCCAAATCTCCCGCGGCGCAGGGGAAAGGCGCGGGGAGGCGAGGCCTGCCTGTGTGTGCGTGTGGCGTAGGCAGAGGCCGGGCAAGCGATGCCTGTGTGGTCCGAGCGGGCTTCACGTGTGTGGTCCGTCACCAGCTCGACGCTGATCATCTGTCCAGAGGCTGCTAACTGCCTGCCGATGACCAGTGTGTTTACTTTAGTCCTGTCTGCGCCCACGGAGCTCCGCTGTCTCCTTCCAGCTGGACCTGCTCAGGGGGAGGGAGGAGGGACACGCCGTACGTGTGAAGCTCTGCAACGCATGGGCTGTAAATGGGGTTCCGGATAAATCAGGAGGTCCCCTCGCGGTCCGCGCCCCTCCATCCTTTCCACGGCAGCGTCCAGCCTCCCCGCGGGCCTCCGGCCCCCACCCCAGGTTGGCCCAGACGGACCCGGGGCATGAATCACCCGTGCCGAGCGGGGCCCGAGTGCGGTTCGTGTTCCCGATCGCAGATGTAAACACACGCCCGCCCGGCCGGGGCTTGCGTGCGTGTGTGTGCGCGTGTGTGTGTGCGCCCGCGGCTGCTGTGTGTACGCGTCTGTGCTGGCAGGGGCCTGCCCCTTGTGCAGAGATCTTTAGCGCCGATCCACCGCTCCGGGGTCTCACGGTGGGGAGGTGAACGTGCTGTGCAAATACGTTTCGGAGTCAGATTTACGACCCTCGACAGTGGCCGTGCAGGATCCGTGGACTCAATGGATGCGTCCTAATTCCTTCCCCGTTGGCCCTGATTTTACGTGTTTCCCCAGTGACTTGTTCCTCCTCTTTAATATCCACTTCCTGTAAGTCATCTCTGATGTTACATGCAGTGAAGACGGATGATAGGAGACAGACAGACACACAGAGAATTCCTTTTTTTTTTTTTTAATTTATTTTGTTTTCAACAAACTGGGAAGGTTCTGGAAGATCTACTTCCAATGGGTATCAGGCTGGACCTTTGGTTAGGAAGTTAAGACCCCTGTGCAAGAGACCACATGCCACGTGCAGAGAGGCCCCGGGCTTCAGAGCCCCACTTTCTGAGCCACAAGCCACCCCTTCCCCCTGCGACCACCTACTCGCTTACGAGGTTGGACGAACAGAGTCAGAAACCGGGTCCATGAAATCGGGACAAACCAGCCGGCGGCTGGCGGCGCTCTCCAAAGCAGGTCAGCGATTAAATGTGTGACTTGAACACAGGCAGGTGGCTTCATCAGGAGGCTCCTGCTAGAGAAGAGAATCAGGATTTACCCAGAAAGCGAGCTCCTCAGTCACCCGCGGTGCTCAGTGCAAACAGCTTAGCTGCGTTTTTGCTGTTTTTGGTACAAAGAAGACAGATACCCGGGTAGAACATTTAATTGCCAAAACCCGTAAAGGTGCATTTAAAAAAAAATCTCCCCACCCGGTTTCCCACCCCAAGCCGGAGCAGGCAGGTTCCGTGGCCCTGGCCATCCCCACCCGGGCGTCTCTTCCCACAAACAGGCACTTTGGGAAAAGCTGATGGAATCACATCCGACCGCGAGGTCGGAGCCTGGTTTTTTTTCAGCCTACATCCACGCGTACCGTCCTCGATCGCTTTACGACGGGGGCTCCTTCCTCCCCCACACAGGTGGCTTCACCGGCCCCTGGGGATGGGTGATGAGGTGCGAGCGTCTAGTTCTTATTCAAGCAGATTGGCTTTCTGGGTTGCCGTTAATTGGGTCTGGGGGCTTGGTCCCAGGAAGGAGGGATTGAGGAAGGCTGTGAGAATTCTGTGGAAGATCTCAGGACATACAGACCCCGCAGAGGAAGCCCGAGTGACATGCAGACGCCCTGGCTCCGGGCGCCTTTGGAGCAGAGGCTGCGGGAAAGGAGGACCCAAGGGCGTATGCGGGGCCATCAAGAGGGGGAGCTCGGGGCAGGAAGGCCGCCGCCCCTGGATCCCTGGATGCCAGGGTGTGTGCACGTGTGTGTGTGCGCACGTGTGTGTGTGTGCATGCATGTCAGCCACAAAGGAGACAGAAATTCCCTTCCGAGGGAGGGATGTGTCTGTTTTCCAGAACCGTCTCAGAGCCTTGCCACAGCCCTCCCTCGGCCGCCGTGACATAAGGCGTTGCTCACAGAGACCCCTTCAAGCCAGTCATTTTGTGACTCATCTCAGACATGTGCTGTCTCTCCCTTTCATCAGATTCCCCAAGGCCTGGGAGAGTATTGCCTCCTCCAGGAAGGCTTCCGGGGCGCCCCGCTGGTCCAGGGTGGATGCCGGCACGCGCTCCCGCCTGGGGGGGGTCATATCTGCGCACGCAGCCTTCTCCCCCTGGGGTCGCTTCCACGCGCTGTCCTGCCTGCACCGCTGCACTGCAGGCCCAGGGTCGGGGGGCATCGGTGTGTGAGGACCTGACCGCAGTCTTTACACGTGTGAGCACAACACGCGTGTGGATGAGCAAAGCATTGCTCTCCGAGGCCGCAGACCCTTTGGGGCCCCACCTACTGGGGGTTCTGAGAGCAGAGGCTCCAGGGGTGAGGCTGTCCCCGGGGCAGGGAGCAGGGGAGGGGAGTGAGACCTGCCGCAGGCCCAGAATTGAAGGAAAAACCCAGGCATCAAGGAGAAAGGTCTAAATGAATGCAAAAATAAATCCCTGCAGAGTAAAATATCACATCTGTAAGTAGAGACGGGACACAGGGTCTGGACCAGAGTCCGGAAAGTAAGGCAGTTCGGGCAGGGGAGGTCGGATCCCATCCTTTCTCTAATACCCTGCTGTGTTGTTTATTGTGGGGTTTTTGCATTCGTTATGATTTTTTTAAATACGGAAGCCCGGTTTCTGTCTTGATGCCCGGGTTTCCTGCGCCCCCTTAACTGTGCAGCCGGCGGGAAGCGCATCCCTCATCCTGCCCCCTCCTGGCCCTGTGACACGTCTGGTCCCAGGTCACCAGTGCTGGGGCCGGGACTCAAACCCAGGGCTTCTCTGTGAGCTGTACCTGCCGCTGGGCCCCTGGGGAGAGGGAGGGGCTGAGCCAAGGACCCACAGAGGTCACTCAGCAATTCTTTTTGCTCCCTCCGCCGCCCTCCCCCCAGTGCCCAGTGCCCGTCACAGGGCCCTTAATGAGGTGGTAGAGTCCCTCACAGCCCACCCGGGTCACTTCCGTATCCGCGCGGCTGGGTCACACCGGGCGCGGCGCCGGCTCCGCTTGGACACACGTTAACGCTCCGGGAGCAGCTTCAGGGACGCGAGTCCCGTCTTAGACCGGGAACGTACACTTCACTCACGACGCTGACGACAAAACGTTTTCCCTTTTTTACTTCACGTATCATTTTTTTTTTTTTTTAAACAAAATGTTCCCGAAACCCAGAGCCTCAGAATCTGGAGAAGAGAGAATGTTTATAGGACGGGAAGGGTCGTTTATAAACTGATTTCACCGTTGACCAAACAGCTTGGCCTGTCTTCTTCTTCTTTTTCCCTTCGACGAAATGAGAACGTTCTCAAACCCAGCCCCCCGCCCTCCAAGGTAGAGCTCTGTTCTGCCAAGACCCAGCGCGACCTGTCCACGCGGGCTGTCCGCAGCGCCGGCCTGGGGAGCCGGTGACCCACCTAGTTAAAACGACGAAGACACTGTAATTACTTATTGGTACAGAGTAGCCTTCTGGGCAGAATGTATCCGCCATTAAGCAGACGGGGGAGGGAGGCTTCTGTGTGGCTTGGGGGGCCGGCTGGTGCTTCCCGGAGACGTGGCCCCTCACCTGGAATGTGGGGACCCCACACCCTTCTTCAGACGGGACGGGACGCACAACGCCTTTGGCTCCGCGCCTGGTCCCAGATGGTCTCCATGTTGTCTGCCCTCCTCCCCCACCCCTGCCCCAGTGGAACCCATAGTGTGCAGAGGGAGACTGTGATCCTGGGGGGCGTGGGGGGGGAAGGCTTTTGTTGGACTTTGAGGCCGTGGGGGAGGTGGTGACACATCCTTTAGAAAAAGCTTTATTTAATATCACGTATTGATCATCTAAGACGTGCCAAGGCCTCCACTAAGCTGCTCCACGGACAGCAGAGCGCTGAATGGGGCAGGGGGACCAGACGGACCGGCTGGCCCTGCAGGGGGGCGGGGCGCCAGCCCCCTGTTTCATGGTGTCGATCGCCACGTTGGCACCTCTCCGTGGGAGAAGGTGCTGAACCTCCACTTTCATGAGTCCTGAGAAAGAACTGATGGAAATGGTTTGCAGGGTTCCCTGTGTTTATGGTAGAATATCTGCAAAATACAGCGGCACAGAAAGGGGGAGAAAACCCCACACGGAAACGCACCACCAAGAGGTACCAACTTTTCACGTTTTGGTATTTTTGTGTGCATATCACACACACACACACTCGCCCACACCTCTCAGGGAGGAGCAGCGAGAGCCTGGGGGCACGTCAGCACCCAGTGAGCACGGCTACTGCTGTTACTATTATTTATTTTCTCTCGTCCTTACGGAAACAGGCAGAATTGTGCATGTACAGTTTTTGCGAATTGCTTTATGTAATTGCTTGGACGGTTCCCCCGCCTTCGCTGATTTTCTACAATGGAATTCTTCACGGCCTTGGAGCAGAAAACTGCTTCAAACCCGGGGCCACCCCAGCCCCCTCGCTGTGCCGCTGCGCTCAGCTCCGCCTTCTCCGGGGAGCAGGGAGTGAGAGGCGGCCTCGGGGCCCACGGGCTCTGGGGAGGCGGTGAGGACGCACTCTTCTGGCGAAGTCATAGGCATCTAGGCGATTTCGGGACCCCGGGTCCTGATTCCGAAGTCCTGTGTCCTGGCCAGGTGCCACCGGGGAGGGAGGCAGGGAGCAGCTCAAAGTGGATGAGCAGGGGTGGGGGCCGGGGGGGCCGGGAGGTCCCCTTGCCCTCCCACATGGGACTGTGGCTGAGCTCTGGGGGGGCGAGCGGCACTTCCTGGGGATGAGAAGGCTGCAGATTCAAGAGCAGAGATAGAGACGTGCTGGGCTCCCCACTCCCCACCCCTGCAGTTCTGTAACCCGCTCACCCTGGGCTCCAGTAACGGGAGCCCCGGCGTCCACACCTGTCCCCAGCCAGGTCCCCGTGGAGGAGCGACCACGCCGGTCCCGGTGGGTGCCACAGCCTGGCGCCCTCCCCTGAGGGCCCCCAGGGCCCCGTGTCAGAAAAGTCAGTCTTCAGGGGGAACAGACCTGGAGGGCAGGCCTCTGCCAGATAAGCCGCTGCCTGTGTCCTTTCTGACCTGAGACCCCCCCCCCGCCCCCTGCAGTGGCCCCTCTCTGTGTCCCTCCCTTTCCAGTGACAGCACCCGCCGGACCGAGTGGGATTCTCTGGAATTTTAACTCTTTCGTCCTAGGAATTTCTGTCCTCAGCTTTACAACGTTTCCTGCCACAGGCTCGGATGGTGACTGAGTCAAGGCTCAGTCTGCGCCCCGCCCCCCGCAATCTTTTTATTCCAAAGGGAAGCTGGCAGTGACCTTGCCGGGTAGGAGGGGGCCTAAGGGGGGCAGTGGGGTGTTCCCAGGGCTCCCCTGGCCCGTGGGGCTGGAGCACGCAGCTGGGCAGTGCCCCCCCAAGCCCCAACCGTCCCCTCCACCTTTGAGGCCCAACTATGGGATGGGGGGCAGTTAGGGGATTGGGAGGGTGGGGGCGCCCCGTGGCTGGTGGGGGTGGGGGGTGGGGACGGGAGGCAGGAGTGCCCCGGACGGGCCTGTGCTGTGTCTGAGGTGCGGAGAGGGGAGAGGGGCATGGAGAGTAAATGCAGGACCCCAAAAGACAGAGAGGGCAGGGGCGGGGTGGGGGGGAGGCTCTGGGGGAGGAGTAGGCGGGAGGGAAGTGTGGGGAAGGGCGAGGAGAGCCTATCTCCTGGGTAGTGAAAGGAGCACTGAGTCTCAGAGGCCAGCAAGCACCTTAGTGGGGAGGCAGGGGAGAGGGAGGGAGCTGAGCCGCAAGCGAGCAGGGGAGGGAGTCTGCGGGGCTCCGCTCTGCTCTGACCTGCTCCCTCACTGTGCTGTGCATCCCTGCAGCAGCCCCCTCCCATCTCCATCCCCGCCTGGTGCACAGGAAGGTGCCGCTCCCCACGCCCCACCCCTGCCCCTGGCTGCAGCCGGGACTGCGACCCCCCCAGCTCTCCATTGCACCCCTCCCCCCTCCCCCCACAAAGGCTCTGGCACAGTGTGCCCGGCGCACCCTCCCCCGCCACAGGCGCAGGGGTGCGGGGTGGGGTGCTAGGTTTACAGGCCAGGGCACGGAGCCCTGAGGGGGGAAGGCTAAGGCCAAGGCCACGCTGTGCTGGAGGAGGAGGCTGTGTCCTGAGCCCCTGCATGCCACGCCCCAGGGCATCAAGGGACCCAGCCGGACGCTTAGTAAACACAGAGGGTGGGAACTGCCCACGATGGCCCAGGAAGCTGGACTCCCGTTGGGTGCCTGGGGGAGCCAGGGGGGAGGCCAGGCCCCACCCAAATCCGGGGCCCAGAGGTACCACCCAGGCACAGGCAGCGGGCGTGGAGATCTGGGCTAGCAGGCGTGGGTCACATCCCAGGTCACAGCCTGAGAGCTCGGCCGCTTCCCTGCTTCCGGAGAGGCTGGCCCTGGAGGCTTCCTCCCGATCGGGGGAGGGGTCCAGACTGTCCCCTGAGGGGACAGTATTGATCCGTCAGGACTGAAGCTAGACCTTCTGGGGTCTGTGCAGTGCCGTCCCCCCAGCGGGGCTCCGGCAGGTCATCCCTTGCTCCTGGTCTCACACAGGAGAGGGGGGCTCCCAGGCCTCCCCCGTGACACCCACATCCCCACTCGGGAGCTAAAGCAACCCAGGTATTTTGTTCAGGATTCATGGGTCAGGAATGCAGGAAGGGCTCAGCTGGGGGCTCTCCCTGGGGCATCTCGGTTCCAGATCTCCCTGGGCGGAGATCCTGGCCCCTTGGGGGGGGCACAGTGGTCTCAGTGCTGGGGGGGGTCCGAGTGGCAGCCAGCTCCCCCCAGGGCCAGCAGCCCCAGAGACCGGGAAAGAGCTGTGCCGTGATCTGGCCTCGGAGGCCACACAGCCCCATTCCCACCGCACTCAGCAGAACGCAGGGCTCCCAAAGCCGCCCATTCGGGTGGGGGGGGACAGAGGTCTGACCTCTCACGAGGAAGAGAGCCCGGGGGAAGAGCACGGGCGGGAGATGGGGTCGTGGCCCATCCTGGAGGGTCCCACGCGTCGCTCCTGTTGGAAAAGTGAGGATCATCATAGAGAGTATTTCTAAGCGTCTGTAGAAAAATTAGAAGCCGTAGAAACGTGGTGCGACTTTGGGAATGGCCTGATCTGTCTACAGATGGGCCATCGAGGCTCAGGCGGGGCTGGGTGCTGGGCCAAAGCCACAAATCTGCGGGGCACCTGGGGGCTCAGTCAGTTAAGTGTCCGACTTCAGCTCAGGTCATGATCTCGTGGTTCGTGAGTTCGAGCCCCGCGTCGGGCTCTGTGCTTGCAGCTCAGAGCCTGGAGCTGCTTCAGATTCTGTGTCTTCCTCTCTCTCTGCCCCTCCCCAACTCGTGCTCTGTCTCTCTCTCTCAAAATAAATAAATGTTAAAAAAAAAAAAAGCCACAAATCTAGATCAAGGTGGAGCCGGAAGCAGCCCGGAGTCTTAGGTGAGGCCCCAGGTGCTTTAGCGGAGAAGCAGGATCTCAGAGTCACTGGCTGCCTGGGGTGGGGGCTGGGTGGGGGTACCCAGGCCGAGGTGCGTCTAGTTCCCGGCAGGGTGGCCTTGGGCACATCACTGAGCAGACCGCCAGCAACATGCAGCAACAGTAATTGAAGCAAAGCTGCCTGAGCACCTACTGTGCGCCGACATTCTACGCATTTCCGCGGATTAACTCAGATCCTAACAACACTGGATGAGGCGTAGTAATTATCCCCGTTTCCCGGATGAGGCCACTGAGGCACAAAGACCACGGCCATTGCCAGCAAGGAGAGGAGCCAGGGTCTGGGCCGGGGCCCGAGGCCTTAGGGGTTCTGGTCACCACGACGCTGAACGTAGCTGCCACGTGGGGACCGTGGTTTCCAAGGAGCTTGACGAGATGTTGGGCCGACTAATCGTGAAGGTCACGAGCGGGCTACGGGACGGTCCCGCCAGGCAGCCGGAGTTCACCCGGCGGCCAGGCCTCCACGCGCATCACAGTCCCCGCAGCTGTTCAGGTCCCTGCCAGGCCTCGTGGTGCCGCCCTCGGCCGGCGTGAGCCTGTCTTCCACGTGTTCGAACGAAGCACATGCGTGCTATTTGCACAAGGTCCACCGACTCAGAAGTGTTTGGTCTCTCGCAGCAAGACTGTCGAGGGAGAGAGGGTGGGCTCTGCTGTCTGAGCCCGTCTGCCTCGTGGTTGCAAAAGGGCGTCTCACCTCCGGAGACGCGGAACAATGTCCAGCCTCCTCGCAGCCTTCCTATTAACCAGCTGTTGTCCCAAGGGCTTTGCACATATTAGCGCATTTAATGCCCGCAACGAGCTGTGAGGAAGGAGCTCCCTGGTGACCCCGACGCCGGGGGTGTTGAGCCGAAGCGACGGCACTGCAGCAGGCGGGGGTCTGGCTCCAGACGGCGGGTTCGCAAGCAGCCTCTGCCGTCTCTACCCCACACTGTTTCAGGCAACTAGAAGGGCAGAGAGAGGGGGTCTCCCAGATGCTCCCTGTTTATGCCTCGGGGACCAGAAGGGCATCACAGAGCCACCTGCCCCTGCCCGGGCACCTGGGGGCCACCGGGTCCTGTCAGCAGAGGGGGCGCTGGCGGCTGGAGGGGGCGGGCGGGGCTGGCAGGCGGTTCTCTGTCTCTGGGCCTCGCGCTATCAAAGTTCGGCCTGTGGTGGTGGATGGAGCCCGGGGCTCGGGTCTGGAGGACACATCTGGCGGCCACAGCCAGGGTGGGTCAGCTTGGTGGTGCCGGGACTGAGGGTCGAGGTCAGGTCTGAGGCAGAGGCGTTCGGCAGCCTCAGGTGCGGCCCCCGCGCCCCCTCCCTGTGAGCCGGGAGCACCTGGCCCGCGGTGAAGGCGCCCGGCCCCTGGCGGCGCGTCCGTACCGAGGAGCCGAGGGGCCCCGTGGACGGCCCTGCTGCGAGCCGTGTGCAGTCAGCAACGCTGTGCTGCGCTGGAGAGAGCAGAATGCTCAAGCCTCTCCTGTTTCCGAAGCAGCTCTTTCTTTCGGAAGGATTACGATTTGTAAGGCCGACACTGCGCCCGGACGGACTGGGTCTGAGGGTGACTGGCTGGAGTCAGGCAGCCCGTGTTTAGACCCTGACTCCCCTCTGCCCTGCTCTGTCACCGGGGGGGTGGGGAACGCTGGAGTTGGTGGGCCCTCATTTCAGCATCTGTACAATGGGTGTAAGATGACCCTCTAGTTTGGCTCGTGCCTGAGGGAGGGAGGGAGACCGGTGGCGCAGGGGAGCATCAGCGCCCCTCCCGGCAGCCCCACCGGCCGCTCGGCCCGGCCTCGACGTCCACGTCTGCAGCTGGGCGTTTAGGGAGAGCCCGCGGTGGAGACGGGGCCATGGGGCTCTCGCGGCCGGCGCTCTGGCCCCACCACTTCCTAGTCTGTGGCCTCGGACCCGTCGTGTTACCTCGCAGGCTCTGTGTGGGAGATGTCTTCAGTGGCTGTCCCTGGGCTTTGCGGGGGGGCTGGTCCAGGGGCTGGGGGATCAGAGCAAACACCTGCCTCCGTTTATTTATTCACCTGCCTGAATAGACACCTGAGTGTGAAACAAAACAGAGACACAGAACCCCCGTAAAGGCAGAGGGACAAGCCGATCACCCGCGCGGCCCAGCGCCCCTCCCCTGTCGCCTGCTCCGTCCTCTAACAGGTTTCTGTGAACCTTCTGCCTGGGTGGGGTGGGTGTGGGGCCGGGGAGGGGGTGCAAGGGGCTCCGTCAGTTCGAGGGGACCCGGACGTGGACCAGACAAGCCACGCCCCTCCGACCTCTCCCTCCTTCCTGTGAGCACAGACTCTTCTGCAGGGGCTCACGGTGCGGGCGGCGCAAGGCCGAGTGCATGCGTGGTGCCCTCCCTCCCTCACTCATTCCAGGAACGGCCACTGCGAGCCCGTTACTGCCCCAGGGGCCCACGCGCAGCCCCTCTCCCCCTTCAGGTGCCCCCGGGGGCCCCGCCTCTCCCGTGCCTGCACCTGGGATGCAGGGGTGGCCTTGAACTGGGGAGCGGGTGGGAGGGTGCTGCCAGCCGGAGCTCTGGGCTCCACACTCTGGATTCACAAACCAGGACAAGCCTCCCTTCCAACAATCCCTTGCGGGGAGCCTGTCGCCAGCGGTCAGAGTTCGGTTCGCTTCCGCCCACTAAGAGCCTGACGTGCCCTGTGCTGTTCCCGTCATGCCCCAAAGGACAGGCCGACGCCCGCTTAGAATGGGTGGGTCTCCTGCCCACCCCCATCCCCATGCAGATGCCCACCCACCTGGACCCCTCCCCCCTGCCTCGTCAGGGTGCACCTGCCCCCTTCCGACTGCCGACCCTGCTTTCCTTCACCTGGCGCTGACCCTGGTCTTTGCCCGCACAACAGTCCAGAAGTCCTGGGGCTTCCATCAATCTCCCTCTCACTCCTATCTCTCTCTCTCTCCTGTGTTTAGGTCTGTCTCTCTTTTCTGTCTCTCTCTCTCATCTCTGTCTCTGTCTCTCTTATCTCTATCTCTCTCTCCTATCTCCTTAGCTCTATGTCCTATCTTTATCTCTCTCAATCTCTCTCTTTCTATCTCTCCTGTCTCCTCTCTGTCTCTCTCTCTGTCTCTCTCTGTCTCTCTGTCTCTCTCTCTCTCTCTCTCTCGGCACCAGAAGCCCTTGATAAGCACCCAGCTGCCTCTGGGGGCTCGCTGAGGTCGCCAGAGCATCCACAGCAGCACTGAGCCCAGCGGCCCAATGACCCGCCCTCCGTGGGCCGCGCTCTGCCCCCGTCTCCCCCCCACTCACCCTGATGTTTCCTGGGATCGTCCAGCAAACAGACATCACTTCAGTCCTGTGTCTGCATCTCTTGGGCAGGAGCCCAGAGCAGAACAGTCCGCAGGAATCTGGCCGCCTTTCTCAGGCACCCGGGCGCTCCCAGGCCGGCCCTCCGAGGAGGACGCTCCTAAGAAGTAAACAAAAGTGAAGGACTCGCAGACTCGTGGCGACTTCCACCATTAGGACCGCCCCGTGCGAGGCCCGGGGAATGTCCGAGAAGCGCCCCCCTGGGTGTTGCCCAGATCCAGCTCCTTGAGTTGCTGGGAGGGTTTGGCTCTCAGCAGAGGGAGGTCCGGGCGCCTGCTGTGACCGACAGCCAAAGCGGGGGGTGTGGGTGCGGCAGACTCCGCCCGAGGGGCTGCGGTGTGTCCCAGGGGCGCTCGCCCTGCGCTGGGCGGTGATGGCGGCCTCCTCAGCCAGACCACGCATTGTGACAAGCCCTTTCGATCGGCTGCAAGTGCACAAATGAGGCTCAGAGAGCGGGTTCACCCACCGGCGATGACAGAGGCGTCACGGTCTGGGTCCTGGCAGCCCTGGGTGCCTGCGGAGACACAGCGGGCGGTGGCCCGAGGGCTGTGTTGGGCAGAATGTTGGGCTCACGGCCGACTTAGGGGAAGAGGATTCGCTGTGTTGCAGAGCCTGACAACCAGCCCCGAAGATGGAAACCAAGCTCAGGAAAAAAGAAGGAGAAGGAGAAAGAAGGAAGAAGAGGAGAAAAACAACAGTCAAGTGTGGAGTCTAAGAAGCAGGAACTATTTGATGGTCTCTGTAGGTCACCCCTGCTGGGCAGTTATTGTATTTCTTTAAACATGTGTGCAGAGAGCTCTTACGACTACTGATATACACATATGCTTCCAACCTCATAACAATCGGTGGGGCCAGTAGTATCATCATCCCTGTGTTTTAGACAAGGAAACTGAGGCAAAGGAGAATTTTAAATCACTTGCATGTGGACCATAAGAAGCCACAGGGTTGGAATTTAAGCTCAAGTAGTTTGTTTTTGGAATATTATAGCTTTTTACATTAGCATAAAAGTCCAAAAGGTGGGAGAATCTAGCCATTGGCTCCATGAAGGTCTTCAGAAGTTTTTCTTATCCAGCTGGCAAACTTTTTTTGAGGTCTCATGGCCCAAGGAGGCTGCTGGAGCCGCATCCATTGCATCCACATTCCAGGCAGAAAAAAGTGGCGATGATGGGAGGAGGAAGACAAAAGGCTGCCCTCTCAGCCAATCAACGCTTTAAGATATTTTCTTGGAAAAGCTCCACAATAGCTCTTGCTTACACCTGAACCACGATAATGGGCTATGAATACATACAATTAAATAAAGAAAAATCGTTGCACCAACTTCTTTCCTTCTTCTGGGGCCAGGAAGGAAGAACCGCGGGAGATTGTGATAAAACCTGCCGTGTCCTGGGCAACACTGGAATTTCTGCGTTTCAGAATTCGTTGGGTGACGAGTGACCACACGGCCGTCATTGTTCAGGCGGAGCCCCCGGGGCGCCGCTGGGCTTGCAGCCACGACAGGGGCCTGGTCTCTGTAGGGGGATTAAATGGGCAGCAGGCTTGTTCTCAAGTTCCTACGGGTGTGATTAAACGATTAAACGGGGTACTTTGCAGAGAAGACCCGCCCCTGTTTACTTTTACACCCGACAGAGGCAGCAATTACCTCCGCCCCCGGCCCTGGGAAGGTGTGAGAGCCAGAGACGGCCCCTGCTTGGGAGTCGCCCTAATAGGCGTGCCCAGTGTCCCCCGCAGAACCCCGCGGGCCATGCGTCCAGATCTAAGCACCAGATCACTTCCAGGAGACGTCTGCTGTGCGTGTGTGTGTGTGTGTGTGTGTGTTCGTGCGACTTCCCGTTGGGACTTCTGAGCGCTGTATCCGGGGGCCCTCGAGGGACCTGGGGATCGGGGGCACTGGGGCTATTTGGCCCCGATTTCGGGGAGGGGGTGGGGGCTTCCTTCTAGCTGTTTGCTTTGGCCCTTGAGCCTGGGGGTGGTGAGGTGAGGGCTTTGCTCAGTATCAGCAGACTTTTAGGAGTGACTTTCGGTCCTGAGACTCGACACCGCTTCCGGCTAGCTGTCCTCCTGGGCGAGGTGGCTCGTCCTTTCTGGACTCAGTTTGTTCATCGGCAGAATGGGGACAGTCACGGGCGGCAAGTCAGATTAGCTGTGAAGCCCCAACAAGGTGCAGGGCAGAGAAGCTCAGGTCGCAAAGAGTGGCCGTCTTTTCCTCCCCTGCCGGAGATGGGCCCCACCCCTGCATTTTCCTCTCCCCGCCCCCAGGCTGCTGCTTCCAGGCAGCAGCCTCGGGAGCTGATTGACAGTGACGCCACCCCTCCTGGGGTCCCTCTGCGTGTTCCCATCTGCAAAGCACTCGTTGCACCCAGGGGCTCTGTCACCTGGTGAGACGCACTTAGAGCCCGAGCGCCCCTGCAGACGGAGTTCCGGGAGGGTGTTACACGGGTCAGTGCCTCCCCCTCCCTGGGGTTTTTCAATTTGATTTCCTTGGCTGAGAATTCAGATCTCGGCCTAACCACAACCTCATGAAATGTTAACAGTTTCCCCTGGAAATCGAGGGGCGGGGAGGGAGAGCAGCGACAAAACTTCCTTCTAGAAAACTTGGTACAAGCGTGCTGTGCTGCACGCCCGGGCCCTGGCCAGGAGAGCCTCCCTGCTCCTTCCTGTGCTCTGTCAGGCTGGGATTCTTTCCACTCCCATTCTAGAGATGAGGAAACTGAGGTCGCACGGGAAACCGGAGGCTCGCCAGGGCAGCCTGGGTGGTCAGGGCTGCCGTCACGCCCAGAAGGATTGGGCCTGGTGCTGCTTCTGGAACTTTCCCTGGAAGGTTGGTCCCCATCAGGGAAGCACCTGCCATGAGGTGAGGCCCACGCGCCCCACGCCTCCTGAAGGCCCCGCGGCCCAGCCCCCGCACCGCCAGCTCAGGCCGCCTGCGCCCCGTGGCACTGCCCCGTGCCCTCCAGGCCTCCCTCGGGTGGTGGCTCCGGGCACGGCCGGCTCTGGCGGCCCCACGTCACGCTCTCCCTGGCTCGGGCTGGCGCCTCCTTGGACGTTCTCGACGCCCCTTTCGTGCTGTGCCGATGTCCTTGTCGGTCCCGTCCTCAGGCTGGAAGGGCCTCCCGGGGCCACGGAGTCCGTCCTCTCAGAGACAGGAAGAGTGGCCCAGGTTCCAAGCTTCGAGGTGACCCCCGGGTGACCCCTGCCCAGTGACCTCGGATTTGATGCCTGGATGGACTTCACCTGAAATCAATCCCAGCCTGGGGGTGAATCCCAGCTCTGCCACCTAATACTGTGTGACCTTGGATAAGTAGCTCAACCTCTCTGGGCCTCGTTTTCCTCCTCTAGGTAAGAGACCAGCAATAACGCCCGCCTCGCAGGATCATCGTGGCGACTGTGTTGGTTACGGTGCCTGGCACACGGGAGGCGCTCCTCGCTCTGTCTTCCGCCCCCGGGTGGTGTCCGGAGACCCGAGTGCCTCCGCGAGTGTGAGCAAGGCTGTGCTGTCACCACGTTCACAGCCCGTAGGGTTCCAGCCGAGGCGTATCGGAGCTTAAGCCCCAGAGCCCCCTTTTAGGAAGAGCGAATTATACAGAAACCTGTGTTCCGGTCTCCTAGGCCAGGCTCCACGGCGGGGAAAATGGTGCTGAGGAGCACGTCTTGGTTTTCACGCAGCAAACGTGAATACCGTCGTTAAAGGAAATGTGGGAACTTTCTGGCATTTAAATGCTGTTGCTCGAAATAAACCAGAGAATGTGGACGCCAGAGAGTTACGGACGGGTTAAGGTTCCAGGAGAGGCTGGAAGGGCTGTTGCCGGGTCACAGACACAGCTGAGCCCGTGGGACCCCAGCGTCCGGCGCTCCGCCAACACCCTTTCCCATGATCCCCGGCGGGACGGTAATCCCACTGGCTTCGGCCTTCCAGACACACCTGCAGAACCGAGCAGGTGCCAGACACTGTGCAGGGGAGACGCGGGGACGCAACTACCATGAAACGCCGACACGGGGAAGTGGTACCGGGGAGCACAGGGCCTCCGAATTATTGAAACGAGCCGCTGAGGGATGGCGTGGCCTGATGGCTGGACCCCCCACCCCGGGGTGTGGTGCGCACCGGGGGCGCCGGGCGCTGGCATGTGGCAAAGGGCACGGGGTTTCCTGGGCCAAGTAGAGAGACCCTCCCTCTTCTCTGGCGCGTCTGTTCAACGCCGGAATGGCTCGCGCACGTGCCTCACGGGCCCCCCGAGAAGGGAGCGGCCTCGGTGAGCACCACTCTCCGCCCCAAGTCAGTGACACAGATTTGTTTTCACTCTTCTTGTTGTAAAGGGCGCTGGCCTTCTGTGTGGGTGGTGTTGAGTATCTGAAACAAATTCACTGAGTGAGCCGTGAGTTCGCTAAGAGGAAGTGTTAGGCGGGTGGGGACAGGTGGGACCATTTTGCGGCTAAAACCCCAACATTTCAATGGCTGGACACACAACACAGTTTCCGCGTGTGCACCCGCCTGGCGACTCTCCCGCTCGGGGCTCCTCCGTGAGGGCAGTGGCCCCCAGGTTGCTTCTGCCTCACGGCTCTGGCTTCCCGCCAGGTGTGCGGCTTTGCGGCAGGACGGGGAGACCGTGCTGAAGGGCCTCGCGGGCCAGTGAGTGCAGGCCCACCTTCCAGGGCCGCTGGCCAGAGCCACCTTACAAGCCACCTTACAGCCCACCAGCCAGAGCCAGTCTCGTGGCCCAGCTCAACGGCAAAGAGTGCTGGGAAGTAAGGTCTTTTCTGGGTCCAGGAAGGTGTAGAGCTGCTCAGGCTGGTCGTAAGGTCTCTGCCAGTCCTGGGACGGGCAGAAAGGCGACCCTTCTGTGCTGTATCTCCGTCATTCGTTGGAGGAAGCATTTCTCACATCTCACGGGTCAGAAGTGGGTCACATGGCCATTGCTAAATCAGTGGAGGGAGTGGGGTTACTATGGCTGCTTCGACTCATAGGAATTCACTCCTGAGCTGAGGTCAGAGCCACTTCCATGAGGGATGGATAGTTAAGCAGAGTTGGGGTTTTCTTAGCAAGACAGAGGAGGGAAGAACCACATCTGGTCCAGATGGATGAGTGGATGGATGGATGGATGGATGGATGGTTGGTTGGATGGATGGATGAGTGGATGGATGGGTAGTGGGTGGATGGGTGAGTGGGTGTGTGAATGGGTGGGTGGATGAATGGATGGATGGGTGAGTGAGTGGAGGGGTGGATAGGCAGATGGTTGGATGAGTGGATAGATGGGTGTGGATGGGTGAGTGGGTGCATGAATGGTTGGATGGACGGTGTGGATGGATGAGTGAGGATAGTGGTTGGATGGATAGATGGATGGATGATGGATGGATGGATGGATGGATGATGGATGAGTGAATGGATGGATGGGTGGGTGGATGAATGGATTGATGGATGGGTGGGGGTGGGTGGGTGGATGGATGGGTGGGTGAGTGCATGGTGGGTGGATGGATGGGTGGGTGGGTGCATGGGGAGTGGATGGACAGGTGTGGATGAATGAGTGGATGGATGGATGGATGGATGGATGATGTGATATGATGAATGGGTGGGTGGGTGGATAGGTGGATGGATGGTGATAGGTGGATGGATGGATGGATCGGTGGGTGGATGGATGAATGGATGAGATGGATGGATGAGTGGGTGGGTGGATGGATGGATGGGGGGGATGGATAAGTGGATGGATGGATGGATCGGTGGGTGGATGGATGGGTGGATGGATGGATGGATGGGTGGGTGCGTGGGTGGATGGATGGATTGACGAGAGGAAGGAAGGAGGGAAAGAAGGAAGGAAGGACAGACGGATGGATACATATATACACAGAGAGTCAAACATATGGGTAATTTGAACCTAAATCGACTGATCTGCACGTCGCTGTGCTTGTCGCCCCTTAACGTACCGAAAGCATTGCTCGTTCTGCTGCTGCTCACGTAACTGCAGGAACTCTTCCCCACGTGGTGCGCATAGAAGTCACTCACACACCACGTGGCAGAGCTGCTGCGTCTGGCCGATCGCGGCCTGCAGGCTCGAGGTGTCGGAGGCAGTGGTGCTCTGAGCGAGTGGGGAGCCTTCCGGCGTCATAGTTTGCTACTTACCTGAAACCGATGGATCATCAGCTCAGAGGACACCCTGTCCCCTTGTGATTCATCTGATGACACTGGATCAGCCTTGCCGTGTGCAGACAGAGGCCCCTCGGTCCCGTGGGCGGGCGGGCGACCTGTGGGGGGAGCCCAGCAGCCGAGGACTGGGCCCTCTTGTCAAGTTCCAGAACCCACCCCCCCACCCCCCCCAGTCTCTAGGTCTCCACCTGTGACATGAAAGTCCCTTCGAGGTGACAACGTATTCAACCACTGGCACCTGAGGATGTGGGAGGAGCAGGAGAGGAGGGGAGGGGCGGCGGGCACGGGCCCGTGCGGGGTGTCAGCTGTGGTCCCCGAGGGACGGTGAAGGGACAGAGGAGACTGCCTTCTGGGGCGGAACCTGACGCGCACGAGAAACGTGGCTCGGGTTCGTCGCAACGCGGCCCACCCCTGAGTGTGAGCTTCTGTCCCGCTGGTCAGCTGACGGCTCGCTCCGCCCAGGGCCTCCCTCACCTCAGACGCGGCCGTGGGGCCCCTGCAGTGCCAAGGACAGACGGAGGTGGCCGCGCCCGAGCCTGGTGTCCATGTCCACGTAGGTCACCACAGACATGTCCCTTTGGCCCTTTGGGTGCGGTGGCCACTGCCCTGCCACGCTGGGGGCCACCGGCTGCCCTCCCGGCCCACGTGGGCTCATGGCCATTCCCTCTCTGGCAAGCGGGGGACAGACTCGTTTGCATAATTTAGGAACAAGGTTCAGCTTATGTAACGGAGACTTGAAGGTCCAAGGCTCGTTTCTTTCTCACGTTAGACACAGACACGCCAAGTGGACTTAAGCAGGGGGCGGAGGCCTGACTGGGGACGTCAGGTCACAGGGGGGCTGGGGACTCCGCCGTCGGGCGCCATGTGAAGGGAAGACTTGGGGCTGGGTCTGCCTCCCTCCGGGGCAGAGGAAAGCCCGTGGCCCCCATCGGGATGCTGATCCCCAACAGCAGCGAGGTTTCGAGGAGCTGGTCAAGATGGGGGGCCAGGACCAGGAAATGCAATGGGGATAGGCCCATGTCTCTCTTTGTGCGGAATTACCAGAGGGACGTGGCCGGTGCTGCCCGCTGGGAGGGGGGCCCGGGGAAGCCGTAGGATCGGGAGATGCAGAGTTTCATCCCCCAAATCCCCAGCCTCCCTTCTGATAGCTCCACCTTCACACCGAGGCCGCGCTGCCTTGCGGACGGGCTCAGAGGCGCCCAGAGCTCCCCGCGGCTGCGCCCATCTCCGAGGCCCAGTTGCAGACATGAGCTAGGAGAAAAAGACGGCTGGCGCCCAGATTGCACAGCTCTGCGTCCCTCCGCCTCTGCGGTGGGCCACCAGCAGCCGCCGGTTACTGGAAGATGCGTCCCCTTTGTAAACAGCGCTGCAGCGTCCTGATGTCACGGCTCGGGGTTTTCTAACTTCCAGTTTCTGGTCCCTTCTAGGGGACTTTCCAAGTGCTGCCCCTTTTCCCAAATTTAGTGCAGAAAAGCGAATTTGAAGATGCAGGGATTTAAAACTGGAAAAAAAAAAAACAAAAAACCTTTGTAAGTGTTCCCAGTGATGGAAAAATGTTGTCCGGCAGGAGCACTGGTAAAGGGCCACAGGGAACGGGGTAGAGAATGGGCTGAAGAAAGCGTTAGTAGTTCTGAAAACCATCGGTGTCACCACGTGGGCTGTGCTAAGGTGCTCATTAATCGCGCGTGTGACCCGTGCGCTCACCACAGCGCCATGAGCTGAGCATAGCTGGTGTGTCCAAGCCCCGTGGAGATGACGAGCCCCCGCTCGTGTTTGTCTGTCATCGGCTGAGTGGGTGAGTGAGGCAGCGCCCCACTTCTGCAAAGCACGCACAACTTCTGCATAAAACACCGGGCAGAAAGAGATGGGCTTCCGGGTTGCAGCGTTTCCGTAACCTCCCACCAGGTCGCAGGTCACAGGGCAGTGGCCTTGGCGTCAGGCTGTCCCCTGCTGTCACCTGGGCTCCGCAGACCAGCACCTCTTCTGTCCCATGTCCCCGTGTTTCATGTCGCGTGAGGACACGGAGGGCTTTGCCACATGGCGATGGATTTTCCTCGGCCACCCGCGAGGTCAGAGGCCAGGAGGGCTGCGGATGCCTTTCTGCTGAGTGTCGGTTCAGGAGGCCCCGGATGCCGGGACGAGCGTGGCGTGCGGGAGGGAGACGCCTCCTGGGCAGGCGGCCACAGCCCACGCTTTGAGTCAGCCTCCGGCGGGGGCCAGGCTTGGCCGCGTGGCCCAGAGGAGCAGCGCCACACGGTGCCCGTGGATCCCAACTGGCTGGTCCTGGTGGCACGGCCTCACCCAGAGAGCCCAGGTGGGTGCCGAGTGGTCAGCGCACGGAAAGGCGGGCCAGCAGGTGACGAGCAGGGGCTCTGAGTCGCCAGGTGTGCCCTTCGGGCTCTCCCGCCAGGATCCAGCGGCTCCCTCCCCAGACCCTCCCTCCTACGACTAAAGCCCCTGATGGTAGCACAGCAGACTGGCCACGGGGCTCACGGAAATAGGAAGGGAGAGGCCACGCCGCTTCGGGACCTTGGCCCGGGAGGAGGGGTCGGCACTGAGGGCCCCGAATTTCCGAGGGCCTCCCCGGGCATCCCAGACAGAGCACGAGAGGAACCTGGGAGCCAGAACCATCACAGGTCAGTCATAAGGAAGCTCCGAGGAGACCCGGCTTCCCCCAGATCGAGGCTCCAGGACCTGTGTGGGTGAACAGAACAGAAAACCTTTATGACGATACTGCCCTCCCGCCAGCCGAGCCCTGGGGGGTGGGGGTGTCACTCCCCCTGTGGTTTCTGGGGTTCCCCACCCCTGATGCCGCCGTGGAAGATGCCCCCCCCAGTGGCATTGGCACAGCCTACAGACGCCTAATAGTGCTCAGTAACAAAGAGCCCCGAGCTGGTGACTTAAAACTACACAAATGCGTTCTCTCGCCTTCTGGAGCCAGGAGACCAGTATCAAGATGTGGGAAGGACCATGCTCCCCCCGAGGCTCCAGGGGAGGGTCCTTCCTGCCTCGTCCAGCTCCTGCGGCCCATGTCCCTGAGCTGGTGGCCGCGTCCCTCCCGTCTCTGCCTCAGTCTTTACCTGATCATCTTCCCTGTGTGTCGGGTCCACCTCTGTCCTCGTATCAGGACACCAGTCATTCTGGATCGGGCCACTCGACTCACACACACACACACACACACACACACACACAGCACACGACTCAACCCACGGCAGGGCGAGCTGAGAGGCCGGAGCCCAGGAACCGGCCGGGCATCTTTCCGAGAAGCAGGGGCCCAGGCCCACTCTGCCCACACAGGGCCCCCGGCGGCCAGAACCCGTGTTCTCATCTACGAAACATAGCTGAGCGCCAGCTCTGCGTGAGGCTCGGGCCACCTGTGTGGGATGTGAGGTAACAGTCCCGGGTTCTTGGGGGAAACAATGACGGCCCCGAGCCGCAGGTGACGCGACGGAGGGAAGGGATGGGGTTCAGGCTGTGCTGCGGGGGCGTCCTGGGACCCCGGGCTGCGATCCTTTTCGTTTGAGCTGTCGGGGGCAGAGCCGCCCAGCTGGAGTGCACACGGGTCCCTCGGCGTGTAGGATCGCGGCCCTTCCTGAAGCCCTCTGGTGGGGCTGAGGGATTCCAGAAGGGGCACCAAGCTCACGTACCCGGCCCAAAGTGGTTTTCAAAGGGCCGGGGCTGTGGCTCCCAGACTCATCTGGCCCCGAGTAATGTAAACTGCCTTCCCTTCTAGACCTGTGGTTTATTTGTACAGTTTGGGCCATTTCTGTAAATGTTTGACCCGTTTGGAAATCCAACCCAACGGGAAAGCAAACGAGGGCTTTTATTTTGTGCATGGCATGCCCGTCCGTGGTACCGACGTTTTAGCTATGGCGGCGTGTTGAGTGCTGTGTTGGGTGGGCCAGGGAAGAAAGGACCTATTTTGTTTTGTTTCGTCTCTTTTAAAAACATGTCGAGAGCAAGGGTGTGGTGAAGGGTCTGGACGTGGGAGACTGAACGATGCCCTCACCACCAGAGCCCCCAGCGCACGGCACGGGGCGCGGGACGGGAGCCCGGTGAATCTTGGACAGATGGAAAGCCCTGGAAGCAGACAGCCGGGGGCTTCCCCAGGCCACTGAAGAGGCACGCACCTCACGCTTCTCCTGTGGATCAAACACGCCGCAAATGTGCTGGCGCCGCAGGAAAGTTACGTGGCTTCCAAATGAAGTGACTCATTGCCGCCAGCTTCTCTTTTTAAAAAATCGATACGGATTTTCCTAAAGCAGGACTTGCTACCACTAATGTTTTGGAGGGAGGGAGAGAAAAGAGGGAGAGAGAGCGTGGACGCTGTTGGTACCTGTGCGACAGACCCCAGATTACCATGATGACTTTTCTGTTGTGTGGTTTCCGGGATCAGAGCTACAAACCGCAGGGAACTGTGAGTGGGGACAGCAACCTCGGCCTCGAGCTCCCTGCTTAGGAGATCAGCAGTGGTTCTCCCGATGGTGACCCATGGGCGCAGAGGGCTGGGGTCCCGGCCCCTCACGGGGCTGCTGACCAGTTAGGAGGACCCCCGCCCAGGATGTCACTTCGGTGCACACCAGGGAGGACGCAGCCCTGCTTTGTGCAAGGCGTGACCCGGCACGTGAGGGAACAGCGCCGGCAGCTCTGAGCATGGCCCGTGGCCCGTGGCCCAAGCGAGGGGCTGGACGTCAGCGTGGACAAGAGCCCCCGAGAGTCCGGGTGGGACTTCAGACTCAGGGCCCCTTCCCCAGAGGGTCTGACTCGTCGAGGGGGGCCAGGCCCTGGAGTCTGCTTCCCTGCGGGCCCCCGAGGCCGCCCTGCCCTGTAACGTCCTGTGGGAACAGAGAGCCCGTCTACACTGTTCTCTACTCGGGGCCTGGCATGCAGAGAAGCATGGCCAGTAGCTGGGGCGGGGGGTGGGGGGGAGGCAGTGACTCCGAGCTTCTGAGACTCAGATGTACCGCTGGGTGTCAGTCAGGGTCAACGGGGCAGAACGGCCACTCACATCAGGGGGGTTTCAGGATCTGTCGACAAAGAGAATGCTATTCAGGTGGGGTTGGGGTGTGGGGGCCCCGGGGGGAGATCCCAGGAGAGAGACTCGGGTGGAAGTGCCCTCGGACTGAGGGGCATGCCAGCCGGTGTGACCTGCCGGGGGACCCCCGGGGGAGGAGGACTCCTCGTCCCTACCCTGGCCGGTCTCCCGTGTTTTCCCCGCTCGGCTCGGACCCACGGGGCACAGGGACTGAGGACGGCAGAGGCAGGCCCCGACCTCTCGGGCTGCATCAGGCCCCTTCCTCTGCACTTGCACGGGATCTCGGCCCCTCACGGACTGACCCCACACAGACGGACTTCCTGCAGGCGCCATGCAGGCTGACGCGGGCGTTCGAGGTCGGCGCCTAAGGGGGAAAGGCATCTCCCAGATGCCAGGGAGAAAGGGGACGTGGTCAAACGAAGTGTGGGCGGCCCAGGCCCCGCACTGAGGATGTCGTCCTTGCTGGTGAGGGGCACACCTCCCGTGCCAGCAGGCATCCCAGAGGGCGTTGGCCAGCCTCAGCCCTGCTCCCCAAGACTCTTTTGGGGCTCAGTAAATGCGTCATCCCTCAGGCCACTTCCCCTCCACCCCGGAGCCCTCGCCGGCGGCGGAGCCCCAGACGGGGGCTTGGATTCGGTCCTGATTAGGGGCACAGCTCGGCCTCTATTCTCCTTGAGCTCCAAACTGGCTCGTCCCGGGCAGGGCATTCGCCTTCCAGCCGGGTCTGCGGTCACATCCGCGCCGTTCAATTTCACCGAAATCAGCGGCACCCGGGGTGTCGACCTCAGCCCTGTGGGTTTGGTGACCATCAGCACCAATTACCAGAAATGCCATTTGCCAGGCCCGTTCTGCCTTCACACAAGCCCGCAGCAGAGAAAAGAATCGTTCCTAAGGTTAATTGAAACCAAACTGAGACCACAGGACTCCTCTGGGGGAACCGACCGGGCCCTTCCCCCCGCCCCACCCCCCCCGCACCCCCACCCCGCACCCCGCCTGGTGTTGGAGCTGGCCCCACCCACTGCACACTTTGATTTCCGGACAAGCCACCTCTGTTGGCATCCAGGTTTCAGGTCTTTGAGTGCCTGGCTGAGCCAACACCCCACGTGGATATTAGCATTTAAGGCGCAAACCGGCTCATTTCTCCGCGAGTCTGCGCTGCCCGGATTTTCGCCTCCCACAGAGGCGCTTGTAAACTCCAGGATTACAGAAAACACAAAAATCAGATCGTAATAACTGGCACGAAGACGAGGGGAGAGCAGAGTGACTGAGCCGGCCGGGTGTCGAGTTACTTGCGAGATCAGTTGATTTCTAGAACCTGTCCAACCCTCTCGCGTGTCGGCCGTGATGAAATTGGTTGTGAACCGAGCAGGTTTCTCTGGCCAGACCCAGGCGGCCGGTCTCCACTCTGCCTTTGGCTGTCTATGGGGCAAAGGCTCGCTCAACCAGAAACAGAAATTAGCAAAGAGCGTAAGATTCTTTCCTGCAGCGTCTGTGGCAATCAGGAGAGCTTTCTCTTCCCATGCTGGGCTGTACCATTTTTTAATGGTATCTTTTTGGGGCACCTGGGGGCTCAGTCGGTTAAGCGTCTAACTTCGGCTCAGGTCACGATCTCGCGGTTCGTGAGTACGAGTCCTGCGTCGGGCTCTGTGCTGACAGCTCGGAGCCTGGAGCTGCTTCACATTCTGTGTCACCCTCTCTCTCTGACCCTCCCTCGCTCATGGCCCCTCTGGCCCCTCCCAGGACTGGGGCTGAGTCGAGGGTGGTGGGAAGGACAAGCCAACCACTGAGCCCCAAACCACTGCCTGGATTCCAAACTCCTAGCATGTGAAGACCGAGTCTGCCCGCAGGGCTCTCCCCGAGGACTCTGCCTGCAGCTGTGACCTCCCCACCCCCCCACCGCCAGCAGCTCCGATGACTGCCTGTACCCGAGCGCCATGGGGGGGCGGGGTGTGGGGGGGAGTGCAGTGTCCCAGAGCCCGGGGGCCTGGACGCCCGCGCCCAGAAATGTGCTGGAGAAGCGAAGCCTCGTTCACAGCCCAGAGTCGGGCCTGTTGCTCTGAGGGGCTGAGGCCAGGGCGGCGAGGGGGGCAGCCCTGCCCCGGGAGGGGGTGAGGTGCCGTCTGGGGGCCCTTCCGCCCGCCCTTCTCTCTGTTGCACATGCTCCCAGCTAAGGCCCCACCAGCACGGGGGTCCCTCCAGGCCGGGGCCGCTCGCAGGGGGGCTCGGAGTCAGCCCCAGGTCGCGGGGAGGCGCCTGAGGGGGTCTGCTGCCTGCTCAGGACACAGGAAACTGCTCAGTGGCGTGTCCTAGCGCGTGCAGCTCTGCGGCCGTCTGGGTGCGCGGGCACCACAGCGTGTGCAAGCCTCGAGGCCAGGACGCCTCGGAGGAGAAGGCGTGAGTGTGCATTTGCTCCACGCGCTCCTGTGCCCGCCGACGGCGCCCTCTGGACGCCACCCATCATCCAGGGAGTTTCTGGAATCCCCAGGAGCAAATGGCAGGGCCCTTCCAGGGGGGAGGGGCTTCCTGTCAGAGGGAGGATGGCAGCAAGCATGTGGGTTGTGCGGAGGACCCGACGGCAGAGGCGAACGCGGGGCTGGGCCGGCGGCGACCTGGGCCAAGGACATGATTGCTTTTCTTCTCAGGTCGGCGCACTCACCACCCCCTCCCGGCCAGGCGCCGGCCCACGGGCTTCCTCCCCTGGTCCCTTCTCATCTTCCCAGCATCCCCGGGGAGGCGGTCAACAGAGGGAGTCATCCTGAGTTTTGGCTGCGGAACTTGATGAGGTGGCTTGTCCAGTGTCCGGTGGGTTCGAGTGACCGAGCGGAGTTGGGCACCGCCCCCCAGTCCCAGCCACGGGAGCCAGCGGCGTTTTCCATCACATTAGGTGGGCTCCGAGCATCAGCTCAGAGACGTCAAATCCCTCCCCCTCCGCCCTCAGTGTTCGCAATATTAACATCCTTGGGGGTCTCCCGCTGCCCTGTTCTGCTAGCTATGCGATTGCATTATTTCTTCCACTGTTTATAACAAATATTTACATGTCTGTCTGAAGCGGCCGTTTGGAGAACGGCTTTGGGGTGAATGTGCCCCATCTATACCTCCTGGCTGCATTCTGTCTGGACTGTCGGGGTGGGGGGGAATCTGGGCTCGCGGGCGTGTGCTGGTTTGCCCACAGAGAACACTGGCTCTGGCCGGGCCCTCGGACATTTGACGTCCTAGAGACAGCTGCACGGGAGAGGCGGTGAGCTGGCTACTTCCTGCATCCTTTCGGTTTTCCTGGGCTCCGCGTAAAACCTGCCTGCTGAGCCCAAAGGTTTATAGTCCTGGCTGTGTTCTGGGCATTTCGGATTCCGTGCGTCTGGTTTGTCATTTTGAGAAAAGCCACAAGTTTTGTTTTGTTTTGTTTTTGAGTTAAACAGAGGAATTTCAGGATTTGTGGGGAAGCTACATCCTGCAAAAAGGAAGAATAGTTTCTGGGACATTTTCAAGGAAATAGAAGCTACAAAGATCGGGACCCTTCGTCTGGTGTTTCTCAACCTTTACTTTTGAAGTTCTTAAATCTCTCTCTCAGTCTCTCTTTCATACACACACACACACACACACACACACACACACACACACTCCAATGAAATAGCTAGAGGCAAAAAGGGAAAGTTTCAGGAAATAAATATTCCATAAAATTTCCAAAGACTTCATAGTTTTCGTACTTAAACACAAAGAAAACTTGCTTGCCAAGGTGAGAAATGCACGTTTGTGTTTCGATAGAATGCCGTATACCTTTTGCAAAGGCGTGCCTTGTTTCTCCCTGAGGAAGGTGAATCTTAAAGATCACTGAGGTGTCTAGTGTGTGTGTGTGTGTGTGTGAGAAGTGAGCAAGCATTGGAACCCAGAAGCGTGGCTTCCTCCTTTTCCCTCCTCTGAATTAACTGAGCAACAATGTCAAAAAGCCTGTCCCGTCTGTTTTAAGCCTCTTGAATATCTGCACGGCATGATTTTTGCTTTCAGGTAAAATTTAATTCACAAAAACTTCAGTTCTAAAAAGCAAACTTGTGGGGCGTCTGGGTGGCTCGGTCGGTGAAGTGTCCCACTTCAGCTCAGGTCATGATCTCGCAGTTTGTGGGTTCGAGCCCCACGTCAGGCTCTGAGCTGACAGCTCAGAGACTGGAGCCTGTTTCTGATTCTGTGTCTCCCTCTCTCTCTGCCCCTCCCCTGCTCACACTCTCTCTTTCTCTCTCTCAAAAATAAAGTAAATATTAAAAACAAATTATAAAGCAAACTTGGTAGGCAAAGCCACTACAGAAAGCTTATTTTATTGTAAATGTAACTCAATGGATAGCTCACCTGTTTGCATATTTATGCGTGTTAAGTGCACAAAGTCGTCTCGGGGGCAACAGATGATAGTCACGAGGATACACTGTCAGGGTCACTCTGGACGGGGACCCAGCACAAGCCAGAGTATGGAAAAAGGGTCTCCAGAGCGGCTCAAACTCAGACACGCCACAAACCAAAACGAACGGAAAGGATTTCTGTAACAGCGCAAACCTGATCGCTGATTTTAGTAGGGTTAGTGAATGCATCGCCGTTCAGGGTCTTACGAGCCAAACACCTTGCATTCTGGCAATGGGGGGGGGGAGAGTGATTAAATAAAAACACGCACAGCAGGCCCCTCTCCGTACTCATTGTATGAATGACCCGGCGTGGGGCACACGTCTTCCCGAATGGCAGCCGGAGAGTTTCCCAGGAGGGCGGCAGGCCGTTTCCCCCAGGACAGGGGGCACCTGCAGAGCCACCGGCCGGGCGCGCGTCCCTCCTCCCCGGGGGACACAAGAACATTCGATGTGGTGGACTCAGCTGGCCCGCATGGCAGGGTTTACAAAGCCCACGTCTGGCAGAAAATGTGGCTTGGGGCCGACCTAATTTTTGTCCCTTTAATTTGTATCTGTGGAGCCACAGATGCAGCTGAAATCCTTCTGCACTGTGACAAGGAAGGGGGGGGCGGACGGCCCCTCCACCGTCTCAGGTGGGCTCCTGCCTGCCTGCGGATGGGAAGAGGCGGCCGTGACCCGCCACGTTGAAGGAGCGAGCTGACCGAGGACGCCTGGCCCCCCCGCGGGCCGGGCACCCGCAGAGCCCAGGGGTGCGCCCCAGGCGGCCGGCTCCCAGGCGGGCTGCGACCCCCGCACGCCACTGCCCATCACCACAAATACAGTGGGGCAGCCCAGTCATACCTTGGTCCCGGCACTATGACTGGCACCTTTCTGTTCTCAAAAGTGTCCTGACTTAGGGGCGCCTGGGTGGCTTAGTCGGTTAAGCGTCCGACTTGCGCTTAGGTCATGATCTCGCGGTTCGTGGGTTCGAGCCCCGCATCGGGCTCTGTGCTGACTGCCAGCTCAGAGCCTGGAGCCCGTTTCAGTCTGTGACTCCCTCTCTCTCTGACCCTCCCCTGCTCACGCTGTCTCTCTCTCTCTCCTAAAAATAAATAAAACATTAAAAAAAAAATAGTAATAAAAAGTGTCCTGACTTAGATGACACATGGTCACCTTCCATAGAAACGTGTAACTATACATTCCCTTACTGACATGTGATGAGTCCTGTGTCTGGTGGGTTTGTTCATAATGTTTGTTTTTGGGCAAACGGAACCCACCCCGGGACCCCTCCCCCCACACCTGCCTCTCAAGTTAGAGGCGGGTCCACAGGACACCTGTGTTCCCATAAGGAGAGGCCCCGCTGCCTTCGGTGCTGATTGGAACGTGCGGCAAATGGGCCATGGCGTACGTGTGTCTGTGTGTGTGGTGTGTGTGTGCGTGTTTGTGTGTGCGTGTCTATGGCATGTGCACACGTGTGTGCGTGCATGTGTGTGGTATGTGCACACGTGTGTGTGGCATGTGCGCGTCTGCATGCGTGTGTGTGGGCGCCCGTGTGCGTGTGGCAGGCACCCATGGGAGAGACGAGGCAGCAAGCGGCAGCCACGCGGGGCCAACAGGAAGAAGAGGGGCAGTGACCGTGAACTCCAAACCCTGCAGGCTTCACAGCCCTGAATCGGTTCCATTCGCAGCCAAGAGGGAAAACGTCAGTCTGTCCTCTGACCCCCAGGCTTCTGGGGCGCCCTCAGGTGTGGGTGTGGCGGGCACCCCCAAACTCTGGGCGGAGGAGGACAGCAGTTAGCATTTCCAGGGGGGCAGTGCCTCTCGGCCGGCTGGGGCGCCCTAGACGAGTAACGGGCTCAGCCCCAGAACTCTGGGATGAGGGTCAGGGTTGCCGGACCCCTGGTCAGCCCCGCCCTCTGCCCAGGTGTGGGCGTGGGGGGCTAGAAACATCCTGCGGCCAGGGGCAGGACACAGGGTGGGGCCGCTATGGCCTCTGGGGGACTGTGGCCAGGTACCACCGTGGACAGCTCAGCCCCGCGCCTCCTGCCCCACCTCCCCCTGGATGTGGGTGGCCTGGGGGAAGCGGCCCACACACCAGGACTCCCCGGCCACCCGGGGAGAGGTCGTGCCTGCAGCCAGCCGGCTCTCTGTTCCTAAAGGCCGCACAGGGGTCACGAGCAGGCTCAGGTCTGCCAAGATTTCTAGCACAGGACGGCACCGGCCACCACAGCTGCCACTCACTCCCGGGAGCCCGGCTCGGGGCAGCCACGGGCAGCGGCCTGGGCCGCCCGGCCGCCGCCAGCCCCGGGGGCTCCATGGTTCCCCACAGACGTGCACAGGCCGAGAGCTGAGGCCGACGGCGTGGCAGCAGGTGCGCGGGGAGGGGGCGCAGCCCCGGGGATCTTCCCAGCTGGAGCCCCCGCGACCCCCCAAAGCCGCCGACTTTGCCCAAGCGGGGCTGCGATGGGCGGGGCTTCTGCGGCTCTGGCTCCGCCTTCTTCCCCGACGTGGGCGGGGCTCCGCGGGGGCCCTGCGCGCGCTCCGGCTCGCCTGACAGCAGGTTCGTGCCCAGACGGCGGGCGGGGACCCTGCGCGCCGGCTGCGGGGACCTGGGGCCCGTTACCTGCCCTGCAACGTGAGGCTGTAGGTCTCCAGCCCCGAGAGCGTGGGCCTCTCCAGCGTGCTGCGGCCAGCAACACGTGTGCGTGCGGTGCGGCGAGCCAAGGGTGGGGTCCTGTGGCCCGTCCAGCGGGGGCTCTGCCTGGGGCCCGGGGGGCGGGTTCCGGAGCGTGACGCCCCGAATCGGGCGGCACCTCCGCGCCCGGTGCCCCCCTGAGCTCCGAACCCGCAGCACGAGGCAGCGCGCGTCCTCCCCGCCGAGGTCAGGGCTCCTGGGGAGAGACGTGGTTTGGCACCCGGGCTCGCTGGAAACCGAAGTCAGCTCGCAAATGAGGAGATGTCACACGTGTCCGGCGACAGCGTCGCGGGCCTCCTGCGTGCAGAGAAGTTTCCAGGACAGCCTCTCCGTCCCAGAAATCGCCGGAGGGCCCCGCGTGGCCTCGGACCGCCTGACTCGGGGTTTCTAGCAATCAGCCTTTGGCCAAAAGACTGCTTGGAGGCTGCCCCGGAGTCTGCTCGCTGCTGCTGGGAAACGCACGCCACGGGCCTGGGTCCCCTGGGGCCCCCGGGATGCCGCCCGAGAGGCCCCGCTCTTCCTCCGCCCGGCTTATCTGCTCGTGTGCCAATAAAAACGAATATTTGTAGCGATAATAAAATAGGCCCGCGGATTAACTATGTTCCTTCCTCCAATAGTAGGAAAATATTTTTTCTGATGAGGGATCGACGATTAGGAGGCTCCCAGCCAGACATCCAACAGGCTGACCTTCAGTGCTGTGTGTGTGTGTGTGTGTGTGTCTGTGTGATGTGTGTGTGTGTGGTGTGTATGTGTGTGTGTGATGTGTGTGCATGTGGTAGGTCTGGTGTGTGGTGGGTATGGTGTATGTGTGTGTGATCTATGTGTGTGGTGTTTATGGTGTGTGGTGGGTATGATGTGTGAGTGTGGTGTGTGGGGCGTGTGTTGCTCTGTAGGTCAGGGCCAGGCAGGACTCCTTCCCCAGGGGCATCAGCATTCTGTGGCCCCCCAGCTGCCCCTAGGCTCTGGGCTCCTCCATCTGAGGACAGGCTGGGTCTGAGAAGGGGCTCACATCCACTCAGCTGTCCTACTGTTGAAAGGACCAGCCCCCCCTCCCCCACCAGGTCCTATGGCGACTACCATCTATGCTGGACATTTGTAACATCAGGAACAGCAGGTGGTGACTGTTGATGGCCCCTTGTGCTCAGAGTTGCATTGAGCACCTTCTGAGTCAGGGACCATTTATATCCATTTTGGGGAGAAGGAAACTGAGGCTTAAGGGAAGTAAGTCAATGTGGGTGATTGCTGAGGCTGGGATTCCACCCAGGCAGCACTAGGGAGTAGCCTCCCCACTGTCACACAGGACCCCCGTGATGCAGGTATGGGACCGTCTTCTTCATTCCTCACCTGGCAAAAGTAACACATAAACAGACTAGGACATTGATTTAGGGGGGAAAAAAATGACATGGACCCAAGTCTAATCACGAGCAAACCCCAGACAGATCCTACTAATGGCACATTCTACAAAACACCTGACTGGTATTCCTCAAAACTGCCAAGGTCACCTGACACAAGAAAAGTTTGAGAAACTGTCCCAGCCAACGGGACCTTCAGGAGACATTGATGACTGTCATGTGATCCTGGATGCGATCCTGGAGCAGGAAAACAACATTACGTGAAAACTAAGGAAGTCTGAATAAAATATGGACTTTAATTCGTGATGTAATAGTACATCAGTATAGGTTCATTCATTGTAGCAAATGTACTATACTAGTACACGATGTTAACAGTAGGGAAACAGGGTGTGGGTGTAGGGGAACTCTGTGCTATCTTCTCAACTTTTCTGCAAATCTAAAACTATTCTAAGAAATACTATATTAAAAAGAATAAGATGATTGGCTGGCTATAGAAGGATGGATGAATGGACAGGATGGGTGGGTGGAGGGATGGATATGTAGATGGATGATTGGATGGTTTGGTAGGTGGATGGATGGATGGATGGACAGACGGATGGATGGATGGATGGATATGTGGATGGATGGTTGGATGGATGGATAGATGGACGGATGGACGGACGGATGGATGGATGGATATGTGGATGGATGATTGTATGGATGGATGGATGGATGGATATGTGGATGGATGGTTGGATGGGTGGGTGGTGGATGGATGGATGGATGGACAGATGGATGAATTGACGGACAGACGGATGGATGGACGGATCGGTGGGTGGATGGGTGGATGGATGAATGGGTGGGTGGATGGGTATGTGGGTAGATGGATGGATGGGTGAATGAGTGGGTGGCTGGGTGGATGGGAGGATGTGAGGGTAGATGGAAGGAAGGGAGGGAGGGAGGAAGGAAGGTAAAGTGATAAAGAATCACAGAACATTGATAATTACAGAAGGTCAGTGATGAATATATGCCTTTTCACAATGGGTACCTTTCCTATATGTTTGGGATTTCTTCTCGTGTAATTCTGGGAGGATAAAATGATCAAAGGCTCAGAGATGCATGCAAGCCTCACCATTTGGTCTCTCTATTCCCTTGCACTTTGCACTACTCTGCTGGTGATAAGAGTGAGAGTGACCCCATAGTAAATATTTAAATGGATATATAATATTCGTGAACACCTCATCATCCATGCCACTGCCTCAACCCTGTGCCGCTAGAATAATGCAGTGTGGTCCCCTTTTACTTCCTAAGTGGATCCAAATTTTGACAGGACAGGCATCAGAGGCTACGAATGCCAGGGTAAACTGGGTCTAAAGAATGGAGACAGGGGCCCTGACTAATCACCAGTGAGTCCTTACAACACAAAGTTGGGGCCACTGGATGGAATCAGTTTTTTTAGACTATGAGCTTTGTGCCAATCACCTCCTGCTCAGGCAAGGAGAATCTCACACCGGGGACTAAAGAATCTGGCCACGAATGCTTTGGGAAAGTGTAACAAAGAGGGAAATGTGCATCTGCATCTGGTGACGGGCAGACAGCACTGGGCATATTGCTACTACTGGGGCGCCCCTCCCCCCCGCCTGATTGAGCAGGGGATGCACAAACAACCCCAAGTGCTTCCAATCTGGTCCTTGAGGAGAAAGGATACTTGTGGTAACGGAGAAATTTGCCACCCAGTGCTGTTGCTTTGGTGTCGTGTTTCTGTGGTCGCATGTTATTCATCCCAAATTGGTCTCTGCTAGGAAACAAGAAAAATATTCCATACTATAAAATGAGATTTGAAGTGATCTTCCATCCCGAGGTTGATATTTGGGGGAATAAAAAGAAGGAAAAAAACAATCAGAAGAACAAGAGGAAATGTAACGGGTTGAAGAAACCCTCCCGCCTTTGAAAGGTGTTTCTCATATTCCGATCCTGGGCTTTCTTCTCCTGGAGTCAGGGCCGTCTTCCCGCCGTGCCTGGGAAGGTCTCCAGTCTTCCCCACCATGGATGTTAGGGCGCATTCTTAAAGGGCTAAGGTTTAGGGCACACCCAAATGTGGACCCCGGTTCAGACCGCCATAAATGCACCATGGAATCCCAGTAAAATGACAGAGCTCCCAAAACTTGCCTTCTCTACCCTCCGATTTCCATTTTAAAGGAAAACTCAATCAGCCTCTGGTCCAGTCCCTGGAAAATCTGGATGCACGCGGCAGCAGCCTGCGGGCCGGACGGGCAGAACACAGGCTATCTGGCCGAGCTTCCTGCCCACACCCGCCCCGGGCTGCCCATCTGCAGCATGGGCAGCTGGCCCAGCCGTCTCCACTGTGGGGAGCTGTAGCCCCTGGGGAGCCAATCAGCTCCAGCCCCCGGGGCTTCTAACCCCACCTGGTCCCATGAAGATCTTCTGGAGGCGCTCAGACGGGGTCCCATCCGGTCCTTCAGTGTGACCGGTCACCCTGCTTGAATCTTGCAAAATGGCACCGTGATAACGCCCACCCCTGGGATTTTGTGGGGGAACGGCCGAGCCGACCCATGCAAAGTGCTGGCCATGGCACCAGATCACAGCAATTGCTCAGCAAATCGTCCCCATAATTATGAGGCAGATCCAGTTCAGGAAGGGTCTGGTCTCTCTTCCCAGGTCCCGGGCCTTGCCTACCTGCAGCCGACAGGTGAAGGAGCTGCGTTCAAAATCAGGAAGGCCGGGCCCTCAGCTTCCTGGAGGAGTGACAGGCAAGCACAGCTGGGCACTGAGCTGTCACCGATGGAGCTGCCCCGCCCAACTTGGAAATGCCCTGCGTAGCCCACTGCTCTTCCTGACTTCCCCACCTTGGGGACAGGTGTGGGCCAGGGAGAAGCCATGCACACTGCTGGTCCTGACCAGGCCCTTCCCGGATGCGACATGTAGATCACTAAGGTTGCCCTCTGTGCTCACAAGGTTACAGGCCAGAGATGGATAGGTCAGCACGACTCCTCACCGCTCCCTGCAATGTCAAGTGTAGTCTGTATCTCTGGGCTAACCAGCACTACGATGTGATCAACTTTGCCTCCTGTTGTTTCTTCTGATGATGGGCTTTTTGGGGAAAAGCTGGAGATTTTTGAACCAGTAGAGAAGGGACTGGAACTTGCTGAGACAGGTGCTCCAGCCCCATAAAACCCTGCTTGATGGCGACATGGGGCTATGGCCGGATCACCAACTGGATGTGGCATCTCTCTGGGAAGTGTGCACAAAGACAGAGCATGTCTCCTCATCACTGATGCCCTTACAGAGATGTCTCTCCAGCTGTCACTTGCACTGCACACCCTCTGCTTAGGGACCCTGGGACCCATGGACACAGCCAAAGACCAACTAGTGATAGGGATTCCTAGAGCTAGTCCACCCTGATGCCATTCACTGCTTTACCCATCCATTCACTCTTTCATTCAAACAGTTATTCACTCATTCAGCAAACATGCCGTGTTATCTCCTTTGGGTCAGGTTTGTTCCAAGATGATGGGCACTGAAATGCCCTGCATCCCCACAGCCCAGACCAACCAGTGCGTGGCACCTGGTAGGAATACATTTTTGAGGAATAGATGGATAGATGGATGAACAGACAGGTGGATGGATATGTGGGTGGGTGGGTGGATGGATGAATGGATAGATGGGTGGATGGACAGGTGGATGGATAGGAGGATGGATGGATGGATGGATGGATGGATGGATGGATGGATGGATGGATGGATGGATAGATGAACAGGGGGATTGATAGGGAGATGGATAGATGGATGGATGAGTGGATGGATGGATAAATGGATGGATGGATGGATGAATGGATGGATGGATGGATGGATGGATGGACAGATGGACAGGTAGATGAACAGGGGGATGGATGGATGGATGGACAGACAGGTGGATGGATGGGTGGACACATGGGTCACCTTTACCCTCCAGGAAGGTCATCTTTATGTGTCCACATAAAATCCAAGCTACAATCTCTTTTTCTTTTTCTTTCTGGAAAGAAGTGGACAGACCACCCAGAGGTCCAGACCCGGCCTCTCATTCTGCATTGGCTGGGCACCTACCATGTCCCCAGGGTCAAGTCTACAAAGAAATGCGGTGGTAGGCAGGCCTCTCTCAGAGGGCAGGGCCTTCTGTTCCATGCCCTGCCCAGCTGAGGGGTCAGAGGTCAGAAAAGTGAGGGACTCAGTCCAGGCCACCCTCCGTGCTACCCTGAGAGGCCAGTGTCTGCTCTGGCTGGGGCTCTGATGTGCCCGTGCCAACATGAGCAGCATAAGGAACGACACGCAGCTGTGGACAGGCTCCGGCCACCTGGCATTGGGGGGAGGAGGGGAGCGAGGGCCAGACGGCCTGGGGGTCCCGAGGGCGATGGGGCTGGCGGACGCGGGCAGTGCCTCACGAGTGGGGGAGGGGAGAGGGAGTGGCCAGCCTTGTCAGACCACAGCTGCGCCCCCTCAGACCCAGCCAGGACCCGGCCTACCTTTCTCCACCCGCCGCCCCAACCACCACCTTGATGATGGTAATGATGGTGGAGAGACTTGACCCTGACTGTGTGGGGGCCACTGAGCTGAGAGGCCATTTCACTGTCGTGTGTGACTCTTCTGAGGGAGGGCCACCAGGGAGGACAGCCCCATCACACGGGTGAGGGACTGGAGCGTGCAGTGGGCGGAAGGCTTGTCCCACCTCGCACACTGGAATCGGCGCCGGCGACTGCTTGTCCCCGTGGTCTCTGTCCACGGCCATCCCTAGGGACAGCTCCCGCTTCCTACTCCAGGGCAGGGGTCCGTAGGAAGGGTTCCTCGGGGAAGCTGAGACCCTTGGCCCTGAGCGCAGCAACTGAGTGGTGGTCTGAGCTTTGATCCCTGTAGCCTGAATCGCCCCTGCCCTGTGCCGCCTCCTGCCCTGGTAGCCTGCAGTCCTGACCCTGATGCTAGCTTGCTTCCTTTGGGGCTCAGTTTCCCCATCTGCAGAAGGAGCACGTTCATGCATGGCACTGGCTCTTCTCCCTCCACGGCGTCTCTGCCCCCAGGGGCTCAGCAGTGTCTTGGAAGCCTCTGGGGGTGTCATCACGGTGGGGGGATGGGGGGAGCCTGGAATGCTGCGCAAGACGCCCCACCGAAGACAGACCTGGCCCCAAATGTCATTGGTGCCGAGGAGAAGTCCTGATCTAGCGGGTATCAAGCTTCCAGAAACTAAGTAAATGCCAAAGTTCATCAGAAGCGGAATTCTCTTTCGGGATCTTGAAAAAAAAAATCGTTTCTCCTTTTCCCAACTCGGGCCCCAGAAAACCCACTCCCCAGCCTCACAAACACAGATCCCTGCAAAGCTGCAGTGAGTGCTTTGAGGGTGATTCCGACCCAGACAGGAAAGCGGCTAATTCCCCAGAGCGGACCCCGACTTTCTGACTATTGAATAGCACACGATCGCGACTCTGTTCTTCCCGCCGCTCAGCGCTGGGGCAGCGACTCCGTTCTTTCATTTTGTTTTCCCCTCCCGGCTGCCCTCGGATGAAAGCTTGGTGAGCTCTGGCTCCGGCTGCAAGAACGTCTTTCTAGAAGGCTGCACGAGCTTTCGTACTGTATCGCAGTTCCTGAGGGTGATGTATCACGTTACTAATTCCCTTAATTGCATGTCTGGGCTAAAAACAGACTTTCTTAGTTTTCCTAAGAAGTTACATTCTTAATGACATTAAAACACTGTGGTAAATGAAGCTAAATGTTAACTGATGTACTTAAATCATGAATCAGTATATAGAGTGTTTACCCAAACTTGTTTATCCTTCTTGGTCACTCATTTTGTAGCTTTTGCCAAAACTGAGAGAGGAATCGTGGTGTCAGATTCAGGATCTGGAAATAGCTCAAGAATTCTTGTTTTCTTTCGATTTTTAGCCCCGGCCTGAGTGGATGCTGCAATCATGTAGTAATCAAAGAATTAGAGGGCAAAAGGCTGCGGGCTGATTCATTTCCCTGGATTTTTGCAGAGAATGGAAGGGCAGCGAAGCTGTAGGGAGGGATGACGATTTCCCCCTAAGGATGAAAAACTGAACACTTGAATTGTTTGGTTTTTTCCAGTTCCATTTTGAACAAATAGAAAGCGAAGATAGAGGGACGGGTAACTTATCGTGAGAGACGGCAGCCACGGAGCACCCATAGATGCCAGGGGCCCTTCGAAACACGCTGCGTGTATCGGTTCAGAGTCCTCCCCACAGACCCAGGAAGCCAAGGCAGCACCCTTCCCAGCTGCTGGGGTCCGGTCAAGCTAGGCGCCTTCTCCGAGGCCACAGGGCTAGTCAGCGGCGAGACGGAGATTGAAACCCCAGGAGGCTAATGCCTGCTTCCTGCCGGGGATCTAGCTATGAGGTTCCAGAGGACGCATGCTTTCTTGGGAATAGAAGTGGTCCACAACCGAAACTCATCTATAACAAGCATTATCGCTCGTGAATCCCTCTCCACTAGATAAGCTATCACGTGGGTTTTCTCCCCTCTCTGTGGGTTTAAAGTGCCGTATTTTGGTTTGTCTCCATTTCTCTCTGTCTCCGTCTCTCTCTCCCGGTCGGCCATATTTTATTTGTAGATAATTTATTTTTTTAAATCGATAATGCATCGTCAAAATTATCCAACAGGACACTTCAGACCTGTGCATTTGATTCTCTGTATGTTTTATCAAAAAAAAAAAAAAAACCTATAGACATATACTGAACTCTAGCTAATTGATAACCTGTGCAAAAGAAACTGGGGGAAAGGGCACTCATATCTTCAGTTTACTTTGAAAGGATGGATAGATGGACGGATGGATGGATAGATGGATGGACAGATAGATGGTTGGATGGATGGATGACTAGATGGATGAATAGATGGATGAGGGATGGGTGGGTGCGTGGATGGATGGGTGGGTGGGTGGGTGGATGAATAGATGATCACCCAACCACAGGAACATGCTGACTTCAGAACTCACTGTACAATTCTTCAAGCTTTCTGCATGTTTACAAATTTTCATCAAAAATATTGAAAAAAATAGGGGTGCCTGGGTGGTTGGTTAAGCATCCGACTTTAACTCGGGTTATGATCTCACAGTTTATGAGTTTGAGCCCCACATTGGGCTCTGTGCTGACAGCGTGGGGCCTGCATAGGATTCTCTCTCTCTCTCTCTCTCTCTCTCTCTGTCCTTCCTGCTCTCTCACTCAGTCTCTTAAATAATTAAACTGAAAAATACTGAAAAAAATAGAGAATAAACATTCTTGATAGAAATTCAAAAGGCACATGTTGACGGTAAGTATTCCCCCACCTCACCCTGCCCTCAGTCTCTCAGTTTCTCTGGCACCTGTACCAGGTGGAAGGCTTTGGGTACCTTCCAGGGGCTTTTGATGCCTATCTCAGCACATGTGCGCTGATGGTGATGATAAAGTAATAATAGCTAATGATCGTACAGCCCGTGCTCTGTGCAAGCACCGTCCTAAGTGTTCGACACGTGTTGATTTGCAAAATCTTCTCCAGAGTCCTGCAGGGTGGGTGCTGTGATCACCCCCATTTTGCAGATGGACAAAGTGAGGCAAAGGAGACTGAACAACTTGCCTGACACCACCCAGCTCATGGAGGCGGGGAGCAGAGGGCATGCAGACTCTTCCACACTCAAAGGCCACCACTGAACGACGCGTCCCAGGAATCACTGCCTTTGTGAATCTGCCTCTTTATTCTGAAGGCTGCTCTCTTCCCATTTCGGGATAGATCCTAGTTCATTGGTTCACCCCCCTTCCCGGGCACGAGCATCTGGGCTGTGCCCAGGCTTCTGCTCCCGCACGCAGTGCCGCAGGGGACGAAGCAGCCTGCAACGGATGGCTGGATGGAAAACGCTGTGCCCTCTCAAGGTGGGGCAGACCCCCAGGAGCGGAATTGCAGGGTCCCAGAGAACGTGCGCGCGTAACTTTGGTGGTGATGTCATAGGTCTTTCCAAACAGCCTGTCCTGAGTCCTGCGGCAGCCAGCTACAAGTGAGAGCCCCTGACCTCACTCTAGCGCACACGCTGCTCATTGAGTCCACGACGCAGCGCTGCGCCCATGTGAGCGTGTGGGGTGCCGCATGTGCAGTCACACCTCACACCCCTGAGATGCCGGAAAAGCAACCTCAGTGTGGCTGGACTTTGGTTTTCCTTCAATGACGATGAGGTAGAGCTTCGTTTTACGGGTTTAAACTCCTTTCTACTGCCTTGCCTTTAACGAAAACATTTTCACCCCCAATCTCTCCCAATGTTCTCACCGAAGGTGGATGAGAAAATGTTTATTTTGCTGCTCTGGTAGAAGAAACAGACTATAAAAGGAGACAGGGAACATGACCAGGAAAAGAAGCGTGGGTTGTGCGAGCCTGTGAGACCCCTGGGTGAAATCACCCATTTGAATCTCATTCCGGTCAAACCCCATTGCAAGAGTTTCCCAAAGGCTGAGAAAGGGAAATCTGCTGGGAGCCGAGGGAGGGGAACACAGGGAGTGTGAGCATGAGCGCGTGTGCCTGCGTGTGTGCGTGTGTGTGTGTGCGTGTGTGTGCGTGCAGATGGACTCCGTGTGTGTTTCAGACGCGGACTTACGAAGACAAAGAATAAGGAAGGACGGAAAGCAAGAAAATGAAACACAGACGTCATGTTCAGGTGGGCACTGTGCAGGGAAGCACTTCCAGGGGGGTCTCAAAGCAGTTGTGAGGGTCTTTGCAGGTGTGTCCTTAACATCTAGAACATTCCGATCCAGTGTGCATCTGTGCTCTCGGAGAGGAAGTGGTGTGGTTCTCTGTGCCCTCTGACTAATTCGCTGGTATTTATGAGACGAACACAGCTTAGCGGTCGTTTTCTGATCTAACGCATTTGGAACGTAGCTCGGGACAGTATTCTGTGCTTTCTTGCGAAACCGTTCCCTGGTCCCCCAAAAGCTCGCCATTTTGGGGGAGTCCCCGGCAGCCCCTGAGCCCGCCTGTCAGGGAGGGGCGGTCCGCAGGTCTGGGGCAGGAAAGCCGGTCTCGTTTTGGTTTTGGTGTTTTTTTTTTTTTTAATTGTGATGAAATTGCAAACTTACATCCTGAGACGAAAATTAAATGGAGGGAAGGTCTGACGTTGTGGGTGGTCTTCCTCAGGCGCTGGGAAGGACGGGTGGGAGGGAGCGTTTAGCAACATTTCCAATGGGGTAATGACAGCGATAATGACAGCTGTCCCACTTGGGAAGGGGAAATCACAAAAGCCTGCACGGCGACAAAAATAAACAAGCGTACGACGCTGGCCAAGGGGCCCGGGGTCCGTTCTGAACTTGGAAACATCAAAGTGAAGCCAGTTATCAGGCCGGCCGGGCTCCAGGCTCCGCTGCGTCCTGCCCGGGGCTTTTATCGGCCTTGGACGGGCAGGGAGGATGGCCGCCCGGCGCAGCTGTGACGGAGGGGAAGACGCTGAGGTTCATCAGGGGTGCCGGGACCCCCTGCATTTAGATGCCCTCCGCGCCGCCCCTGGGGGTGGGCATAGCAGGGGGAGCGGGAGCCCGGCTGCAGCCCCCGGAGCCGGGAAGACCCCAAGTCCGAGCCCCACTTCCTCGCCCGCGCCGAGGGGTGCCCTGAGCACGAAATGCGCCCAGTGCTCAGCCAGGGAAGAGGTTCTGCGCCGTGTGCCAGGCGCAGTCCTGGGCACGGGAGGAAAGGCTGCAAAATAAGGTCTTAAAAGGCTCTTGAAGAAATCAGGTGAAACTAAAAGCTTCCAGAGCAATCAGCGTAACAGCATCCTTGTGGTGACAGACACGTTCTGCGCCACGACTGGAGGAGGAGTGGCCCGTGTCACGTGCGCCCGTGAGCTTGCGAGCACGTGCACACACACACACGCACGCGCACGCGTGCTCGGCCACAGGTAAATCTGACATCGCTGTGGGTAAAAGTGTGGGCCGGGCCGTGTCAGCATTAATGCGCCGCCGATAACATCGTACTTCAGTTTTCCCAGATGTAACCCCTGGGGGGTCGCGCGGGCCCATCTCGTTCAACTACGGGTGACTCTACCACGATCCCGACAGGAATTCCAGTAAAAATAACACAAAGCCCCTAGGCTCCCCGACCTCGTGCTCCGGTGGGGATGAGCTGTGAGGTGGACGTGGGCCCCTAACCCGTTAGGCGTTAGGTGTGTGGACAGCGGGTCGCCCGTAATAACCTGGTTAGGGACACAGGATCATTCCAGGCCCTGCTGGGCTGGAAATAAACAGCCACTCAAACTGGGTTTTAAATTAAAGGGGGTACAGGGTGCCTGGGGGGTTCAGTTAAGTGGTCGGTGAAGCGTCTGACTCTTGATTTTGGCTCAGTCATGATCTTTGAGCCCCACGTCGGGTTCTGTGCCAACGGCGAGAAGCCTGCTTAGGATTCTGTCTGTCTTTCTGTCTCAAATAAATAAGCTTAAAAAAAAAAAAACAAATAGAAGGGGCTTTAATGAGAGCAATATTTGCCAGGTGTGGGCAAGGTCTGTGGCCCTGGGGAGGGAGAGGGGACAGCAGTGGGGACTGCGGGGCGAGGGGACAGAGAGGTGACAGTGCGCAGGTAGTGTGTCCATGTGAAGAGGACCCCGACCGGACCTGTGACCTTGGGCGGGGGCCGCAGCCGAGCTGGTGGCGGTGGCCCCGCGGGGACCCTCGCTGTCTTGGGTTCCCAGAGCCCCCACTGCCAGCTCCGACCAGGAGCGCGGTGGGGGTAGGAAGACGCAGTCCGGGGTGGCCGTCGCCGGGACCAGCGCGAGGGCGGAGCAGGTGGGACCGAGTCAGGAGGGGTGCGAAGAAGACAGCCCGCGGGAAACTGCCCATCGGGCACGCGGGTCTCAGTTAAGGCGCAGACCCCGGCGTGGCCATCTGCCTGCCCATCACGTCCTGGGGCACCAATAAGGGGGAGCACGCTGGACCGCCGGGAGGGCAGGGGTTCGCGGCGCCGCGATGGGGGCGAGGGTCTCCAGGTGTGACTCAGAGGAGCAGCCCCCCCCCCGGGACAGAGCCTCCCCTGGGAGAAAGCCCGTGGCAGAGGGGAAGTTGGATGGCGCATCCGGTCCCGGGGCTCCCACAAACGACCGCCGCCGGCCTGCTGATCAGAACAGCAGCGATTTATTCTCTCCCGGCTCCGGAGGCCAGAAGCCCCCAAATCATGGGGTCACAGGGCCTCGCTCTCTCCAGAGGCTGGAGGGGAGGATGCTCCCTGCTTCTTGCAGTTCCTAGGGGCCCAGGCGTCCCTCGGGTTGTGACCGAGTCCCTTCTCTTCTGTCCCCGCCCTCCACGGCCCCTCCTCCCTCTGGTCTCAGGAGAGGATTCACGATGCTCTCCTCTGCGAATTCTTAAGCTGATCACATCCGCGAAGACCCTTTCTCCAAATAAGGCCCCGTCCACAGGGTGCGGGGCCACCAGCAGCCCCCATGGTGGGGACACAGGGAATGGGGGTCCTGGCAGAGCAGAGGAGGGAGAGAGGCCATCGGGGCAGGGAGAGGCGAGGGGAGGCGTCCGGGAGGCACACGGCCATCAGCCCCACGAAGGAGCAAACCCGAGGGAGGGCGGGGGTCAGGCCCCAGGTGAGGCCCCGTCCCGGGTCCTGCCCCCACCTCTCACGCCCGCAGCCGTCCGCCTGGGTTTTGCGCCGCGGCTGGTTTTGATTCTCTGCACCGTGTTTACTCGTCGGATCGATTACCTGGGCGGCCACAGGCCGTCTGTAGTTTACAACATCCAGAAAGCCCAGGCCGGCTTCAGGTGCCGCGTCTGGGGCCGGGGCTGGGGGGGCGGCCTCCGCACGGGGGGCTGCTTACCCCGGGGGCCCAGGGCTGGAAGGAGACGCCGAGCCCCTCGCTCAGCACTTACGAGTTTGAAGCCGGTGACACTGGGCGTTAAACCCAGTGGGGCTCTTCCGACAGGGACGCACGCTGAGTGGCAAAGGGTCAGAGCATCCCCGGAGCTGATACAAAAACAAACACAAAACCAAGGCTCATCCCGGGTCCCATGCAGACGAGGGAAATCAAAGCGCAGGCGGCCCCGGCAGAGCGCGCTTTAAGGCTCCTGCGTCTCTTCCCTAACGGGATTTAACGGGAACCCATCCTGTCCCACAAAGGCCTGCTTCTCCCCGGGGAAGCAGTCGGCGGAGCTGAGGGGGGTCAATGCTCACAGGGCAGTCAGTGCGTGCTTGAGGTGGGACTCAGGTCACGCGCCTCCGCGCCCCCCGCCGTCGTCTGGGAAGTGGGGACAGCCCGGGCCGGGACTGGTGGGACACGAGGCGTTGCAGCGGTTCATGGAGGTGACGTTCTTGAGACTCCCCCGCTCCTGGCGGCTCCCAGGGCCCTCTCGGTGTTGGGTGTCCTTACCGGGCTCCCTGGGCCAGCACAGCGCCCATGCGGCACAGTGTCCTGGAAATTCTTTTTTTTTTTTTTTAATTTTTTTTTCCCTGAGAGAGATAGAGAGACAGTGTGAGCAGGGGAGGGGCAGAGAGAGAGGGAGATACAGAATCTGAAACAGGCTCCAGGCTCTGAGCTGGCAGCACAGAGCCCGACGTTGGGCTCGAACCCACAAACCGTGAGATCATGACCTGAGCCGAAGTCGGACGCTTAACTGACCGAGCCCCCCAGGCGCCCCTGGAAATTCTCGTGAGTGCACAAGGCCTGCGTCCGAGAAGGGAGGAACGCCGCGTCCGAGGCAGGCGGCATCCCTGGGGTCCTTCCTGGCTCCTCATTCGGGCTTCCTGCTAACAGCAAGGACCAGCTCGGGCCCTTGCCGAAATTGAACAGCCCCCTCTCCAGCTCCCACCCCCACGACAGCACATCCGCACAGCCCTCCACGCACACGCACACGCGTTTATTTTCTCTGCTGTTCACACTTCTCCTTTCACAGTCCTCCAGTCCTGATCCTGAGACTCACTTGATTTCGTTCAGAGCCCAGAGCAGCGCACTGGAGGCACACGCGTGCTCCCCCGCCGCGGGTCGGGGTGGGGGTGGGGGGCACCGCGGCCCGGGCTCCCACCCAGCTGGGACCCCAGGGAGGCACAGAGGAGTGAGATGTGGATGGAGTCCAGCCTGCAAGGAGCCAGCAGTTGATGCAGAGGAAGGAGCCATGGTCTGTGTAGCGGAGGAGAAGGGACCTTCTGGACACCCAGGCGCCGCTGTCCACCAGAAGCGCGAACCCGGGCACTTCCTGAAGCCCTGCCTGCTCGGCCTCCTCATCTGTCACCTGGGGACAGGGAGGGCGCCTTCCCGTTTATGGCTGTGGGAGGAAGGATGAATACTCACGGCTCAGTCCCTTGCTGGTGACAGAGCCCAGCACAGAGCAAGCCCCACCCGAGTTTCCTGTCTTCATCAGTCACCTGCGTCCTCAACCCCGAGGCTGAGTTCAGCTCCCGGGCCTCCTGCCATCTTGCCCCCTCTGAGCTTCAGTGTCTTCGTCTCTAAAATAAAGATAAACAGGGCCAGGCATTTAGTAGGCATTTCTAACCCACTCCAGTCTGGCTTCTCCCGTCCCCACGTCACTGACCCTCCTCGTCCCCCGTCACCTCGCGGTGACGATTTCCACGGCGGCTCAGCTGATGTCATGGCCACACTATCGTGATAACACTGCAGCGAGCATCGTTCTTGCTAAAATTCGCCACGCGTCTTTTTATAGACAAGCAGATTTGTCGGTGAACCCCCACCCCCAGAGGCGTGAAGCCCGAAAGCTACGGAAACAGCAAGGACCTACCCGATCGCCACCTGTGCACCGTCTCCCACCTCAGGAAGCCAGTGCCCGATCCCGACAAACTGCCGGCGTGGCAGACAAACCCCGGTGGGACTCCGCTCGGCCAGGAAAGAAGATGGTTCCAGACCCGCCCTGCGCGGCATGGTGGCCGCCGGCCGCACGTGGCTACCAAGTCCTGGCAGTGTGGCTGCTCTGAAGTGAAATGTGCTGCTATGTTTTAAATAATTAGTACAAAGGGATTTTAAATATCTCAACCTTTACATTAATTGCAGGATAATATTGTGGCTATCTTGGGTTAAAATATTTTAAAATCAGTTCCACCTGTTTCTTTCTACATCTTTTTTAACGTGGTTGCTTGAAAATTTTAAATTACGTGTGTGGTTTGAATTCTTGGTGGTATTGGACACCTCTGGCCAAAACACCCCCCTTTTTCACGTCCCAAATTATTTATGCCTGTCAACGAGCGTGCGTTTGTTTCATGTGAACTCACCACCCTGGACGGTGAAAATCGCCCGTCTTCGTCTTATAGGTAAAGCTCTCGCACTTGGGGCACTTGGGGGGCTCAGTGGGTTAAGCATCTGACTTTTGATTTTGGCTCAGGTCATGATCCCAGAGTCGTGGGACTGAGCCCTGCTCAGCGTGGACCCTGCTTAAGATTCTCTCTCTCCCCCTCTCCCCCTCCCCCTCCCCTGCTAGTGCGTGCTCGCTCGCCCTCCCTCCCTCAAATAAAAAAATAAAATTAAGACAAATGTACCCTTTGGAGAGATGAGAGGCCCGCCCGAGATCACAGCATGCTGACAAGCGCGTGCTCTCCGACCAGGCCTCCGTCCAGGGCCAGGGCGTGCCCCGCGCCCCTTGGAAGCCCACCTGCCTGGACTCCAGGACCAGGGAGCCCACCCTTTCCGGTCTGGGCCTGCGAGGCTTTGCGCTGCACTCAGCCCTGCGTCCCAGAGGGAGTCTGGACTTCAGGGGGCTTGGCTGAGCACTCCCTGCCCTCCCCCTGCTTCCCCCTGCCCTGCAGCCCTGCCCTCCCCTGCCCTCCCCTCCCCTCCCCCTGCCCTGCAGCCCTGCCCTCCCCTCCCCTCCCCCTGCCCTCCCCAGCCCTCCCCTCCCCGCCCTCTCCTCCCTCCCCTGCCCTCCCCAGCCTCCCCTTCCCTCCCCAGCCCTCCTCCCTCCCCCTCCCCGGCCCTCCCCCGCCCTCCCCAGCCCTCCCTCTGCCCTCCCTGGCCCTCCCCTTCCGTCCCTGCTCCCCGGCCCTCCTCCCGGCCCTCCCCTGCCCTCCCCTGCCCTCCTTCCCCCTCCCCTTCCCTCTCCCAGCCCTCCCCTGCCCGCCCCTGCCCTCCTCCCCCTGCCTCCCCCAGCCCTCCCCCTGCCCTCCCCTGCCCTCCCTTCCCTTCCCCCGGCCTCCCCTCCCCTCCCCTGCCCTCCCCTGCCTCCCTCCCCCAGCCTCCCCTGCCCGCCCTGCCCGCCCTCCCCCTCCCCTGCCCTCCCCTGCCCTCCCCTGCCCTCCCCTTCCCTCCCCCCCAGCCCTCCCCTGCCCTCCCCTCCCCTCCCCCAGCCCCCTCCCCCCGGCCCTCCCAGCCCCTCCCCTCCTCCCCCTCCCCCCCCTTCCCTGCCTTGCAGCCCTGCAGCTCTCCCCTCCCCTTCACTACCCAAGAAGTGCAGGGCTCTGTGGCGGGAAGGGAGGCTGCCACACGGCCCTGTGGGTCCTGCTGCGGTTAGGGTGACTGTTGACAGGCGCGTGTCACCCGGGAAGACGGATGCTGGCTTTGTCCTCAGGCCTTGGTGCCCGAGGTGGGTCTGGAAGGCCTGTTCTCTGCTATCACTGCCGTCATTTAGCCCTTGAAGGGCTGTGTACAGAGCCCGCCAGGCCACGGCGGCGGGGCATCCTGAGTGAGGGTCATTGCGGTCCGTCGCATGGGCTCAGACACGGAAGCCTCCACTGGCCTCACCAACGGCTAAGCCGCCCAGGCCGGGAGTGCGGCCCCCGCCCAGCACGTGTGATCCTCCAGAAGGTTCTCACCTGGGACCTTTGCTCTTTAAAAGGCACAGGCTCCTTCGCTCCAGCCTCTGCGACGCGGGGTGACTTGGCAAGCCCCCTCCCCACCTACAATCTCATGACGAGTCTCCGTGCCCCCTTCCCCCAGCTCCGGTTCCCGGGCGGCCTTGCCGGCTGACTCCCCACAGGCAGCCAAGACCGAGGGCTGCTCAGAGAGGCAGCCCCTGGCCCCATGCCTGAGCTCTGCGAAGGGAATTGGATGTTCTCACAGACGGCGAGCCGGCCTCTCCGTTGCCATAACACCCAGGTGCTGCCCTCCCCCGGCTCGGTGGCTAACGGGTTTAGAGCTCCCTTCCGAGTCAGAGGCCAGTCTGGGATGAAGGTGTAAGACGTGAAGTCGGGTACATCAGAGCCAGAGCGGTGACTCGAAGTCCTTGCTCCTTAAGTTAGCAAAACCAGGGGCGCCTGGGTGGCTTAGTCGGTTAAGCGTCCGACTTTCGCTTAGGTCATGATCTCGCGGTTCGTGGGTTCGAGCCCCGCGTCGGGCTCTGTGCTGACTGCCAGCTCAGAGCCTGGAGCCTGTTTCAGTCTGTGACTCCCTCTCTCTCTGACCCTCCCTGCTCACGCTGTCTCTCTCTCTCTCTCCTAGAAATAAAGCATTAAAAAAAAAAATTAAAAAAAAAAAAAAAGTAGAACAGCAGGTGCACGCGGCCAACTCCATCCAGGCGCCGGCCTCACGTCCACACTGCGTCCTGGCTTGGTTTCCTGTTCTCTGCAGAAGAGCCTTGTCTGTGGTTTGCAACAGGATCCAATTTTTCCATTTTAAAATGTACGTGTTCCGGGGCACCTGGGGGGTTCAGTCGGTTCAGCTCCGATTTCGGCTCAGGTCATGATCTCGTGGTCCATAGGTTCGAGCCCCGCGTCGGGCTCTGTGCTGACAGCTCAGAGTCTGAAGCCTGCTTTGGATTCTGTGCCTCCCTCTCTCTCTGACCCTCCCCTGCTCCTGCTCCCTCTCTCTCTCTCTCTCAAAAAAAAGAAAAAAAATTTCTTTTTCATATACGTGTTCCCAAATGACATTTAAAGAAACAGAAACGTTTCATGATAAGAGAGAAAACAGAGGAAGACACATATAGCGGCTAATCCCCAAATGGCAGGATTATGGATAATCAGTAAATTAGTCCTTAATGTTTCCCTTTCTTAATCAACTTTCTATGCTGAATGCTTTGTTTTAGAATAAACATAAGACACTTATTTTACACTAGGAAGAAACGTGGCGGGTTTCAGATCCGTCCCCCCCTCCCCACCCCACTGTGAACTGAAGTGGCAAATACAGGGAAAGGCATGAAGGGCAAATGCGTCTTGGATTATCGCCATCACACTGTTGACGTGATAGATCCCACGCGGAGCCCCTCGGAGGAGGAGGAGGCAGGTGCGGGGTGGAGAACCCTCCGCCCGGCCGGCTCGGGCTCGGGAGGTGGGCGCTGGTGCTCAGGAGGACGCCCCCTGTGAAGTGGAGGAAACCCCACAGTCCCGACAATGGAGGGGGCCAGAACAACGGAGGGTGTTAAGTGGCTGTTATTCCAGGAGAGACTTCAGGGCACTTAAGGCCCGTGCCACCCTCCAGAAAGCCCTCCTCCTTCAAGTGCAGCAAAGCAAACCTCTTATCAGCGAAGCTCTAACTGTTGAAAGATCACAGGCCCTTTACAGGGTCTGACAAACCCCACAGACCCCGGAGAGCAGCAGCCACACAGGCTGGAGGGGCAGGGGGAGCTTCCCCGGGTTCGAGAGGGCGCACAGCCCCACCTACTGCGCCGAGACCGCCCTGGACACCAAGGGCCGGACTCTGGACTCAGGTTGCCCTGATTCTCACCACGCCCTGCAGGTGGGGAGCACTGAGCCCAGTTTATAGATGTCTTGAAAGGTTACGTGGCCCCGTGAGAAAGCATCATTCGCTCACCCGTCCATTAAAAAATATGTACTGAAGGCGTGGGTGACAGGCACTGTTCTCGACGCAGGGGATACAACAGCGAGCCCAACGGGCAAACCTCTGACCCCTGGAACTCGCATCTCTCGGGGAGCGTAAGCATTCGGGTCACGCGGAGGAAAGGGAGGGCAGGGCGAGGAGCACCCAGCGAAGGGCCGCCAGGTCTGAGCAGACACCTAGCTGCCTGAGGGACACGTGGGCGGCGCTGGCGTCGCATCCGGTGGTGACCTCACGCTGAAGCTATGCGGATGTCCCCACTGTGGGAAGCTGGGCGGAAGGTATACAGGGAGCTTCCCCAGTCATCTCACAACCGTGTGTGCGGCTATAGTGACCTCCAGATTAAAAGTTTTTTAAACACCAAAAAATTATCAACTTCCCCCCGCCCCGATAATAATAATAGCTCCCATCTGTCAAGTGTGTGGAGAGACCGTAGAGGCTGACGGCCCTTCAGCCGGGCCACCTGGGTCCAAATGCCCGGTCCATGTGGGGATAAACTCCTAATGGCTCAGTGCCTCAGTATTTGCATCTGAAAAATGCATCCAGGGTGGTCCCTACGTCCTCTGGTTGGTGCCAGGATGAGATGTTTCTGGGCCACTGCCCCATTTGGGCTGTTTGTTTGCTTCTTATTGTTATGACTCTGTAGAAGGTTCTGGAAGGCTCTGGAAGGTTCTGGAAGGGTCTGGAAGGCTCTGGGCTGGCCCTTTACGAGCGTGGATCATTGCCTCACATAATCCTCACAGCCACACTTTAGAGGCAGGACTAGGATCCGTTTTACAGCCCGGAGAGGGGGCTCCCGGAACTGAGGTCAGGTGAGCAGGGCTCAGAGGGCGTGGGAAAAGCTCCTGGCTCCACTGAGAGGGGGGTGCCTGGCCCCTGGGGTCAGAGGCTGCGGGAGGGAGTTTGGCCCCACGGAGACAGACTGACAGGACTCAGTCACGTCTCCGCGGGGAGTGGGGGACAGTGTCCCCTCCCACTGCTTGTGCGGAGGCCACAGCTGTGTTGGAGCAGCAGGGGGTCCGCCGGGCCAGCCCGACCTCCTGCCTCCTTCCCGAGCCTTCCTCGTTCTCTTTCTGTCTCGAGCCCCGAGGTGTGTCTCGGCGAAGAGAGGGTTGGTGTTTCCAGAAAGGGCTTCTCTTCCCTGAGAACAAACAGACCCCGGCTGGTCACCATCCCAACGGGAGGGCAGACGGAGGAGGAAGGCGGGCGGGCTGCGCATCTGCACAGCCACCCCGGCCCGGCCCTGCCTTGCGGGGGAGCAAACGGAGGCCCTCGGAGGCAGGGGCGCCCCGGGGAGAGGAGCAGGGCGGGTGGGGCCGGCCCGCCGCTCTGACACCATCCGGGAGGTTCTCCCAATAACCTCACATCTTCCGGCTCGCCAGCGCCAGCCTCTTCCTGCATGGCCCCCGGGATTGCCACCTCTGCCCTAGCACGTGCTACCTGTGCGCTTCGGGAAAGTCACCTCCCCCCCCCCACTTACCCCATCTGCAAAATGGGCACAAAAAGAACACGTACCCCATGGGGGTTGCCATGAATGAGGCCGTGTGAGGCTCCCTGATGGTGCTTGGAGTTCTAGAAACTCTGCATGTGAATTCCCACGATGTAGGCTTTTGGCTCACAAGAAAGGAGCCGTCGGAACATCACTTCCTTGGAACGAGTAACTGGGGTATATTTGCCAGTTCCTCAAGGGTTTGCTTTTTGTGTTTTCCAGAAATATTTAAAGTTTTGTTTTTGTTTTGTCCTACCTTTGCCGAGGAAGAGAGAGCCGCACGGAGAGAGGAGGGAGCTTTGTGGAAATCCCGTCCTGGGCTCGGAGCGTACCTGTTCTCTCAGTCTGGACGTCAGGCCCTGGGCTGGGAAGGGGTGTGCATGTTCACGAGGGGCCCTTCCGATGCCCTCAGACCTGCCCGGCGAGGGGGCAGAGCCACTGTAGAGCATCGGGAAATGATCCCCTGCTCACAGTGTCTCTGCTTCACCCAGATGCCAGCCCGGCATGCACACCACGGGCATCTCTACAGCTGCCGCGGCCCCGGACCAGGGCTGGCCCACCACCCACTCAGCGTCTCCAGGACGTGGGTTACCAACAGCCGAGCCTCGGCTGTGGCAGCCCACAGAAGTCCGCACCTAGAAGGTTCAGGTCAGGGCAGTGGGTCTCAGTCCCTGACTGTCCACGGAACCCCTGGGAGCTGGTAAAAATCCGGCGGGGGAGCCCCCTCTCGGCCCAACGCCTCCCCGATCTCTGGGGGTGATGCCAGGTATCTGCACTGTCGAAGGTTTCTAAGGGACCATCGGGGACCATCAAGGCTGAGAGCCACCGGGCGGGCAGTGGGAAGCTCAGGGCAGGACCAGCATGAGACCGGCTGCAGCCGGCTGAGCAGGCGGCCAGACGGCGAAGGGGAGGGTGACGCGGGGCCCGTTGTGGACTTCCCTGCTCTGCTCCTCGCCACACGTCCCTAACCCTGCAGCTCCCCGCCCCCGCGCCGTGTCCCAGGCAGGCCACACATCAGCCTGCAGGCTGCGCCTCTTGGACCCTCGGCCTTCCTGCTTCGATGCCCAGGAGGCGGAGGGCTGCCTGCCGTCCTGCCTGCCGGCTCCGTGGCCATCACCAGGGCCGCCGTCCCTCGGGGCCGCACTCGCGGTCGCAGCACCGGGGCTCTGCCGGCACGCGAGGGGTCGCGTTCCCTCGCTGCGCACACGCTGCCCGGGCTGGCCTAACGGGAAGGAGTCAGGCCATGGGTCTGTCCGTGTTGGGGAAGGGGACACGGTCTCCCGAGGAGGGGCCCTGGGCGAGACACGGTTTTAGGAAGGGAATCCGCAGGGTCTTACAGTGCTCACGGGAGCCGCGTGGCCGCGTTTCAGGCGGATACGTCAGACGGGCGCTGTGGGTCCTGGGTCCCCCGTCCCATCTGCGTGTCAAGGCCATTGACAACGAAAACACTTCCGTGACAAAAAGATCACTTTCGGGGTGAAGGAAGAAAGGCATGTGTTAAACCCCCCTCCACCCAAGCGCACACGTACACTGTAGGGGGGATTCAGCCTGGTGTCTGAGGTCCGGCTTCCAGATGGTTCCGGATGCTCCTTCCCACGGGTCAGGACAGGTTCACGAGCTAGAGGGTGGCCACCGAGACCTGCGAACACTCAGCGCCGCGGCAAGCCTCCGCGCGTTACCGGCCGCCTCCCTTTTTACAGAAGGAGAAAACGTGGCCGAGAACGCGCCTGTGCCCACACAGAGCCGCTTCCCCCTCCTGACCCTCCGTGGAGACCCCAGACCCTGCCCTGCATCGGCCGACACACGCGCGCACACACGGCATCTGTAATAAGCGAGCAAATGCAGGGAAGGGGTGGGACTTTATATTCCCAATGATTTTTTTTCATTTGAACGTAGACATCTGGCGTCCTATAAATAAAATAGAAAATGTAAATATTGTAAAACCCATTAGAGAGTGGTTTTCAGGTTTGGCGAGAGCATGGGTCAGCGGCTGCCCCACCGCACGGCGGTGGGAAAACGTGGCCCCACACATGGGTGTTCTCGCCCGTAGCCCGTCCCCCGTCACCAGGGTGGCCAGGCTACACTTTGTCGGATGCATAAACATGAAAGCCTGGGTCAGTGGCCTCGTTAACAGTTTTCAATAGCTACCTAGAAACTTCTCTGCTTTCGTTTTAGAACACGGGAGGCCGAGGTTGGGGGGAGACTTTCGTGAAGGAGGAACGCACACTTCTGCCCCAAGAACACAGATCCCGTGCATACCAGCTAAGCCTCAGGATGTGCACGCTGGTCCCACGTCTAAAAAGGTTCCTGGTCCCACGTCTAAAATGCTCCTCAAAAGACATTTTCTGTTTGAGAACATATTAAATAAGCTTTATTTAATAATACTCGACTCGACTTATCCAGTTTAAATATTTGCTCTGATCAGCAACCACTCGATGCCGGCTTCCTTCGTCCCTGGCCACGGGATGATTTCTCCGCGTTACTTTTCTTTCGTGCAAGGCTGATCCCGGAGCAGGGCCGCCGCTCACAGGTCCCCGCCATCTCTCTAATCTGCGCCGTGAAAGGAACAGGGCCATGGACAGTCTACACTGCGGAAAACTGCCCAGTTGAAGGCGGAAAGTTTCGTTTAAAAGACTCCTCCTAACCAGATAATTATAAGGAGGGATTTCTCTTTTTAAAGGAGAGAGTCTTTTAAAAGAAATTCCCGAGGAGGTGACCTTCCAGGCGATGTCTTCTGTCCTCTGCCACCCGCTTTCCCCCATTCGGGGATTTCTGTAACACTCGAGCGGCCCTACCCCAAATGTAGGGCCATCCATCAGCGGTCGGCACGGAGAAGAAGAGTCCTTTTCATATCTCAATTCACCGTGTTATAAAGCGGGGAGTGACACTTAGGTTTCTACTAACTGGGGACACTCCACAGAGATGTTTTACTTATTGTAATTATTAAGACTTTACTGTCAATGTTGAAAAAAACAAAACTTTTTTTTTTTTTTAGGTTTTCCTTCGAAAATAGCCGCCTCAAAGCCCGTGGGCCTGGTCCTCTGTCTGGGGCTCGCGAAGCCATCTGTAAGGACACAGACCTCTGACGCCCGCGCCGGACACCAGCTCAGGGTAAGCCGGCCAGCAGCGAGGGCAGGCCGTTATCTGAGTGGCCTCTAGCGAGGGGCTCTGCTCCCATCCTGGGAGGGGTCTGTCTCGGCGAGAGGGGCGTTTATGACTGCGGTCCAGCGCCTGGTTTATGGAGCCCGGCCGGGTGGGAGGGTGCGGCCTGCGCCGGCCTGAAGTGTTTACCGCCGGGGTGATTTACACCGTCCAGGTGTTCGTTTGGGAAACATCTCGGCTCCGAGCTGACACGGCGATTGCCCAGCGTTTGCAGACTTTGGCATTTTTCTGCTCCGGACAATCCAGGGCCCAGAGAGATGGTCAAAACACACACACAGACACACACACAGACACACACACACAAAGTGGTGCTCCTCCTGTGATCTTCACACAGGAGGCCCAAGGAGGCCCCAACCCAACGCCCCGCGTCCTGCCGCCGGCCTCAGTCCGTGCCCCTCATCACAGTAGCGTCTCCTGTCGGTTTGCTGTTCGGCGTTTTGGTGGCTGTGTAGATGCTGCACCCGGCTTCCCCTCTGCTCTTTTAGCCCCTGGATGCTTCCCCAAGGGCCCCCGAAGCTGTTCTTTCCTTGGGCGAGATTCGGGGTCCCCAGGTAGGGGGACACGTTCCGGAGAGCGAGCCGGGGCGGGTGGGCATGTGCTCCGCGTGCACCAGCCTCCACTGGGATGCTGGGTGCTTGCGCTTCGGGGGCCCCCAGCTCTCCAGAAGCTTCTGCTGCAGTAGAACCACTGTCCGCGGTTTCTGCTCACGTTCGGTGCCGGCGAGACTGTCACTGCTGGTCACTGGGTTTGTGCTGCGAGGTCCTAATGGCCCTCCCGGGGCGGCCGTGGGTCATCCAAACGCCGAATTCAAACGTGCCCCAAGCAGTCAAAATGGCTTCTCCGTTTGCCAAAAAATACATACTTTGTGTCTAATGCTATCCATCCCATCCGCCTTTAAAGGAGCTTGGACATCAATTGCACAGCTATTTTTACACTTATGCTCATCTTTTCTCCAGCCATTTCTGATAAGTCTGGGGGAAAAGAAAGCAACTGTATTTCTGCCTCGTAGAATATTATTATATCAGCGTATATATTGAGGTGGAGTCAGGCGAGGGTGCCTGTAGAGGAATTGAGAGTGACTCTTTGTGTTTTAATTTTTACAAATATCTTTTTCACGGATTCAGGGAATCCTGGGCTGCTTTTAAGAGCTCTTTTCAACTTAGCTATTTCTCTCTCCTTGACAAAATGTCTCCAAAAATCAGAGTTTGCCTCCTTACGCAATCTGCAGACAGAAAGCACCGGGTCAGACACAGGTGGGTAAAGGGTAGGGGCCGTCAGACCCAGGTTTCGCAAATGCTAGAATTCCTTCTGCTCTGAGTCCCACATGTACAACAGCCTTTTCAGCCCGTGACTCGAACGCTAACAAATTCACCAGAAAAGCATTCGAACCTCCCCTGTTTGTGCTCCTTTCTCCCAGATTATAAATACAGAAACCTCCCACCCCAGAAAAAAATATCACAAACAGAGATATTTGCCGCTATGAGACTCGCAGCGAGGCTGTTTGAAAGTATCAGCCCTGGGGCAAGAAAAAAAAAAATTCCGGCAATAAAATAAAAATCTTGATTCCTCAACACCAGGCCGAGTCCTTTCAAGGGATCGTGGACTCCGGTGGTTTTTCTCTGTTACCTTTTACAGCCTGATATCGAGAAGCCCCGTGGAAAATAGCACATTGATTCGAAGAAAAAGACCCGACGTTGAAAAAGTACAGTTTTTGCCTTTGCTGTAGATTTCCTAGCCGTGTGCCTCTGTAAACCTCTATCCTGATTCTAACTAGGACAACCCCAGGGACACACGAAAATGCATGTGACCGCGGTTTTCAAGAATCGCCTGAGAAGGTTGAATTTCCAAACGCACCGCGCGACAGCAAAGCCACCACTAGCACGATGTCACTAAACTACCAGATTCATTTATTTTAACCTCTCCTGGAACCGTCCCAGAAAAGCAGGTGACTCTCGAAAGATTTTGCTTTTTTTCATTCTAAATTACAAGAGGGATGAAACGAATGCCATTCTATGAGGTCTGAGCGTTAAAACGTAAGAGGGAGTTCGCCAGGATCTGGTAAATGGCTAAACAGATTAGTAGCCTTACTTTTTAACATATAAACATCTGAAACCCGTTTCCTGTTTAAGAAGAAGAAGGAAAAAAAAAAAAGTCTAGGTGGATGACCTCGGGCACTTTTTTTTGATTAACAAATGTGAATTGTACATCACGGTGGAAAAAAAAAATGGCCCACGCTTGGTGGTCTTTCTACAGTCTGTATATGGGAGAGAGAGAAAAAAATAGAAAAATAAACGTTACCTTCTCACTTTCGGGGTGGGCAATGCCATTTCTACAGCGGCGTCCGGGCTCTGGCAAATGTTAAGGCTGTCACTGCAGACAGAATCCCCATGGTCTGTGTGCTTCGATAGAGTCCGAAGGAAAACATTCCCTGCATTCCTGCTGGCGGGTCCTATCTCCAGGCCCCGGGCTCGGCCCTGTAGACCCGTGTCACCCCGTCAAGCGGCGGAGGACACGGCTAATCTAAACCCACGCCGTCCCCAGCCAGCCCCCGCAGCAGGGCGAAACCCAGGACCAGCTTGCTGCGTCCGCGCCACACGCAGAGTCGATTCTCTACCTTAAGGGTGCGGCGCCAGCTGCAATTTGTTCAGCTGAGAAGGGCTTAAGGGTTCTGGCACTTTCTGACAAGACAGATTTTATAGGGTTTGTGCGAAAATTTGATATTGGAAGTTGGGATTCCAATTTTACGTCTCGAATGATAACAATAGCAGCTGGGACCTTTAAGAAATGCGTGGATCCCTTCTATTTAAGAGTTACATAATAAAACTATGTATGTCAAACACCTTATAAGGGAAAGATTTAGCCTGAATGTCGATACAACGTATAATACTTTGTATATTCAGATACGGAGAAAATCCCTATCAGGACCGCATATTATATTTTTTTGGAGTCCTGGATATGTGGGGCCTTTAGAAAGTTAAAGTAAGCATCTCCGTGCTTTAACTTATACATTCACGGAGTGGCTTGGGGGGCGGGTGGTGGACATTATTTCTTTTAAAAAAGCATGCGCTGATGAATCGTTTTTTCATGCCCGTCTGGGGGAAAGACACAAAAGAAGCGCCCAATGCCAGGCTGTTTGATTTGATTTTTACAATCTCCACGGCACGGAACATGGGCGCTGGCCGGCCCCATGCGCTGACGCCCCCCTGGCTGTCTGAACGTGGCCGTCCCCCTGGGGGGTAACTGGCAGCCGGAACGTGTTAATTCCCACGAGCAGACGGTCAGCCGCTCGGAAGGGGACTCGCTCCGGGCGCTGGAACCCGACGCGGCGGCCTCCCGTTAGCTGGATGTCAGCGGGGCTCAGGGTCGCCTCCCTGCTCTCCGGGCGACAGCGCGCCCGATGCTTTCCGAGCGGAGCGGCTGGGCAGCCACACCGCCCGGGCGCTGGCTGACGCCGGCCGCTCGGAAACGACCACGTGGCCCTGCCAGGCGCGCTTGTTGGAAAAGCCCAGCTCCCTTCTTATCTTGTCTGCTCAGACAAAGAGCAGAGCCCGATGGAGAGGAGCAGAGAACCCCAATTAGCAAAGCCCAGAGTCCCCCCACCCCGCTCCGCCCCCGCCCCTACGGGTCAACCCCGCCCCCGCCCTTGTCTGCCTTTATCGGGGCCGCTGTGACCGGGTTAATGAGAAGAGCCCCGCTGGGTGGTGGCGGGAACGGTCATCCGGACGGAGGCCATGGGGACAAACAAAACCCTCTGGAAGCCACCGGCTTAAACTCGCCAAAGCTCACGCTTCAGTTCCTCGTTCTTAGGTCAGGGCTGGAGGCCCCCAAGCCAACAGGACGTTGCGCAGTGGCTTCTGAAGTCTCTCCCCCTCTTCTCCGTTGGAGACTTGCTGCGGGCTCAGGCCCAGGCGTCTTCCGTTCCTTCCTTCCTTCCCTCCCAGCCCCGCTCGGTGCCCTCCCCAGTTTTCCCACAGAAACGGGCACCGAGCAGGGCAGGCAGGCCCAGCCTGTGGAGTCGGGTGCTGGCCCCCGGCCGGCCGTCGGGGAGAAGCGGGGGCTGGGAAGGGCATCCGAGGACAGCGTGGGTGCTGGGCCCGCGCAGAGGAGCTGCCTGCCCTCTGTCCAAACGCCCCCTCTCCCCAGCGGCACCCACGTTCGCCAGCATCACCTCCAACACGAGGAAATAGCGGGAAAGGGAGACGCAGCTGTGCCCCCAGGGTGGGCTGCAGGTCCCCAGAGATGGCGGCGGGGCTGCCGGCCAGCCTCCCGGAGGCCATGCCGGGTGCCAGACATTGCGCGGCGCTGCATCGGCTACGGGAGCGGCAGCCCAGGGCGCAGACTCTCACTGCCTGCACTTGGTGGAGGCGCAAGGAGGTTGGCCTCTGAAGCCCAGACAGCTGGCAGGGGCCAAGTCACAGGGTCAGGAGCCAAAGCCGCGCCGTCCGCCGGCAGGTCCGGGATGTAGCCTCTGTGCTGTGACAACAGGGCGAAAGCCCAAGCCACACGGCCCGAGGTCAGGCCCTGGCCCGTCCCCTGGGCATGTCACCCCGCCGTCTCGAGCCTCCCAGTGCCTGCAGAGTGGGGAGAACTGGTCCTGCCTCACAGAGCCGCTCAGGGTCACAGAAGAGGGCGGGACATGGGGCACCGGGTCTGGGGCCTCAGCCGCTGGACCAAGCCCCCTGTCCACTCCCTGAGTGGGTCACGGGCCACAGGTCTGGTTCACGAATCCACCTGGGATCTAGGGCCGTGTTCTTGAAGACGGGATAGCGGAGCGGATTGGGGGCACACAGTGCGGTCCCCCAGGCCGGCCCCACGAAAGCCTGGGCAGACGGCGGATACCCTCGTCCCTGCAGGGAAGGTGGGCTCTGGCCCCCGCAGGGAGGGATCGTGCAGAGGCCCCAGGCCTGACTTTGGGCGTCACATGACATGTCATCAAGGACTGCGCAGGGGACCCCGCGGGCTGGTGGCCCGCCCCCCAGCCTCTCGGCCGCCCTGGCTGCCCTCTGGCTTCTGTTGCATCCGTCTGGACGGCAAGCCCCCGAGGGACCCCTCCTCTGCGGTCCCTTCAAAGTCCGCCTGCCTCGCCCTTCAAACCACATGTTGCTGGTGGTATCAGGAGCCGCAGGAACAGTAAACAGGCCCGCGTCCTGCAGCCGGGCCGCAGGCGCCTTCCCAGCCACGGGGACCAGCCCTTGTGGCTGCCGGGGCCTGGGGCGTTGTTGGGCAGACCGGGTCCAGGCCCCACTTTTGCTTCCTTGGAGCTGTGTTTGCTCGGGCAAGCGGCTTGCCCTCTCTGGATCCCAGTTTCCCGGGCCAGAAAAGGGCACCGGAGATGTGGACACAGAGGTTGGCAATAAATGCCAATTCTTGTGTTGCCGGTTCACCGAGACATGAAAGGAAAGTGCCGGAATGTGTTGAGAGCAGGAACTCCTTCCCAAATGCAGGCTGCGTCCCGTCGCCAGAGGGGCCGGGGCGAAGGCGCACGGTTGTCTGGCCCGGCCGGCAAACCTGGGTGTGGCGTGGCCTGGTTAGTGCGTGCTTCCTGTGTGACCTGGGCGTCTCTCTCCTTATTTCTGGACCCTTCCCCCGTCTGCCCACGCTCTCCCCCCACCTCCTGCCTCCTCCCCAGTAAAACCTTCCGTAAGCCATCACCCCAACACAGACGTACGGCTCCCGCGGCGCTCTCAGCCGTGGCGCGACGAGTACTGGCTTCTCGCAAATGTGAGGAAACTCGGAGGTGAAGGATAACGGGTGGCCCTTCCCTTTTCTGTAACACTTTTCTTTTCGCTCCTTTAAATTTTTTTTTTTTTTAATTTTATAAAGTATCAAGTTATTATAATTACAGAGACGTATATTTGTAATAGATTATAATATATAATTACAAAGTTATCTTACAACCATAACATATCTTTTTAATAAAGTATATTAACGCAGGATGTTAGTTATAGTGTCAGGTGCGCCGTGTAGCGACGCGGCAGTTGGACACGCCACTTGGGGCTCGTCAGGAGTGTTTCCGACTCCCGTCCCTACTGCTCACACGCCCCCCACTCCCCTCCGGCCGCCATCCACATCTTCCCTACGCTTCAGAGTCTCTTTCTTGATTTGTCTCTTGTTTTTCTTTGTTTATACGCTTTCTTACACTCCACATATGAGTGACATCAAATGGCACTTGTCCTTCTCTGACCGACTCAGACTCTCTAGTTCCATGCATGTCATTGCAGAAAAGATTCCATCCTTTTGATGGCTGAGTAATATTCCTTTTCATATAGATACCACGTCTTCCGTATCCATTCATCGGTTGGCGGACACTTGGGCTGCTTCCGTAGTTCGGCGATTGTAAATAACGCCCTGGAATCACAGGAGTGTGTGTAGCCCCCTGGATTGGTGTTTTGTGTTCTTCGGGTAAAAACCCAGGAGCACAATTACGGGACCATAGGGCGGACCTGTCGTCAGCTGTCTGAGGCCCTTCGTACTGTTTTCCAGAGTGGCCGCACCAGCTGGCATTCCCTGCAGCAGCGCTCGAGGATTCCCTTGTCCCGTCTCCTCGCCAACACCCCTTGTTTCTCGTGTTGTTGATTTTAGCCGTTCGTTGTTTTTTCTTAGAGAAAGAGAGGATGCGAGTGGGGGAGGGAGAGAGAGAGAGAGAGAGAGAGAGAGAGAGAATATCTTAAGCAGGCTCCACACTCAACATGGAGCCCTACTCAGGGCTTCACCCCCCAACCCTGGGATCGTCCGAATGAGCCACCCGGGCACCCTGATTTTAGCCACTCTGACGGGCGTGAGGTGGTATCTCATTATGGTTTGGATTTGCATTTCCCTGATGATGAGTGATGTGAGCATCTTTTCGTGTGTCTCTTGGTCATCTGGATGCCTTCTTTTGAGAAATGTCTGTTCATGTCTTCTGCCCATTTTATTGGATTATTTTTTGGGTGTCGAGTTTGGTAAGTTCTTTATATATTTTGTGGGTTTTAAATGTTTATTTGTTTTGAGAGAGCAGGGGAGGGGCAGAGAGAGAGGGAGAGAGAATCCCAAGCAGTCTGCGTGCTGTCAGTGCAGAGCCTGATGCGGGGCTTGAACTCAAGAACTGTGAGATCATGATCTGAGCCAGAAACCAAGAGTTGGAGACTTAACCAACTGAGCCCCCAGGCGCCCCAGTTCTTGATAGGTTTTGGATTACTAACTCTCTATCAGATATGTCATTTGCAAATATCTCCTCCCATTCCATAGGGGGCCTTTTAGTGTGTTGATTGTTTCCTTCCCTGTGCAGAAGCTTTTTACCTTAATGTGTATTGTATCATGTCTTCAATTAAAGTCTTATATCTTCTCTCCCTAACCCCTCTATGGATTTCTCCTGACAGGCACATGGTTGTAATGATAGATGTAGCGATATGCTCCACAGAGCCCTGTGGCCCTAACATGCACGCCATCGCGTGGGCACGGTATTCTAACCGGACCACATCCCTCCCTATTCACGTTTGTGTTATATGTCTATCTCTGTAACTGTATATTTTACCCAGAAAACTTTTTAGCATATTTCAGTTCGTTTGGAGGGATGGATTTACAGTAGTAATAAAACAGAGTCAAAGGCTACTAGCCTTTGATGACCCTTGATTCATTTTAATGGCACCAAGTAGGCACAGGGGGACATAAGATACCCATGCCAAGCAGCAACCCATAGGTCAAAGTTCGCTCGAAGTGACCCCAGGGCCTTTGCCTCTGAATCGAAAGAACCTGCATGAACTGAGAAGCAGACTCGGTGGGGGAAGACTTCTTTTTTAATTGTCCCGAGTTCTCTGGGGGAGAATAGCTTTAGAGATGAGATTAGCATTAAGAGAATTATTTACAGGGACTCTGGAGAAACCATTTCTGCTGATTAGGAGCATATCTAAAAGAAATAAAGAAAAATGAAAAACCCGAATCATCATGCTGATATAAGAACAGTCCTGGAACCATGTCGTCTCTTAAAATCCAAACGCAAGCCGTGGAGGGAGGTGGGCGGAGCCAAACCACAGACTGCCAGTCCTGCAAGGCCCCTCAGAATTCATGTCACCGTGTCAGTGGCCCTTCCACGCAAACGCACACGAGTCCCTGGCGTCTGCTGAAGCGAAGGCTCAAGCTCAGCAGGTGCCGGTGGGGCTGAGATTGTCCATCTTTAACCAGCACCCAAGTGGCCATTGATTTTAACCTAGTTGCTGGGAGTAGCTTCCCCAGCTCCTTGATCCGGAGCAAGAGTTCTCAAGTCAGACTAGACTTTAGAGTCACCAGGGGAGATTTTTAAAGACCCAGTGCCTCGGCCGCATCCCAGACTAACCCAAAATCCTCACACGTGGGGCCCAGGCATCAGGAGGTTTTCACACATCCCCGGCTCTCCGACGTGCACCTGATTTCGATGCTTCCTTTCCCTGAGCCGGGTAAGGGGAGCGGGAACACTGATCAGTGCACAAGTGAGCCCCACCATTTAGGGTCCTAGAAGCTGGCAGGAAGGGTGAAGCCCACGGTGGTCTGCTCAGAGGGCAGAGTTGACAGACCCCAGCAAATCAGGACCCCCAAAGGAAGAGCAATGTTGAGGAGTCTGCTGTTTTCCCCGACACACTGAGGGTGGCGGTCAGAACAAAGGCCGTCCCTGGGGAGAGTATGTGCTGAGAAGGGGTGGGGCTGATGCGGGAACCCCAGGTTCTGGCCTTTGCGTGTCTCCACTGAGGTACGCATGTCTGTAACCCTCACCACGCTGTCCATGTAAGATCCGTGTACTCCATAGACTTTCTGGATGTAAGTTAAACTTGAAGGAAAAACATTAAAAGCCAAGAAAGGTAAACCTATATAATAAGTAAGATGGCTGAGGGGCGCCTGGGGGGCTCAGTCTGTTGTATGTCCGACTTCGGCTCAGGTCATGATCTCACAGTTCGTGGGTTCGAGCCCCGCGTCGGGCTCTGTGCTGACAGCTCAGAGCCTGGAGCTGCTTCAGATTCTGTGTCTCCCTCTCTCTGCCCCTCCCCTGCTCATGTTCTGTCTCTCTCTCTCTCTCAAAAATAAATAAACATTTAAAAAAATTAATAAAGTAAAAAATATAAAAAAGTAGGAAAAAAGTCAGAGGAGCACCTAACAAAAGATGAACCAATGAGGCAAAGCACATTTAATACGGTTACTGTAAAATATATTCAGAACCATCAGCTCTTTGCTGGATTTCCTTACTTTTTTTCCCCCATAGTTTAGTATTGCTTTTATGTGGAATGTCATATGGATATGGGAACAGCTCCATAATCTTTTCAGGGCTTGTCTTAATCTGCTCTGGGTTGGCTTAAATGTTGACATTGATTAGCTGATACCTGTAACTCAGAGGGAATATTTCTTCTAATGACACGAGCTCTCAGAGGTTTTACGCAAGGAGAATCCATGAAGTAGCCAGGGATGGATTAAGCCAAAGCCCCAAATAAGGCTAACCAAGATATAACTAAGAATAAAAATAAAACCAACACTGGGGCACCTGGGTGGCTCAGTCAGTTAAGCATCCAAATTCAGATCAGGTCATAGGTCCATGAGTTTAAGCCCTGGGTTGTGCCCTATGCTGACAGCTCAGAGTCTAGAGCCTGCTGCAGATTCTGTGTCTCCCTCTCTCTCTGCCCTACCCCCACTCACGCTCAGCCTCTCTCTGTCACTCAAAAAATGAATCAGTGTTAAAAAAGACTTAAAACAAAATAAAATAGGGGCGCCTGGGTGGCTTAGTCGATTGAGCGTCTGACTTTCGCTTAGGTCATGATCTTGCGGTTCGTGGGTTCGAGCCCCGCGTCAAGCTCTGCGCTGACTGCCAGCTCGGAGCCTGGAGCCTATTTCAGAGTCTGTGTCTCCCTCTCTCTCTGACCCTCCCCTGCTCACACTGTCTCTCTCTCTCTCTCTCCTAGAAATAAATAAAAATATTTAAAAATAAATAAATAAATAAATAAATAAATAAAAATAAAATAAAATAAAAGCAATACTAAACTGTAAAATCAAAAGTACATTGTCGATGATTTGAATATCAAACACTTTTTTTTATTAAAAAAAAAAGGTTTTTTGGGAGGAGGAAACTCAGGGAGAGGCTGGCTTTTCCAGGTAATAGAGAGTCCAGCACCAATTGTCTTTATAGCACAAGACCCTCCACACACTTGCCTGCCATGAAAGAAGCTCGGAGTAGAGGTGGGTATTAGGTGTGGGTGAGCAGGTCTCCAGGAGCTCTCACTGGAGAAGCAGCTACAGCTCCATAGGCCTGGGAGCCCAGAGAGCAGAGGATAAAGAACGGAGAGCTGCTCAGAGAAGGGCACCGAGGGTGGTCAGAATGTCAGCAGAGGTGCACCTCGCCCGCCTGACCCGGCCTCTTCTCCCTGAATGTTATTCCCGGGAACAAGTCTGACTCATTCACAACGAGATAGGATTTATAAAATGCGTTTCCCAAGATGGATTGAGAGGTGGGGACAGAAATTCATACCAAGGTGTGAGTGACTGCCTGCACACCCCTTCCCCAGCCAGAATTGCTGCAGACCCTTGGGAGAAGAGAGCTTTGAGGCTGGGAAGGGCGAGCACAGAGGGACCCCAGGGTCAATGTTGTTTGTTGTTATTGTCACTGAAGACGTCAGTGACTTTGTGCATCCTTACAAGCGTGGAGTCCTTCTCCGCTGGGTGCTGAGGGCCTGTGGCCGATTCCGCACGGCGCCCAAGTCATTGCAAACAGTCGGCACGGGTCCTGTGGAGGGTGAGCCCGACCTGGGGGGACATCGTCAGGGAGGAGGGAGCCCTCCTCCGGACAGCGTGTACACTTGGGCTCCCCAGGACAGGGGCCGGTGAGCAGCATCCTGTGACTCAGGATGGCTGTCCTGCGCTGTGCGAATCCCCTCTGACAGACCCCTCCCCGCCCCCGTGCCCCCTCCGCTGGGGTGCTGCCCGCGGCAGAGCGTGTCTCCTCCACATCCACCCTCCAGAGCTGGGGAATGACCACAGGAGGGTTTGGGGACCCAGTGGACCCACTTGGCACCTATCTGAGCTACAACCCCACTAATCCCCTGACCTCCGTGAGCCCCTCCTGAGACTGGTGGGGCTCCCGGATTGATATCCGGTCAGAGCCAGTGTCTCTAGGAATCCACCAAGGGACCTGATGGCTCGCTTTCCCCGATCCAGTCGCCTAGGCCGGCGGCTGCTCTTGCCCCGTCCAGGCCTGGCCCTCTGAGCCGTCCTCACGCGGCAGCCGGGGCGACCCTTCAGAGAGCGTTGTAGCATCTCCTGTTCAACTGGGGCACTTCTGAGCGTATGTGGGACACCAGCCACCACTAGGGACGGACAGAGCAGGATGTGTGGCCACCCGTCACCCACGGACAGCAGCCGGAAGCATCCGAGTGACTCAGTGCTGCGGGTGTTGAGTCTCAGCCCCACAAGCATCTTGCCCTGACTCCGTAGCCCAGCCGCGCGGGCCACCCTCTGCCCACCGCGCCTCCGAGCCGCTGTGCACGCAGGTTCCTCCTTACCTGCCTTCCCTTCTCCTCTGGCTGCCTCTGAACCGCGAGCCCAAGAGTTGCTCGGGCCTCTCTACGGTGATGCCTCCTTCCGGTCGCCCCCACCACACTGTGGTCGGTAATTTCTGCTGGGCGGCAGGGACGGGGCCACCCCTACCTGGTCCCCACTGGTGTCCGCCACCACAGATAAGTGTCGATTGAGTGCAGGAGGCTCAGGATGCCCCTCCAGCAGAGGGAGGTAGCCGCCCATCCACTGGGACTCTCCACGAGCAAATGCAGCTTGGCGAAGCCTTCGCGCCCCGTTTCCTGGCGTGAAAGACACCCATCCCATGGAGAAAAATGAACGGTCTAGAACGTGGACAACTCAGTAGCTTTCTCGGCCGCGAGCAGCCCCAGACTCTTCCCACTC